>CM065591.1:196913678-197253749 GCA_033119425.1 Bufotes viridis | reverse complement strand
GTCCAGAGGAGCTCCAACACCAGCAACTTGGCCAGGTGATGGCACTACCGTCTCCACGATCTCATGCTGTGGGTTCTGCGCCGATGTCCTCCGCTTCCTCCTCATCTACCACCTTGTCCTCAGCCTCTACTGCAGGCACAATTCGGAGTGCTCCTCCAGCATACCACATGTGCAGGGCATGGCAGTGTCACACTGTTCTGCACCTAGTTTGCCTGGGTGAATGGAGTCAAACGAGGGAGGAACTGCTACGCGTCCGCCATCAAGAAATATAATCCTGGCTGTCTCCTTGTCAACTTAAGATCGGAACCATGGTCATCGACAACGGTAAGAATATCGTGCAGGCGCTGCATCAAGGAGGGCTTAGCTATGCGCCCTGCATGGCGCACCTCGTTAATCTGGCTGTAAAGCTGTTCCTGAAGTCTTCCACTCATCTGCAAGTCATCCTGAAAATGGGCAGAAAACTGTGCATGCACTTTAGCCACTCTTACACTGCAAAGCACACCCTTCTTGAGCTGCAAAGTCAGAATGGTGTTTCCCAACACCGCCTCATATGCAACGTTTCCACCCGTTGGAACTCCACCCTCCACATGTTGGACCGACTAAATGAGCAGAGGAAGACCGTAAACGATTTCTTGACGATGCAGGCGGACAGAAGCACTTCCCTATGCAATTTTGACGTTAGCCAGTGACAGCTCATGCGTGACACCTGTTGTTTTCTCAGGTCCTCTGAGGAGGCCACTTTATTTGTCAGTTGCTAGGAATACAAGATGAACAACATCATTCCACTGCTTCATGTCCTGGAACAGATGTTGCTATATCTGGCTGGCCAGATGATAGGAGACATGACACCTACATTTCATGGCCATCTGAGCCCTGTGGGGGCTGAACTGGTGGAGGAGGAGGAGGACATTCATGCACAAGCAATGTATATAGAAATGGGTGTTTTTTTTCTGTCAGGAGTAGCAGGAGGAGGTAGAAAATGATGAGGAAGACCAGGCAGATGACAACGAAACACAGTGGCAGTATGCAGTGGAGATGGAGGCAGGGAGTCCCACCGAATCCCTTGTCCAAATGGCCTGATGCATGCTCGGTTGCTTTAGTAACCTTCGGCAGAGGGATGACTACTGGCTCTCCACCATGTTAGACCCCTGCTACTGGTCCAAAATGGTGGCATTTTTTACACCTGCTGAGAGGGAGGATAAACTGAACAACTATTGAGACATCCCATGTAGTCAGTTGCCTGCTGCCTATGTGCGCCATCACCCATCCTCACGAAGGTCTGACTGGGGGAGCCCTGCTGCTGGAGTGTGGGGGGGGCAGGAGCAGTACCAACTCCATCAGCAGCAACTTAAGTCTAGAGACTCTGATGAGCACTTTTCTTCATCTGCTTAGTGAAGAAACCCATCACCAGCAGCAAATAGACATTGAGCAGAACCAGCAGGAGGTGGCATACTTGTACAGTACCGTGCCATCCCACATGGAAGATCCCCTGGACTAATTGGCAGCCAAATTTGATTTGTGGCCACAACCGGCCGAGTTTGCCCTGGACAAGCTTTCCTACCTACCCGGCCAGTAGTGTGGCATCAGAGCTGGTGTTTAGTGAGGCTGGGGACATAGTTACCCAAAAGAAAACTCGCCTGTCCACCCAAAATGTGGAGACACTAACCTTTGTGAAGATCAGTCAGGATTTCCACACACCAGTGCCTGATGCATCAGGCTAAATCATTTTGGGTGCCACACCCAAACTTTGTGAAAAGAGACCCGTTTATTCTGGCCACCTGCTTCAGACATTATTCGGATGTGGCCACCCGCCTGATGCCACACATCTGCTGCCATGTGCTCCTACTGCCACCCACCATCTTGTGCTATTACTGCCACTGCTTTTGCCCCCCACCTCACCACTCTATGACCGGGCCACTGTGTTGACTCCTCATGCTGTTTCCACCTCACCACTCTATGACTTGACCACTGTGTTGACTCCTCATGCTGTTGCCACCTCACCACTCTGTGACTGGGCGACTATGTTCACTTCTCATGATGTAGCCACCTCACCACTCTGTCACTGGGCCACTGTGTTGACTCCTCATTTGGTTGCCACCCTACGTACTTCATGACGGGGCCGCTATTGTCCATGTCTGGCCTTGTTGACATCACCATTTATTTTACCCTTCTTCTGTTCTGTCAGAAGGACAGAAAAATGAGAATCACAACGGACCCTGTCTTTGGAGCAGCTGTAAGGCTTGTATCACATGGTCCCTATTTTGCATCGGTAATGGATTATGATTTGGAAGCCAAAAGCAGCAGTGGGTACAAAACACAGGCGACATGCAAATATTCCATTTATGTGTCATCTCTGACATTTTGGATCCACTTTTTTTTTTGGCCCTAGCAGTACTGATGGATTACTGACTAAATGCTGACCATGTGAAGTTGGATGCTTAAAAGACAGGATCCATTTTTTGTGGGTTGTTCTTATGACAGATGATAAGAAGAGCAAAATAAACAATGACATCAACTTACTGCTGACACCCTCTCCACCACTATTTGTCTCAGCATGTAACAGAACAGGTTCTGTAGAAATGTATGTGGAATCAGCTGATGACGGTGTAAAACTGCATGGTTTTATATAATTGACGCTAACATTGACCTGTAAAACTAGAGTATTTGGACAGTTTTTGCCCCATAACTGACCAAATAAATGAAGTGTGAAGTGATTCTGAGAGTGTCATCTGCGTGTCATACTGACTTTCAGTACTGTTTCACTAGCACAGCAAACTCCTTATGCATGTTCCTGTAATGCACAGTGTTTTACACTATACAGGTTCTCAGCAGCCAGGAAAAAGCTGTTGAACGCGATACATCACGAATATCTGAGAAATTCGCTCATCTCTACTTATGTCTTTTGGGTATTAAAATATGCAGATTCAGAAAAAAGCTCTCTCTAGTTTAAAACACAGATTAACCCCGCGTTCAAAGCTGACAGCGGCATACATGGGGTTTGCAGAGGTCTCTACTTGCATTCCTATCCCAAGCCAAGAACCCTGCTCTATGGTGACAGGGACCGCTTGGTGAGAAGGCAGCCCAATGCCTTGCAAAAAAAAAAAAAAAAAAAGGTTTTCTTTCATAATAAGAAAGTTAAGTTACAAGTAAAAAAAAAAAAAGGCACCTTTTCCATAATAAACACATATAAACTTAAAATAAAGACATATTAGGTATCGCCGCAGCTGTAACAACCGGCTCTATAAAAATATCACATAATCCACACTGACAGGTGAACCTTGTAAAAATAAATAAATAGAAACTGTGCCAAAAAAGCAATTTTTGCCACATCTATATGTAAGGGGTGTGACACAGTGAGAGGTTTTGTGGTAAAAAACAGGTATTTTCCTCTCAGCCTGTGCTGCTGGGTTGATTGCAGCCAGGTGAGGGCAAATACTGGACCGGATTTTAGGTGCCGGTCCGGGTTTTTTGGGTGATTACCTAGCTGCACTTAAGACAGCTAGCTTCATGCAAGTGGGTCTCACTGTGTTGGAGATCTGAGCCTTGTGCTGGGCTGAAAAACTGACACCTAGGATTTCAAGTGATTTACCTGGAAGCTGCCGGCGTTACTGTGGAGCTCTCAGGGCCTGGAAGCAAGAGCTTACAAAGAGGCGTGCAGTCTGCCTGGAAGCCTGAGGTTGGACTTTCCTGCGGCTGGGCTGACAGCTGGGTGTGAACACGCACCTAAACCACACAGGTGAATTTGATTCAGTCTTGGACTTTTGTTTTGCCTCAAGTTTTTGCTGTGAGTGTGAAGTAACACTAAGTGACTGTTTTGAACTTTTTGTTTGTGCAAGTGTGAAATAAAACACTGTTTGCTGCACTACCTGGACTCTCTTTGCCTCTGTACTGCACCCGCACCGCTGTCTACCAGAGCAACTCCCCACAGGGGGCACACATATATATCAATGTGGAAGTGCAAACAGTGGTCAGAAAAACTAATTACACCATTCCAAGACCTAAAGAAAGTCAAGACAACCGCAATAGGAATGCACATCCACAAAGATCATATACGTAAAATCAAAATTTATTATGCAAAAACACTGACTCATAGACACATTAAAAATTGTATACAATATGAGAGTGTTGGTAACAAATAAACCAACACAATAGCAGGGTCCACACTTGTCCAAAATATATGGACCTCAAATGACACCGCCAGCTTTATCACAAAGTGCAATCAAAACATACAGCAGCATATACATGTGCAAAATGGCAACAACAATGTGAACAAGACCCAATGTGGTCAATGCAATTACGCCCTAACCTGTATCCTCGCTGGCATGTGGACCCCAGCTATATGAGAGAACACCCTACGCGTTTCGCCGGTAACGTCCGGCTTTGTCAGGGGTACAGAGTCAAATGTGAGTAGTGCGACTTATATATGTATCTATAATGATAAAATAAGTCTCACCTGCCAGAATAACCCATGTCTCCTAGCGCGTCGTGCCTGGTGCTGGACTGCGCCTGTGTAAGGAGGCTGTAGTGTTCTGAATCACGTGACCGGAGGTGTGGTCACTATCTTTGAAGCGCAAATGCGCATCAAATACAGGAAGTGTACTCAATCATGTGACAGGAAGTGTCCTCACTGTCCTTGGAGCGCAAATGCATCTCAAATACAATGGCAATGAAGAATCACTTCCGGACGTATCATCACTACCTTGGAACGCAAATGTGTGTTGAAATGTGAACAATGAAGGGCCAATGATGTATATAGGGGTGATAGAGCCTTTGTCAGTTTTTGCATTGTAAATTTGATTGGATTGCAGGTTGCGTTCCATTGCGGCTCTATGGGAGAGAAATGGAAGAGAGCACTGATGCCCAACCACTTATGTTTTAGGATGGGGACATGGGAGGATCACCGCAGCATGTCTCTGATGATGATGCAACACAGGTACCAACTGCTGCAGATTTCTGCCGTGTGCAGACTGGCAAGCTGGGCAGGGGTGAAGACTGGGTGGAAGATGATGTGGTCCTAGACCCCACATGGAATCAAGGTCGTGCAAGTGACGTGTGCAGTTCGGAGGAAGAGGTGGTGGTCACACAGCGCCAGCCGCACAGCAAAAGAGGGAGTAGGGTGCAAAAGCAGAGTGGCTGTCCCCTAGCCAGTATGCCTGCTACTGCCCACTGCACCCAGGGAATGAGCAAACCAAAGCCAGCTCCAAGGAGTTCCCTGGCGTGGCAGTTCTTCAGACAATGTGATGACAACAAGACGCGAGTGGTTTGCACACTGTGCAATCAGAGCCTGAAGCGAGGCATAAATGTTCTTAACCTGAGCACCACCTGCATGACCAGGCATCTAAATGCAAATCATGAGCTGCAGTGGGGTACACACCTGAAAAACCACAAATGATCTCTGGCTCCTACTGCTCCATCTTCTGCTGCAGTCTCAGCCTCTTCCTCCCCCTCTGGAATGACAGTGGCACCTGCCACCCCGCAAACAAAGGATATGGCAGCACCACCACCACCATCACCCAGCATGTCCACATTGTCCCATGCCCTGCACTTCATGAGGAGCCACGTCCGGTATGTGAATAAAGATTCTGCCTCAGTGTGCTAACATGCTTGGTGTCTGCCTAGGCACTGGGGTGGCCGCCTCAGTGCCGAGGCAGACACCAAGCCTGTTAGCACGCCGGCTCTCACACCTAGAGAGTGCGGCTTAGGCAGAATCTTTATTCACATATCGGATGTGGCTCCTGATGAAGTGCGGTCTTGCTCTCACACAAAAACGAGTTTAGCCAGCGTTTCCTGCTCTGGTCTTTTCCCCCCGATACTTTAATTGATAAACAGATAGTGGATACTAACTGCAATTATATAGTTAGACAGGGGAATACAAGAGGAGCATTAGTCCCCAGTGGCTGGTTCAGTGCACAGCCATCCCCTGGGGTATATGATCGAAGTGTCATGCATTAGATTTCTATTAATGCTGGGCACATCTGCCTTTTCAATGAGATACACCAGTAAATAGGTTTATTTGCAGGTCACAGTGGATAATAACTCCAGATACATCTGGGGGAGTATATTTATATCCAATGTATGACATTTTTTGTTAAACCGAACCTGGTTAGTGCTCTCTAGTGGCATGTGAAAGTCACTCATTTATTTCACCCCTGACGTTTTATAAGAGCTATTAATAAATAGTGTTGAGCGCGAATATTCGAAAAGCGAATTTTTTTAGCGAATATCGGCACTTCGCTAATTCGCGAATATTTCGAATATAGCGCTATAAATTCGCTATTTCGAATATTCGTTTTTTTTTTTTTTTTTTTTAGTTATATTTTTTTCTTTCCCTCTTCCCAACAGTAGTTCTTACCTGTCCTGAGGATTCCTGGCTTCCTGGCTGCTCTAGTCAGTGCCCATTGCCGCTTCTGCCGACTTCCGTGCTCATGGAGCGTCCCCATCCATGGGAGAATCTCCATATACTAAAATGTACTGTCGGATTTGAGGAATTACGTTGAAATCGCAATGCGATTAATTCCAAGTTATATTAATCGCATTGCGATTTTAACTTAGAGCTGAGTTTATAATGGGTCAGCTTGCTAGAATGAACGAAGTTAACGAATATGGAATATAGCAGCACTGCTAAGTTGAATTCGCAATGCGATTAATTTAACTTGAAGTAATCGCATTGCGATTTCAACTTGGCACTGCTAGTGCTATATTCCATATTCGTTAATTCTAGCCTATGTAAGAAAGCAGTGCTAAGTTGAAATCGCAATGCGATTACTTCAAGTTAAATTAATCGCATTGCGAATTCAACTTAGCAGTGCTGCTATATTCCATATTCGTTAACTTCGTTCATTCTAGCAAGCTGACCCATTATAAACCCAGCTCTAAGTTGAAATCGCAATGCGATTAATATAACTTGAATTAATCGCATTGCGATTTCAAAGTAATTCCTCAAATCCGACAGTACATTTTAGTATATGGAGACGTTCCCATGGTGATGGGGACGCTCCATGAGCACAGAAGTTATGGTTGGCTTGGTAGAATTAGCGAATAGCGAATATGACGAATGTATTCGTCATATTCCTCAAAACGAAGATAACGAAGTATTCTACATCTTCGTTTTAGCAACCTATTCGTCAACCTCGCTAATTCTAGCAATCAAATAGGAAGGTTGACTATAGAGACAGCTGTGTTAAATTCGCTATGCGATTTTTTTTTAATAGAATAATTATATTACTTGATATAATTATTATAATTATTCTATTTATTAAAAAAAAAAAAAAATCGCATAGCGAATTAAACACAGCTGTCTCTATAGTCAACCTTCCTATTTGATTGCTAGAATTAGCGAGGTTGACGAATAGGTAGCTAAAACGAAGATGTAGAATACTTCGTTATCTTCGTTTTGAGGAATAGACGAATACATTCGTCATATTCGTCATCCTCGCTAATTCTAGATATGAAACCAATAGGAAAGTAGCCTTAAGTACAAATCGCAATATGCGATTATTTAAATCGCATGTTAATCGCGATAACTAGAAAAAATGACGAATATTCGATTTCGACGAATATGAAACGAATATTCATTCGAATATTCGCGAATTTCGTCGAAATCGAATATGGCACCTGCCGCTCATCACTATTAATAAAGTTTTCTTATTTTGTTTTAACGTTCACGCCAAATATATATTTGCTTAGCAGATCTATTCATCGGCCTAAGGCCTCATGCACACGACCGTTGTTTGATTCAGTGTCCGTTGAGACGTTTTTCGTGCTTTTCTGCGGACCCATTGGTTTTCAATGGGTCCGTGAAAAACTCGTCAAATGCACCGTTTGTCCTCCGCGTCCGTGATTACTGTCCGTCAAAAAAATATAACCGGTCCTATTCTTGTCCGCGAAAACCGGTTCGCGGACCCATTCAAGTCAATGGGGCCGTGAAAAAATGCGGAGGCACATCCAACTGTCATCCGCGTCCATGACCTGCATATATATTCCATTATCCTGAGTGGAGATAATAAAATTGTACTTTTTTTTTCCTTCCTTTTTTTCTGGTGGACCACGGAAACACAACGGAATCAAAAACGGACACAGATCACGGAACGGAACCCCATTTTGCGGACCGCTAAAAACAACTGTCATGTGCATGAGGCCTAAGCCAGAGGAGTGTAAAAATCTTCCCCAAACCAGGCTTTGAGAGGGGTCTCCCATTCATACACCCTGGCGGCAGGCATCTGCTCACAGTAAGCTGCGGCAAGATGCGTACACGGTGCTTCCAGGTAATGAGTCACTTGTCCTCCCCATCTGTGCTGTCAGTGCGTAAATAAGCAAGTCTACAGGTGGCCATTATGTCCAGTGTGCCCTAGGCTCCAGTTCTTTACATCTCCCCCCCCCCCATCATCCGTCCCGTTTCCGTTATGCAGGGGAGTCTAGACTGATCGTTTATCAGACTATAACCTAAAAAATATAAATCAAATATGTGAGATGACCTGACACAGTTCTCACTAGTATTCTACATGCAGGGGCATAACTACCATAGCGGCAGACCATGCGACTGCTATGGGGCCCAGTCCTAGTTGGGATTATCTCCTCTTCTACTGGAGGTAAAACTTGGTCAGGACTCTACCCTCTACTGTAACAACTTTTAGCAAATGAGGCCATGGAAAATGGCCCAAGGGTCATTGAAAGGGTCTAGGCAGAAACCATTCTGTCCCGTGTGGGGGGCCTGGTTTGATCCTTGCTATGGGGCCCTTATGTCTCTATGTACGCCACTGTCTACATGCTAGACTGTGATGGTAGAACACTAGTTTTTACAGTTTTCGCTTATTCCATCACCACCCCCCAAAAAAAAGAATTTCTGTCAAAATAAAATGGGAAGAAAAGTATTTTCCAGCAGGTAGCTGTGTTTTTCAGGGTTGCAGCAGCTGCAGTTCTGCAAGGAAGCACAGCATCCACAGCTTCTCACTTCTTCCTCCCTGGCTGTCAGCTTCTCTGCTTGTCCCTTTCCACACACACTATTCTTCTTCTTTGTAATTCTAGCCTTTTCCTTCACTCTCCCTGGCAATAAAATACAAGCTTGATTGATTTTTGACTGTCCCTGATTGAATTTTTCACTCTCACTGACTCCCTAAGATCATTTTTCTTGCAGACACTGTAAGATCCAACCAATCATCTTGGCTATCTCATACATAAATTGGACTTGCAACTATTTAGCATACGATTAGTTATGCACCTTTGGCTTTCAACACAGCCTGAATACTTCTGGGCATGCTCTTGATCAGATATAAGCATGCCTCGACCAAAATCTGTTCCCAGGTCTCTTCTACACATTCCCAATGTTGGTATATACTGGTCGACCCACTTGGGTATGATTACAGCTTTTTCTTCCATTCTACCCAAAAATGTTTGATTGGGTTGGGGTCTGTGAGCTGTGGGGGCCAACCCAGCACCTCAACTTCATTGTTATTGAACCATTTCTTCACCAATCTTGACATGCTTCAGGTCTTTGTCCTGCTGGAATACTATGTCGTCCTTTTCATTCCCTTAGTACTCGAGTGTACGAAGTAACTCATCCTGTAGGATATTCACATAACTCTGCATTGAGTCCACCATCGATCCTGTTCAAGTATCCAACGCCTTTGGCTGTGAAACAACCCCATATTATCAGGCTTCCTTCAATTTCTCGATCCTTTAGCCGCCATTTCCTTTGTTTCTTCCACTCCCATTTGTATCCTTCAGAGCCCAGGCTATTGACTTTCAAATCTATTTCCAATCTTCTACTGTCCACTGTTCATTCTTATTTTACAAACTCGAGCTAAAACTTCTTATGATGATATTCAAGCCAAGTTTTCCTCACCTTTTTTTCATGCCACAATTCCAAACTTTTGTAATGCGTGTCGCACAGTGCTTGCATGGACATATGTTATCTCACTATTACGAAGGATATAAGTCACCTTCACTGCCATGTTTGTCGTGTGACAGCTGATAGACCTTGTGATGAGTCAACTTATTGACTCTGATATTTTGCTTGGACATCCACCTCTTGGCTTTGGAATGAATGGGCAGACTTCATTTTGTATTCTTCCAACTGTCATGGCACTCACATGATACATTTTGGTAATTTTCTTGCTGAGATACCACCATCGATGAGCTGGATGATGCTGTTTCTTCTTCATGGCTGCTTCTGGAATCACACCAGTGACCTTTCTCTTGGGAATCAACCTAATAACACACTTAGCTATTTGGGAATGTGAGAACAGGTTGTAATTTGTAGTATACAAAAAGAAAAAGATTGTTCCACCACCAGGAGCAAAACAGTTACAATGCAGTTACATGGCAAGAATCTGCATAACTAATTATATGCTAAAATAGTTGCAAGCCCAATTTATGTATGCCATAGCCAAGATAATTGTCTATAAAATGATCATAGTCTCATGTTTAAAACTGTAGTGGATAGTGATATATGGAGTCAAAGTCAAAAGTTCAAAACATTGTCACCCATTTGCTCATCAGTGTAAATGCCATTTGCTGTGGGGAGACAACCACTTTAATAGTTTATTATATCAATTAATAAAATGGAAAGTGAATGAACAAAGGATAAAGCAAAATCAACTCAATATTTGGTGTGAACTGGCTAAAGCTACCATTAGCACAAGTGGATAGAACAACACTTAAAAAGATGGCGGTTTTGCCACAATTTTTATGTTTTATGAGCCAGTGCATTGTGGTTTGAGGATTGTTTACTTACATTTATCGAGAAGCTCCTTAACCAGTTCACTACCAGTGCCATACATGTACTGCACTGGAGCAATGTGTAAACATGGCGCCTGCTCATATGAGCAGCGGGCATCATGGCCGCAGGTCCCTGCTCTTTCAAACAGGCTTTAGATTCTGTGATCAAGTGAGATCACAGCATCTAAAGTGTCAAAAATCCCACCGACATCCCCTGCGGAAAATGGGGATGTCGGTAGTTGCTTTGAATATGCTGGGTCTCGCTGAAGAGACCCACAGAATTCATGCGGCAATCCTTATTTTGCCCACTTGATGTCAGGCTAACATAAGAAATGAGAAATAGACAATAAAAAACTAATTTTAAAAATACATGATTGAGCAAAATTAAAAAAACAAAACATTTTATAGGCTTATATATGAGCTTCAAAATCATAAAAAAAAATGTTAAAAAAGTTAAATATATTAAATATATAAAAAAATATTAAATCACCTCCCTTTCCATATAATAAAAAAAATGAATACCTAAATAACAAGAAATATAAACATCATGGGTAAAACGTCCGTACTAATAAAATATAAAAATATTTTTCCAATATGGTGAATGGTGTAATGGAAAACAGGGTCAAAATGGCCAATTTGCCATTTTTTCATTGCTTTTCTAACCCAAAAAAATTTAATAAAATGTGATCACACACACTCCAAAATTTTGTAAAAATTTTCAAAAATTGGACTCGCTGGTTCGCTTAATTTTTTGGGAAAAATTCTGTTCGATCCGAATAAATTTGCGGTGAATTATGTTAAAAAACAGCTATTTTCTGGCTGCAGAGAGCCTTTATTGTGGTGTAGAACAATGTGCCTTGCAGTAACACGCATATGGAGTCTGCTTTGGTAGTCAAATAGAATCACTGCACACTTTACTGATTTGGGCAGTCACAGTGCCAGAACTGACCAAATAAGTCACGTATGAACTCAACCTTACTGGTCAACATTAGTGATGTCCCAAACTATTCGCCGGAGAGCATACCTTGTTCGCGTTCGCCGCGGCGGGCGAACATATGTGATGTTCGCCCCTATACTTTATCATTGAGCAAAGTTTGACCCTGTACCTCAGTCAGCAGACACATTCCAGCTAATCAGCATACCCTCTCTCCCAGACCCTCCCACCTCCTATCAAAAAGCACGGACGGCATCCATCTTAGATTCATGCTGAAGCTGCAGTGTTAGTGGTTGTAATCGCAATGCGATTAATATAACCTGTATTAATCGCATTGCGAAATCAACTTAGAGCTGAGTTACTAATGGTTGTATTGGTAGAATATAGCACTATATTCTCAATCTTCGTTATATTCTAGAAATACAACTATTAGGAACCCAGCTCTAACTTGAATTCGCAATGCGATTAATGCAGGTTATATTAATGGCATTGCGAATTCAACTTACAGCTGGGTTCCCATTGGTTGCATTGCTAGAATTATATAAAGAATTATATAACGAAGATTGAGAATATAGCACTATATTCTCAATCTTCGTTATATTCTAGCAATACAACTATTAGGAACCCAGCTCTAAGTAGAATTCGCAATGCGATTAATGCAGGTTATATCGCGAATTCAACTTACCACACTCTGTGTCAACTATGTAATTTTTCATGGGAGTTTTGTCATAGATCCCCCTCTGGCATGCCACAGTCCAGGTGTTTGTCCCCTTGAAACAACTTTTCCATCACTATTGTGGCCAGAGTCCCCGTGGGTTTTAAAATTCGCCTGTCTATTGAAGTCTATGGCGGTTTGGCCGTTCGCGAACATTTGCGGAAGTTAGCGTTCGCGAACGGAAAATTTTATGTTCGCGACATTTCTAGTCAACATTAGCGCCAAGAAGAAGCACACTCCGTTTACACAGTCATCAGCTGATTCAACCTAAATGTCTACAGAACCTGTTCTATTAAGCGCGTATACAAGTAAAGCCCCCTGACAGGGTGGAGAGGGTGTCAGCAGTAAGTTTGTGATGATGTCACTGATTATTATGCCTTTCCTCTGATCCGCCAGAACAATAACCCTAAAAAAACTGATGCTGTCTGTGGATCATCCGCCTTTACTTGGTCAGCATTTGGTCAGTAATCCATCAGTATTGCTAATGCCAAATAAAACAGGAGTGGATCCAAAACGGAGATGACACGTGAATGGAATATTTGCATGTCTTCTGTGTTTTGTATCCACTCCTGCTTTTAGCTACCAAATCATAAGGCAATTCTGATTGGACCATACAGGCCTTACAGCTGCTACACAGCACAGACAGGATACATTGTGAGTCTCATTTTTCCTTCCTTCTGACAGATCAGAAGGGTCAAATAAATGATGATGTCAGCCCGGCCGAAAGGCAAAATAGTGGCCCAGTCATGAAGTGGGGAGGGTGGGAACAGCATGAGAAGTCCACAGAGTGGCCCTATGACAGTGTTGAGGTGACAGCAGCAGCATCAGGAGGAGGCCACAGAGTCGCACAGTGATAGAGTTTGGAGGTGGCGGTAGCATCAGGAGGTCACAGAGTGGCAAGGTGACATACTGTGGAGGTGGGTGGCAATACAAGTACCCGCTGAAGATGGTGGGTGAAAGAAGGAGCATTTGGCATCAGATGTGTGGCATTTGGTGGGTGACAGCATCAGAATAGTAGCTGAGGCAGGCAGCCAGAAGAAACCGGTCTTTTTTGTCAAAGTGTTGGTGTGGCACCATGGATGATCTAGTCTGATGTAGGTATTGGTGTGTGTAAATCCTGGCTGGTCCACGCCCAATTCCTCTTGATGCAGTGTCCCACTATTTGCTATATGTGCTCACGTTAAACTCTTGCTAAATGTCATATCAAATATATTGTGGTATCATGTTGTATTTCCCTTTAACAGGCTGGCAGTGTCATTTACCTTTATTCACCCCTAGGTGGTGCTGGCACTATATATAGAGACAGTCTAGTGGAGGTTAGAGCTAAATTAGTCAATGGACTTCACAAGCACCAGTGACCAGGAGGAATCTGAAAGTACCTGGACACAGCCAGGAGATTAATGCGCAAAATTATCCTTTACCACATGCCTCTATGGACATTGTGGATCAGAGTAAATGAAGGCATCCTTACAAATAATGGAGCAGAGGATTTTGCCTACCATTAGCGAGACCCCCCTGTAGAGTGCTGATTACAAGTAAGAATTTATTATATCCAGTACCTGAGTGCTAGAGCGTGGACAAAGTCTAAAAAGATATAGAAAGAAGGAAAACTCCTCCTGTTACAATTGCAATATATAAGGGAGCGATATTACTGTGCAAAGAGAAGAAGTGGAAGCTCCTCCCTTGAAGCCCCTCCTTCATCACCAGTGTGTTCTAGCCAGAGAGAAATCAAGCTGGAGTGTCCTCGTCAGCCAAACTGGGGCGGCATGTGTTTGGGTGCCCGAGATACAGGCAGGAACCGAAGAGATACGTGTCTCAAGTGCAGCGGCCCCTGAAAGGTCACAGTATGGGATCGACCCCAGCTCAGGGACCAGATTTTTGAGAGGAGGACCGGGAACGTGGTGTGGTTCTTGGTTAACAGGGGGTCTGGCTTCATCCAAGATGAAAAGACTGGGCAGGAGCTGTATGTTAACAGGCACTTTGAAGTGCCGTTACCTTTCTCAGACCCCCCCAGCCTATATAAGGAGGACACCATAGAATACACCCTTCAGGGTCCATTTTCTGTAGCATTAATCTGCCTCTAGAAACCTCTGGTCCCATTGTCAGCATCGGAGGTATGGCCGGATGATCCAGCTGCAATAAGCAGAGTGCGCTGTCTGCAAGAGTCAGCAGACGATGTGCTCCGCTTCCGAGAATGACCTCAGCCAGAGCCGCTCATCCCAGGGTTGCCTACTCCACCTGAGAGAATGGAGGAACACCAGACCATGACCTCCTTGCCTGTGGCCTATGTGAGACCCCAGAAGGTCTTTGCTATGGCCCTGTCTCCCAGACGGAAGTTCGGGCTGAATCTTCCCAGCTTCCTTCAGAGCGAGAAACATGTACCACCGTAAGCAACATGTGGCCTCAGCTTCCTCTGATTTGTATGCCTACGGAGTCCTTTTGTTATGGCTTTGCACAGGGAACAAGAATGTTATGCACAATTCTGATGGAACTCATGATTTTAATAAACTGGACTTGGACTCCAAAGCAGAGGCTCTCCTGTCATGTCTTGTGTGCTGTGGAGATCTAATACAGATGGAGCAGATAAAAACGCATGAATGTTTTCAACTTACTGAAGCTGCTTGGTTTACTTGTGCATAGATGGTAAAGGCAAAGTCTGCTGGTGTGTTGTCATCTGAATCTTCATTATGTTTACTGCTGGACCCACGACAACGTAATTTGGTCCATACCACAAAAGGTCTACAAACACCCATCAATTTTCCAGAGAAAAAAAAAGGGTTGAAATAAAAAATTTCTCCAATGAAAGGATTATGGAATTTGGTTCACACAGAAGAAAGTCTACATTTAACTATACAAAGAATTTCACCACTAAGTAAGTTGTTCCATACCGCAAAAGAAGGTGTACATTCACCCATACATTTTCCGAAAAAAAAGCCAGTTTCATATTACAAATTTCACCACTACATAATTCGGCCCGAACCGCAAGAGGAGGTGTACAGTCAGCCATGAATTTGACTAGAAAAAGCCTGTTTTATATTACAACTAGTGATGTCCCGAACTATTCGCCGGCGAACATAGCTTGTTCACCGCCGTGGGCGAACATATGCGATGTTCGGTCCACCCCCAATACATCATCATTGAGCAAACTTTGACCCTGTACCTCACAGTCAGCAGACACATTCCATCCAATCAGCATACCCTCCCTCCCAGACCCTCCCACCTCCTATCAAAAATCAAGGACATCATCCATCTTAGATTCATTCTGAAGCTGCAGTGTTAGTTAGAGCAGGGAGAGGTGCTGCTACTGAATTAATATAGGGATTCTAGGGAAAGCGTTAGCTACTAGTGTTCCGTGTCCACTCCAGTCCTCAAAGACTCATCTGCTGTAAGGACAGCGTCCTTACAGCACCCCCAAAAAGCCCTTTTTAGAGCTGGTACATCAGTCTGCTTTTTTTTTTTTTCTTCTATATATATTATATTGCAGTTGCCTGCCCGTGTGTGAGAGGCTGCAGGCCCACAGACTGTAGTGCGCCCACTCCCAGTGCCCACCACACATACCAGGTGGCACAGTAGCGTGTCGATAAATAAGGTATTTAATTTTTACCCTTTAATATAATTTCAGTTGCCTGCCAGTGTGTGTCAGGCCCACAGACTGTACTGTGCCCACTGCCAGTGCCCACCACTCATATAGGGTGGCACAGTACCTTGAACATATAGTACCACGAATCAAAAAAATAAAATAAAATAAAAAATAAAATAAAACACAGGCAGAGGCAGGCCACCCCGCAGGGGCCATCGTGGTGCTGTAATTTCCTTTGGCCCTAGAATAATGCCCAGTGTTCAGAGGCCACATACCCTGAACTCGAAAAATTCTGAGGACATAGTTGACTGGCTTACACAGGACACCCAATCTTCTACAGCTTCCGCTCGGAACCTTGACGCACCATCCTCCTCCAGCTCAGTTTCAGGCATCTCTCAAGTTACCAATCGCCCGCCCGCCGCCATCACCAACACTAGCATCACAGCCGCTTCATTTGATCTGTCAGAGGATTTATTTACACATCAGTTGGAAGAAATGAGTGATGCGCAACCATTATTGCTAGAGGATGCAGATAACAGGGATATGTCTCAGTCAGGCAGCATTACACACATGGACGTACGCTGTGATGATGATGTTGTCCCCGCTGCTGCTTCCTTTGCCGAGTTGTCAGATACAAGTAAAGCGGTTGATGATGACGATGTGTCCGTGGATGTCAAGTGGGTGCCCGCTTGAAGAGAAGAAGAACAGGGGGAAAGTTCAGATGGGGAGACAGAGGAGGAGGAAACGACTTGGAAGCAGAGGGAGGTCGTCGCAAGGAGCTAGTGGCACATAGTGTTGGGCGCGAATATTCGCGATGCAAATATTTCGCGCGAATGTCACATATTTGCGATTTCGCGATTTTTTCGAATATCATGCCATAAATTCGATATTGCGAATATTCGCGTTGGTTAAATTAGATGATACACAATAAGTTCAAGAACTTCAGTTCACTTGTGTTGATAAATGAGTTTGAGTGACTGAGTTTCATTCATTTAAGGTGTTTTGCATCAAGGCTCTTTTTCAAAGCCATAGCCAAAATCCTGCCTTTTTTGCGATTTTCCGTAATGCGATTTTTTGACAGCGATGCGAATATCTAACACTTGCTGACATGCCTGCGCATTGACTTGAAAATTGAAATATTGCCTTTATGCGATTTTTCGTAATGCGATTTTTATTAAGCGATGCGATTTCTTTCACACGTGCTATTCTTCCTGCGCATTGATTGACTTGACCATCCCGGCCATGAAACTAGTTAAAGTGTTTTTGCGATTTTTTTGCCATGCGATTTTTTCCCCGCTTGCGAATTCGTAAACGCTGCGAATTGCGAATATATTCGAAAATTCGCATACACGAATATTCTATGCCTTGCACAGTATAAACTATCTAAATCTCAATTGGACCACAAGCTAGAAGCAGGCTGCTTGTAGCTTGTGGTGCAAATTAAATTGGTAGGGTGAGGTGAGACTTCCAATCATCACTTAATTATAAAGTTTACACTAATTTTAGTTCAGTTTGCGATTTTTTTTCGTAATGCGAATTTATGCGAATATATCATTTCCGTCAAAGTACATAGATCCCTCCCTTCTGTCTTTTTGTCCAATGAAAATGATGTACCTACAGTTGTCATAGGTTATACGCATTATGCGATTATCCGCGATTTTATAAAAAAAAGATGGCGATTAAATGATGACGAATACGAATATTCGAATTTGCGAATATATCGCAAATATTTTACGAAATATTCGCGAAATATCGCGAATTCGAATATGGGCATATTCGATCATCACTAGTGGCACAGTCAGTCAGCATGTATCGGCACCCAGGGTCAGCCAGACAGCACACCAATCAACGCATGCTGTTGCCACCACCAGAATGCCGTCATTGCAAAGCTCAGCAGTGTGGCACTTTTTTTGGTGTGTCTGCCTCTGATAACAGCGATGCCATTTGCAACCTGTGCCAAAAGAAACTGAGTCGTGGGAAGTCCAACACCGACCTAGGTACAACTGCTTTTCGAGGGCACATGATCTCACATCACAAACGCCTATGGGATCAACACATGAGTACAAGCAGCACACAAAGTCAAAGCCACCATCCTCCTCCTGGTCCAGCATCTTCAGCCACGTCAACCACCCGCCACTCTGCCTCTCACCTTCAGCAGTTCCTGCTCATCTGCCCACAGTCAGGTGTCTGTCAAGGAAATATTTGAGCGCAAGAAGCCAATGTCAGAGTCACCCCCTTGCCCGGCGTCTGACAGCTGGCATGACGGAACTCTTAGACTCTACCAGCTTCTATGGTAAAATCTGGCGAGCTGAGGCCTTCAATTTGGTCTAAATGTACAGACTGATGAGCGAAACAATGTACAGCTGTCTACACTCTTCCAAGGTGGAAATGCAAAGGGTCAGACCAATTGTACAGGACTCATGGTTACAAATAGGACAGTCTCAGAACCTCACTTTGTATTCAGAAACCCCAAATCATTGTATAAAGAAGCGCAACTACTGAAGGAAATCCGTGACTTAAAGTCTAATGGGTTTTACTAGGAAAAAATAGGGTATTAGAACATCTCAATTATATTGCTAACTCCACTCTGATAAATATCTCTAATGCGGCCAAACACTTTGTTCAGGTTCACGCCCGCCGAACTAGATCCTTTTGTGCCTATGGGATAGAAAAACTGAGTGCACCCCTACGCGGAGGAGATTTTTATCAAAGACTTCTCCTCCGTGAAGCAAATTGGATTTTTTGGTTAAATGTATATATTAATGTGTATATATACACCAATGATTGCAATATATGTTATGGATCCTGTATTGAGACACTCATGTCATGTCCCAATTAGTGTTGAGCGAACAGTTCGAGCATCTTTCGGGTTCGTACCGAATTTTGGGGTGTCCGGGACCCGGACCCGAACCCGGACATTTTCAAAAAAGTTCGGGTTCGGGTTCGGTGTTCGTCGATTACTTCCCACTTTCTGAAGGGCTGCACAGCAGCCAATCAGCTAACGTTTTACTTCTTGCCCTAAGAGCCCATCACAGCCATGCCTACTATTGGCATGGCTGTGATTGGCCAAGTGCAGCATGTGACCCAGCCTCTATTTAAGCTGGAGTCACATAGCGCCGCACGTCACACTGCTCTGATTAGTGTAGGGAGAGGACGCAGCTTCTGTCAGGGCGAGATTAGGCAGGTTAAAGTCAGCAACAGCACCTAATGAACGGATCGATTTACAGCTGAGAATCATTGAACTTCTGCTAGTTACTTGCTCGCTGGTTTTTAGGCTGCACAGAGCGTTTTTCTATCACTTATTTTCTGGGTTGATCGGCGGCCATTTTGTGACTTGTGGTGCACCAGAAGAAGCTGCCACCAAGTCCATCAATCCATCAATACTAGTTTTGTTTTGCTATATCCTACATCAGGGGCTTGGCTGTGCTAATTGTCACCCCTAGAAACTCAGGACAGCAATTTCTATATTTTATTAAGGGGTTAAATACAATTGCCCAAATACCAATCCCCTAAATCTGGTGTTCCAGCTTTGGCTAGACAAGTATAATACTGTCTGCTGTCTGGCAAAGGATAGATTATTTTCTGGGGTGAAATTAACCTGCCAATATAGCAATACCCTGGATCTGGTGTCCCAGCAGTTGCAGGACAGATTTCATAGTATCCGCTTACACATATATTTTGTTCTGGGGTGAAATTACCCTGCCAATATAGCAATACCCTGGATATGGTGTCCCAACAGTTGCAGGACATATTTTATAGTACCCGCTTACACATATATTTTGCTCTGGGGTGAAATTAACCTGCCAATATAGCAATACCCTGGATCTGGTGTCCCAACAGTTGCAGGACCGATTTCATAGTGTCCGCTTACACATATATTTTGTTCTGGGGTTAAATTAACCTGCCAATATAGCAATACCCTGGATCCGGTGTCCCAGCAGTTGCAGGACAGATTTCATAGTATCCGCTTACACATATATTTTGTTCTGGGGTTAAATTAACCTGCCAATATAGCAATACCCTGGATCTGGTGTCCAAACAGTTGCAGGCCAGATTGCATAGTGTCCGCTTACACATATATTTTTTTTCTGGGGTGAAATTAACCTGCCAATATAGCAATACCCTGGATCTGGTGTCCAAGCAGTTGCAGGACATATTTTATAGTATCCTCTTACACATATATTTTGTTCTGGGGTGAAATTACCCTGCCAATATAGCAATACCCTGGATATGGTGTCCCAACAGTTGCAGAACCGATTTCATAGTGTCCGCTTACACATATATTTTGTTCTGGGGTTAAATTAACCTGCCAATATATCAATACCCTGGATCTGGTGTCCAAGCAGTTGCAGGACAGATTTCATAGTATCCGCTTACACATATATTTTGTTCTGGGGTTAAATTAACCTGCCAATATAGCAATACCCTGGATCTGGTGTCCAAGCAGTTGCAGGCCAGATTTCATAGTGTCCGCTTACACATATATTTTTTCTGGGGTGAAATTAACCTGCCAATATAGCAATACCCTGGATCTGGTGTCCCAGGTGTTGCAGGCCAAGTGTAAATCTGTCCATAAAAGGATACCTTTCATCCAGGGCCTAAATACTAGCCCTAAAAGAGATATTCCCCTAAATCAGTGGTTACTGCTGTGCCTGGATTAGTGTAATACGCTACATAAACAAATAGGCAGATAGTGTTAGGTGCCTGTAAAAAAAAGGCCAAAATATGAAATCAATACATTGGGCCAAATATTTTATTCCTTATTGTGGTGCTTGGTGAACAGTAACAATGAGGAAAACATCTATTAAGGGACGCGGACGCGGTCGTGGTGTTGTTAGTGTACCCTCTGGTGCTGGGAGAGGACGTGGCCATTCTGCCACAGCCACACGTCCTAGTGAACCAACTACCTCAGGTTCCAGGACCCGCCAGAATTTACAGCGATATTTGTTGGGGCCCAATGCCGTTCTAAGGATGGTAAGGCCTGAGCAGGTACAGGCGCTAGTCAATTGGGGGGCCGACAGTGGATCCAGCATGTTCACAACATTATCTCCCACACAGTCTTCTGCGGAAAGCGCACAGGTGGCACCTGAAAACCAAGCCCATCAGTCTGTCACATCACCCCCATTCATATCAGGGAAACTGTCAGAGCCTCAAGTTATGCAGCAGTCTCTTATGCTGTTTGAAGACTCTGCTGGCATGGTTTCCCAAGGAAATCCACCTAGCCCTTCCCCAGTGGTGGAAGACATAGAATGCACTGATGCACAACCACTGATGTTTCCTGATGATGAGGACATGGGAATACCACCTCATCGGAGTCCGCACGTCTCTGATGATGACGAAACACAGGAGCCAACTGCTGCGTCTTTCTGCAGTGTGCAGACCGAACAGGAGGTCAGGGAGGAAGACTGTGTGGAAGACGATGCAGGGGACGATGAGGTCTTAGACCCCACATGGAATGAAGGTCGTGCCACTGACTTCCATAGTTCAGAGGAAGAGGCAGTGGTGAGACCGAGCCAACAGCGTAGCAAAAGAGGGAGCAGGGGGCAAAAGCAGAACAGCCGCCGCCAAGAGAGTTCGCCAGATACTGGCCACCGCCACCAGGGACCGAGCACCCCAAAGGCAGCTTCAAGGAGTTCCCTGGCATGGCACTTCTTTAAACAATGTGCTGACGACAAGACCCGAGTGGTTTGCACGATGTGCCATCAGATCCTGAAGCGAGGCATTAACGTTCTGAACCTTAGCACAACCTGCATGACTAGGCATCTACATGCAAAGCATGAACTGCAGTGGAGTAAACACCTTAAAAGCAAGGAACTCACTCAGGCTCCCCCTGCTCCCTCTTCTGCTGCTGCCTCGACCTCTTCCTCCGCCTCGGGAGGAACGTTGGCACCTGCCGCCCACCAAACAGAGGATGTGCCACCGACACCACCACCTGCGTCACCAAGCATCTCCACCATGTCACACGGCAGCGTTCAGCTCTCCATCTCACAAACCTTGGAGAGAAAGCGCAAATTCCCACCTAGCCACCCTCGAGCCCTGGGCCTGAATGCCAGCATTTCTAAACTACTGGCCTTTGAAATGCTGTCATTCAGGCTGGTGGACACAGACAGCTTCAAACAGTTGATGTCCATGGCTGTCCCACAGTATATTGTCCCCAGCCGCCACTACTTCTCCAAGACAGCCGTGCCTTCCCTGCACAACCAAGTATCTGATAAAATCAAGTGTGCACTGCGCAAAGCCATCTGTGGCAAGGTCCACCTAACCACAGATACGTGGACCAGTAAGCACGGCCAGGGACGCTATATCTCCCTAACTGCACACTGGGTAAATGTAGTGGCGGCTGGGCCCCAGGCGGAGAGTTCCTTGGCGCACGTCCTTCCGCCGCCATGGATCACAGGGCATCATTCTTTGCCTCCTGTAGCCTCCTCCTCCTACTCGGCTTCCTCCTCCTCTGCTTCCACCAGCTCATCCAGTCAGCCACACACCTTCTCCACCAACTTCAGCACGGCCCGGGGTAAACGTCAGCAGGCCATTCTGAAACTCATATGTTTGGGGGACAGGCCCCACACCGCGCAGGAGTTGTGTCGGGGTATTGAACAACAGACCGACCAGTGGTTGCTGTCGGTGGGCCTCAAGCCCGGCCTGGTGGTGTGCGATAATGGGCGAAATCTCGTCGCAGC
Organism: Bufotes viridis; assembly: GCA_033119425.1. Lineage (NCBI taxonomy): Eukaryota > Metazoa > Chordata > Amphibia > Anura > Bufonidae > Bufotes > Bufotes viridis. The sequence goes on along the minus strand of CM065591.1, from coordinate 197,231,124 downwards.
TCTGGGACTAGCCGGTTTGACGCACATCCCTTGCCTGGCTCATGTGCTGAATTTGGTGGTGCAGAAGTTCATTCACAACTACCCCAACATGTCAGAGCTGCTGCATAAAGTGAGGGCCGTCTGTGCGCGCTTCCGGCGTTCACATCCTGCCAATGCACGCCTGTCTGCACTACAGCGTAACTTCGGTCTTCCCGCTCACCGCCTGATATGCGACGTGCCCACCAGGTGGAACTCCACCTTGCACATGCTGGAGAGACTGTGCGAGCAGCAGCAGGCCATAGCGGAGTTTCAGCTGCAGCACGCACGCGTCAGTCGCACTGCGGAACAGCACCACTTCCCCACCAATGATTGGGCCTCCATGCGAGACCTGTGTGCCCTGTTTCGAGTACTCCAGCAACATGGCCAGTGGCGATGACACCGTTATCAGCGTTACAATACCACTTCTATGTCTCCTTGAGAAAACGCTTAGGGCAATGATGGAAGAGGAGGTGGCCCATGTCGGGCATTTTCATAGACATATATATTGATACCTGATCATATTATATTCAAAATGCATGCTCATTGTCTTTAAGAGACAGGCTGAAGTTGAACCAAAGTTTTCATACACGGCTGGAACAGGCCAAGATTTGAAGTCACACAGAGTTCAGTATGTGAAAAAGTTTGCCGAATACTGAATACAAAGAACATTGTATTTTAAAAGAGTTATTGCCACAAATGTGGTCTTATCTATAAAGGAGTACACTGGATTCTCCAGACATGTCTTAGAGAACAAGGCCCATTCATACCATAATGGCCCATAGATCAATAGTGTCAGAGAGACTCCAAGTTGTCTATCTTTAGTTGATACAAAATGTCTACATTTATCCTTATCTCTGATTTACGACGATGAGGGTCAAATGTATATGATGCAAAAATACCCTAGTTAAGTCTTCATGGTATGGTGTTAATAGCTTGCACAACAGTGCCATCCGGAGACAGATATCGATATCGTTACACCATCCTCCATAGTTGCATTATGGGTAAACATGATCTCATAGGATCTTATTACATATGTTTACACCCCCTCAATTGATTGGAGAATACTAATCCAGGGGGCAGTGAGGGTAAGATAAGGATTGAGATATTATGGTAGAGGTAGAATAGCATCAGGAGGGAGGCAAGAAAGAGGAGAAGCAAGAGGCAGAACAAGCAACAAGCAGAGAACATTCCAGGATTAAGCAGAACACCCAAGATGAAAGCCAGGGTGATGGACCATCCAGCTTTCCTAGGAGCAGAAGTGAGATTCCTGCTAGGACTTGGTAAGAAACACAAATAATGATTTCATTTTATTAAGACTAATTGGATAATGTGGGTGAAGTCATACCATCTAGATTGGCGAATACATAAACACATTAATTAATTGATCATCTCCATATTGAGATGTAGTCTTAGGATATTGTGAGCCTTCATTCTACCTGCAGAAGAATCAAGTTTCATAATTTATCAGAGTATTAAATGATTGCATACATATATGCATAGATATAGATATATTGATAGTAGCATTCTTCGCCAAGCTAGATGATAAATTCCCACTGGAAGATTTGTTCCAAGTTCTTCCAATGTCTGTTGTCTTAATAGTCTTACCAGGTTATACAGATGTGAAAATAGTCCAGAATAGGACAGAAGTATACATGCAAAAGTAGTCTAGGATTTGACTACTATCTTCTAAGTTGTATACTTGAATGGATTTGCCCATTACTACATGTGAGGTGTATTTTAGTTTGGTTAGAGAGGGGTGGGAATGTATTTATCATTCCATATAGATGTCTAGGATTAGACACGCCTCTGAACAGGAGTAATGTATATAATGTAACTTCTTGTTTTGATATCCTAACCAAATAGCTTTGTTATAATGTGACAAGCTGCTCTTACCCACATGTGTTTATTTACTTATTGTGAAGCTTCTAGTGCCTGATATTAATGCCATATATATTAATTGGCAGATATCATTGTTTATTTACTGATGATAAGCTTGTAATGCTTCATATATCATTGCCATATATATTCCTTGGCATATATAATCGTGTTTATATACCTATTTGTTTATAATCGTGTAACTAATAAAATCTGCATATTTTTATAATATCTGCGTATTATTTAATGTCAAAACTACATCTTTAGCATTAATGTCATCTCTCATGAAAAGAACTTATTATCTGAGGAAATAGTCGGCCTCAGATGTGAATTGTATCGATTGGGTTATCTACAATTCACCAGGTCATAATTTCTACAAGTTATGAAAAAAATATTTTTATGACCATAATTAATAATTCTTAATTGAATTATTATAAACCCGACACCCAGGAGGAGGAGGAGGAGGATGAGGGGTCATTTTTAGCACTTTCAGGCCAGTCTGTTAGAACTGGCTCAGAGGGAGGTTTTTTGCAACAGCAGAGGCCAGGTACAAATGTGGCCAGCCAGGGCCCACTACTGGTGGACGAGGAGGATGAGGAGGAGGTGGAGGAGGATGAGGATGAAGCAGGTTCACAGCGGGGTGGCACCCGACACAGCTCAGGCCCATCACTGGTGCGTGGCTGGGGGGATACGGAGGACGATGACGATACGCCTCCCACAGAGGACAGCTTGTCCTTAAATCTGGGGAGCCTGGCACACATGCGACTACGACAGCAGAGTTGCGCACATTTTAACGTGTGCGGACTACTGGGTTGCCACCCTGCTGGATCCCTGATACAAAGACAAACATAGTAACATAGTAACATAGTATATAAGACCGAAAAAAGACATTTGTCCATCCAGTTCGGCCTGTTTCCTACAAGTTGATCCAGAGGAAGGCAAAAAAAAACCTGTGAGGCAGAAGCCAATTTTCCTCACTTAAGGGGAAAAAAAATTCCTTCCCGACTCCAATCAGGCAATCAGAATAACTCCCTGGATCAACGACCCCTCTCTAGTAGCTATAGCCTGTAATATTATTACACTCCAGAAATAAATCCAGTCCCCTCTTGAATTCCTTTATTGTACTCACCATCACCACCTCCTCAGGCAGAGAGTTCCATAGTCTCACTGCTCTTACAGTGAAGAATCCTTTTCTATGTTTGTGTACAAACCTTCTTTCCTCCAGACGCAGAGGATGTCCCCTTGTCACAGTCACAGTCCTGGGGATAAATAGATGATGGGACAGATCTCTGTACTGACCCCTGATATATTTATACATAGTTATTAGATCTCCCCTCAGTCGTCTTTTTTCTAAAGTGAATAACCCTAATTTTGATAACCTTTCAGGGTACTGTAGATCCCTCATTCCAGTTATTACTTTAGTTGCCCTCCTCTGAACCCTCTCCAGCTCTGCTATGTCTGTCTTGTTCACAGGAGCCCAGAACTGTACACAGTACTCCATGTGTGGTCTGACTAGTGATTTGTAAAGTGGTAGGACTATGTTCTCATCACGGGCATCTATGCCCCTTTGATGCAACCCATTATCTTATTGGCCTTGGCAGTAGCTGCCTGACACTGGTTTTGCAGCTTAATTTGCTGTTTATTAAAATTCCTAGATCCTTTTCCATGTCAGTGTTACCGAGTGTTTTACCATTTAATATGTACGGGTGACTTGCATTATTCCTTCCCATGTGCATAACTTTACATTTGTCAGTGTTAAACCTCATCTGCCATTTTTTTGCCCAAGCCTCCAATCTATCCAGATCCCTCTGTAGCAGAAAACTGTCCTCTTCAGTGTTAATTACTTTACACAGTTTAGTGTCATCTGCAAAAATAGATATTTTACTGTGCAGGCCTTCTACAAGATCATTAATAAATATATTGAAGAGAATAGGGCCCAATACTGACCCCTGAGGTACCCCACTAGTTACAGTGACCCAATCTGAGTATCTACCGTTAATAACCACCCTCTGTTTTCTGTCACTCAGCCAGTTACTTACCCACATACAGACATTTTCTCCCAGTCCGAGCATCCTCATTTTATATACTAACCTTTTATGAGGTACGGTGTCAAATGCTTTGGAGAAGTCCAGATATACGACATCCATTGATTCGCCGCTGTCAAGTCTAGAACTTACCTCCTCATAGAAGCTGATTAAATTTGTTTGGCATGACCGATCCCTCATGAAGCCATGCTGATATGGCGTTATTTGCTTATTTTCATTGAGATACTCCAAAATAGCATCTCTTAGAAACCCTTCAAACAGTTTACCAACAATAGATGTTAAACTTACCGGCCTATAATTTCCAGGCTCTGTTTTTGGACCCTTTTTGAATATTGGCACCACATTTGCTATGCGCCAATCCTGTGGAACATTCCCTGTTATTATAGAGTCCGTAAATATCAGAAATAATGGTCTGGCTATGACATCACTTAATTCCCTTAGGATTCGGGGGTGTATGCCATCCGGTCCTGGCGATTTGTCTATTTTAATCTTTTTAAGTCGCTGTTGTACTTCTTCCTGGGTCAGACAGGGCACTTTTAATGGGGGATTTACTTTTACATTCTGCATTTCATCTGACAGTTTATTTTCCTCAGTGAGTATAGTGGAGAAAAAAATATTTAATAGTTTTGCTTTATCCTCGTCGCTCTCTGCAACTCCCCCCTCATTGCTATGTAGAGGGCCGACTCCTTCAGATTTATATTTTTTACTATTTATATAATTGAAGAACATTTTAGGGTTAGTTTTACTCTCTTTAGCAATTAATCTCTCGGTCTCTAGTTTGGCAAATTTTATTCGTTTTTTACATATTCTATTTTTTTCCTTATAGTTTATCAGTGCTTCCTGACTCCCCTCCTGTTTTAGCGATTTATATGCTTTCTTTTTGTCATTTATTGCCTTCTTTACGGTTCCATTTATCCACATTGGTCTCTTATTGTTCCTTAGCCTTTTATTCCTATAAAGGTATGTACCTCTCACAATTAGATGTTACAATGCTTTTAAAAATCTCCCATTTTATGGTTGTATTTTTATTTTTGAGGACTTTGTCCCAGTTAGTTAGGCCTATGGCCTCGCTTAGTTGGCTAAATTTTGCTTTTTTGAAGTTTGGTATTTTTGTTCCTCCCTTTAGAAACTCTCGTTTGAAGGATAATTGGAAGGTTATAACTTTATGGTCACTATTTCCCAGGTGTCCCCCAACCTGCACATCTGTTGTTCTATCAGGTCTATTGGTTAATACTAAGTCCAGTATGGCCGTCCCTCTAGTGGGGTCCTGAACCAGTTGGGAAAGGAAATTGTCTTTGGCTATTTCCAAGAACCTGTTTCCTTTATGGGATGTACAGCTTTCAGTTTCCCAGTCTATATCTGGGTAGTTGAAGTCCCCCATGATAACGACTTCATTATGATTTGCCGCCTCGTCTATGTGCCCACCTTACTTCCTGCACTGGAGCGTGATAGGAAGATGCGTGAGTTCAAGCGCACGCTGGTAGTGGCGCTCCTGAGAGCATTCCCATATGTCACAGGGGAACAGGTGGAAGCCCAAGGCGAAAGCAGAGGAGGAGCAAGAGGTCGCCAAAGCAGCAGTGTCACGGCCAGCTCTTCTGAGGGCAGGGTTAGCATGGCAGAAATGTGGAAAAGTTTTGTCTCCACGCCACAGCTAACTGCACAACCACCTGATACGGAACGTGTTAGCAGGAGGCAGCATTTAACTAACATGGTTGAACAGTACGTCTGCACACCCCTCCACGTACTAACTGATGGTTCAGCCCCATTCAACTTCTGGGTCTCCAAATTGTCCACGTGGCCAGAGTTAGCATTTTATGCCTTGGAGGTGCTGGCCTGCCCGGCGGCCAGCGTTTTGTATGAACGTGTATTCAGCACGGCAGGGGGTGTCATTACTGACAAACGCAGCCGCCTGTCCACAGCCAACGTGGACAAGCTGACGTTCATAAAAATGAACCAGGCATGGATCCCACAGGACCTGTGCCTCCCTTGTGCAGAATAAACATTTATAACTGCCTCCCCATCAACCATGTATTCTTGTCCTCCGGGGCACTTCTTTTTTGAATCCTCATTTTTTTAACTTTACCATGATCTTGCGGTGCAACCCAAAGTTGAATGAACCTCTCCTCTGTCTGGGTGCTGGTCCGAAATAACTGAGAGTGGCCTTCTCCGTTGGTGGTTGATATGACGCATGATTCCTTGCTGTGGGACCTCTCTCCTCTGTCTGGGTGCTGGGCCGAAATAACTGATAGTGGCCTTCTCCGTTGGTGGTTGATATGACGCATGATTCCTTATTGTGGGACCTCTCTCCTCTGTCTGGGTGCAGGTCCAAACTAAATGAGAGTGGCCTTCTCCGTTGGTGGTAGATATGACGCATGATTCCTTGCTGTGGGACCTGTATACTCTGTCTGGGTGCTGGTCCAAAATAAATGAGAGTGGCCTTCTCCGTTGGTGGTTGATATGACGCATGATTCCTTGCTGTGGGACCTGTATCCTCGGTCTGGGTACTGGGCTGAAATAACTGAAAGTGGCCCTCTCCAGTGGTGGGTGATATGACGCATAATTCCTTGCTGTGGAACCTGTATCCTCGGTCTGGGTGCTGGGCTGAAATAACTGAAAGTGGCCCTCTCCAGTGGTGGGTGATAGGACGCATGATTCCTTGCTGTGGGACCTGTATCCTCTGTCTGGGTGCTGGTCCAAAATAAATGAGAGTGGCCTTCTCCGTTGGTGGTTGATATGACGCATGATTCCTTATTGTGGGACCTCGCTCCTCTGTCTGTGTGCTGGTCCGAACTAAATGAGAGTGGCCTTCTCCGTTGGTGGTTGATATGACGCATGATTCCTTGCTGTGGGACCTCTCTCCTCTGTCTAGGTGCTGGGCCGAAATAAATGAGAGTGGCCTTCTCCGGTGGTGGTTGATATGACGCATGATTCCTTGCTGTGGGACCTCTCTCCTCTGTCTGGGTGCTGGTCCAAAATAAATGAGAGTGGCCTTCTCCGGTGGTGGTTGATATGATGCATGATTCCTTGATGTGGGACCTCTCTCTCTGTCTGGGTGCTGGTCCGAACTAAATGAGAGTGGCCTTCTCCGTTGGTGGTTGATATGACGCATGATTCCTTGATGTGGGACCTCTCTCCTCTGTCTGGGTGCTGGTCCGAATTAAAGAGAGTGGCCTTCTCCGTTGGTGGTTGATATGACGCATGATTCCTTGCTGTGGGACCTGTATCCTCTGTCTGGGTGCTGGTCCAAAATAAATGAGAGTGGCCTTCTCCGTTGGTGGTTGATATGACGCATGATTCCTTGCTGTGGGACCTCTCTCCTCTGTCTGGGTGCTGGTCCAAAATAAATGAGAGTGGCCTTCTCCATTGGTGGTTGATATGACGCATGATTCCTTGATGTGGGACCTCTCTCCTCTGCCTGGGTGCTGGTCCAAAATAAATGAGAATGGCCTTCTCCGTTGGTGGTTGATATGACGCATGATTCCTTGATGTGGGACCTCTCTCCTCTGTCTGGGTGCTGGTCCAAAATAAATGAGAGTGGCCTTCTCCATTGGTGGTTGATATGACGCATGATTCCTTGATGTGGGACCTCTCTCCTCTGTCTGGGTGCTGGTCCAAAATAAATGAGAATGGCCTTCTCCGGTGGTGGTTGATATGACGCATGATTCCTTGCTGTGGGACCTCTCTCCTCTGTCTAGGTGCTGGGCCGAAATAAATGAGAGTGGCCTTCTCCGGTGGTGGTTGATATGACGCATGATTCCTTGCTGTGGGACCTCTCTCCTCTGTCTGGGTGCTGGTCCAAAATAAATGAGAGTGGCCTTCTCAGTTGGTGGTTGATATGACGCATGATTCCTTGCTGTGGGACCTCTCTCCTCTGTCTGGGTGCTGGGCCGAAATAACTGAGAGTGGCCTTCTCCATTGGTGGTTGATATGACGCATGATTCCTTGCTGTGGGACCTCTCTACTCTGTCTGGGTGCTGGTCCAAAATAAATGAGAGTGGCCTTCTCCGGTGGTGGTTGATATGACGCATGAGTCCTTGCTGTGGGACCGGTATCCTCTGTCTGGGTGCTGGTCCGAAATAAATGAGAGTGGCCTTCTCCGTTGGTGGTTGATATGACGCATGATTCCTTGCTGTGCGACCTCTCTCCTCTGTCTGGGTGCTGGTCCAAAATAAATGAGAGTGGCCTTCTCCGTTGGTGGTTGATATGATGCATGATTCCTTGATGTGGGACCTCTCTCCTCTGTCTGGGTGCTGGTCCGAACTAAATGAGAGTGGCCTTCTCCAGTGGTGGGTGATATGACGCATGATTCCTTGCTGTGGGACCTCACTCCAATTGATATTGGTTAATTTTTATTTATTTTATTTTAATTCATTTCCCTATCCACATTTGTTTGCAGGGGATTTACCTACATTTTGCTGGACTATTTTACAGCCTTTTTAGTGCCTAAAAGTTCGGGTCCCCATTGACTTCAATGGGGTTCGGGTTCAGGATAAAGTTCGGCTCGAGTTCGAATCCCAAACCCGAACATTTTCGGGAAGTTCGGCCGAACTTCTCGAACCCGAACATCCAGGTGTTCGCTCATCTCTAGTCCCAATGTAGTTAAATACAATGAGGTGAAAAACCAAATGTGGATTGCTATTACCTGTTACGATTAAGGACGTATTGTTTGAAACGTGTAAACGAGCACTGCATATGAAGTGGCTATCTGCTGTTGAATATTATGAATTAAAGGAGAAGTTTTTCTACTATTTTCTATTTTACTAGGAACATATGTAACTAATAATAGGGGTGTATCTTGAGGTCAGTGTTAAAATGAACTGCAATTCCCTTAGATCAAATTTATCTATAATGTATCTATAAAGAGGGGACGTAACAGGGATTAAACTGATCAGAATAGTATAATTGAACACACCACTCATATAGGGTGGCACAGTACATTGCGCGGCACACGCGCAGTGCCCCATATTAGAAGGAAGCGGACAGAGCAAGCTTTTTTCTGCATCTCCCCATGCAAGGATTCAATTCAATACACGTCCCCTGATAGAGGACGTAACATGGATTAAATTGATAAGAATAGTACTAGTTAACACACCACTCAAAGGGTTGCACAGTACATTGCACAGTGCACACGCAGTGCCCCAAATTGGAAGCAAGAGTAACAACCAAGCTTCTTTTTTCATCTCCCGGTTCCTAACATCTATTCCATACACGTCCCCTGATAGGGGACGTAACAGGGATTAAACTGATAAAAATAGTACTACTGATTACTGAACACACCACTCATATAGGGTGGCACAGTACATTGCGCGAGTAAGAGACCTTCAATGACGTCAGTGAGGACAAGGAACGGGACATGGCTAGCTTGGTATCCAACCTTGTGCAAATGGGGAGTTTGCGGTTGTGCAAATGGACTGTTTGCAGTTAAATGGGGATTTTGGTCTGTCAGAGTTATGTGTCACTGTGAAGCGGGCGTAACCCTTACACTACCCGATCAATACAACATCATACCTGATCGTGTACACAGACTGGATGTTTTAAAGCACGTTATTCCAAACTATTTAGGAATGTTAGGTGATTTATGCCCTTTATGGATTAAAACCCAACACTGCGTTAAGTACGTAATTTTCCATGGGAGTTTTGCCATGGATCCCCCTCCGGCATGCCACAGTCCAGGTGTTAGTCCCCTCGAAACAACTTTTCCATCACCATTGTGGCCAGAAAGAGTCCCTGTGGGTTTTAAAATTCGCCTGCCTATTGAAGTCTATGGCGGTTCGCCCGGTCGCGAACATTTGTGGAAATTCCCTTTTGCGAACGGAAAATTTTATGCTCTAATCACATCTCTAATTACATCTTTCACCACTACGTAATTCGGCCTGTACAGCAAAAGAAGGTGTACAATCACCCCAAAATTTTCCCAATAAAAAGCCTGTGTCACAAAAAATTTCACCACAAAGTAATTTGGTTCATACCGCAAAAGGAAGTGTCCAATCACCCACAAATATGATGAGAAAAAGCCAGTTTCATATAGCAAATTTCACCAGTACATAAATCGATACATACAGCAAAAGGAGGTGTACAGTCACCTGTGATTTTTCCCCAAAAAAGTCTGTTTCACAGAAAACAATTCACCACTACGTAATTCAGTCCATACAGCAAATGGAGGTGTACAAACAACCCATGAAATTTCCCCAAAAAAAGCCCGCTTCACAGATTAAATTTCAACACAAAAAGGCCTTTGCCACATATAACTGCATTGCTGAAGGGCAAATAGGCCCAACTTTTACATTGCACAAGGCTTATCAACAGATAAATGCAACAATGAACGGCAAATAAAAAAAAATTTCTTCCACTAATACATGGCAAACTGGGCTTCCGAAAATATCACTGCACTGCTGAGCGGCAATTAGGCCCAGATTTTTTCCCACTTTTAAACAAAAGGCTTTTTAACAGATAAATCCAACGCTGGACGGCGAATATATTTTTATTTCGCCAGTAATACACTGAAAACAGGGCTTCACAATATATCACTGCACCGCAGAACATCAATTAGGCCCAAAATATTTTCTACTTTTACACAACACGCTTTGACAGATATATGCAACTCTGCACGGCGAATATATTTTTATTTTGCCACTAATACACGGCAAACTGGACTTCACAAACATATCAATGCACCGCAGAACGTCAATTAGGTCCAACTTTTGTTCTACTTTTACACAAAAAAGTAGTATTTACTGGTTTTATTGCACTCTCAGAAATGCAGCACAGGCTGCTAATGTACTATCTAGCACAAAAAGGGTGCTTTTTTCAACCGGCAATGTAACAGCAGTATTTACTGGTTTATTGAACTGTCAAATGCAATGCATGCTGCAAATGTACTATCTAGCACAAAAAGTGTGTTTTTTTCTACCAACAACGTAGATGCAATATTTAACGGTTTTATTGGACTGTCAGAAATGCAGCACAGGCCAAAAAATGTACTTTCTAGCACACGTTGCGTGAAAAATCGCAGCATGTTCTATATTCTGCGTTTTTCACGCAAGCAAGTACAGATGCAATGCGTTTTTCACTGATGGTTGCTTGGAGATGTTGTTTGTAAACCTTCAGTTTTTTTTATCACGCGTGTAAAAAACGCATTGCACCCGCATGGAAAAACCAGAACAACTGAACGCAATCGCAGACGAAACTGACTGAACTTGCTAGCAAAATGGTGCGAGTGTTACTGAACGCACCCTGAACGCATCCAGAGCCAATCAGTCACGCTCGTGTGAAAGAGGCCTTAACATTTAAGTCCTCTTTACTATTCAGTATGCTGTCCTCTGCAATTTAAATAGTTTGAAAATCTAAAAAGAAGTTTCTCACAAAAGTGTTGTTCTTAGCGATACTGGTTATTGCCAGAAGTTGGAAGTCGACTGAACCGCCATGTATATCATAGTGGAAAAATGTAACATATAAAGTGAAAGGATATGATAAATTTTTATATGCCAATAAGAAAAACCACAATAAGGCTTCTTTCACACGGCCGCAGTTGTTCCGTGCCAGTGCTCGGGCACCGACCGTGGGGCAGCCGCAGCGGATCCCGGACCCATTCACTTGAATGGGTCCGCGATCTGCCCGTTCTGTAAAAAGATAGAACATGTCCTATCTTTTTGCGAGACGGAAGTATGGAACGGAACCCCACGGAAGCACTCGGTAGTACTATCGTAGTGTTCCGTTCCGTCATTCCGGATCTCCGGATTTGCGGACCCATTGAAATGAATGGATCCGCATCCGTAATGCGGAATGGCCATGGAACGGTGCCCGTGTATTGCGGATCTGCAAATGCGGTCCGCAATACGGGCACGTGACACCTACTGCCGTGTGAAAGAGGCCTAAATGGAACAAAGTGTGGTCTGATTGGGCTCCTAACTAATGCCTCCTCATTACTCTTTTTTCTCTCTCCAACAGGGCAGTCCTTGGGTAAGGTAGTTGGGAGGCTATTGAAGGGAATAATGGAAAATATATTGCCTTATAATTGTAATGTTCAATACATTTTTAAATAAAGAGTACAAAAAAATTAAATACTAGTGTTTCTGTCTGCATTCCGTTTCGTTTAAATCTAGAACATGTCCTATTCTTGTCCGCAATTTACGTTCAGTGGCTCCGTTCCGTTTTTGCAGAACAATCTATTGATAATTTTAAGACCAACCCAATTTTTATTATGGAATTAAATGTATACTGTATATGCCAAATGGAAAACCACAACGGAAACTAAAAACGGAACCACGGATCCGTTATAAACAGACCGCAAAACACAGAAAAAGCAATACGGTCGTGTGCAAGAGGCCTTAAACAGTGACTTTCACAGTGCCCGTCCCTTAACCCCTTAATGACCGGGCTCATTTTCACCTTAAGGGCCAGGCCATTTTTTGCAAATCTTACCAGTGTCACTTTATGTGTGAATAACTTTAAAACGCTTTTACTTATCCAGGCCATTCTGAGAATGTTTTTTTTGTCGTCACATATTGTACTTCATGACACTGGTAAAATTGAGTCAAAAAATTCATTTTTATTTATTAAAAAAATACATTTACCAAAAATTTGCAAATTTCCAAGTTTCGATTTCTCTGCTTCTATAATACATAGTAATACCTCCAAAAACATTTCCCATTTGTCTACTTCATGTTTGGATCATTTTGGGAATGCCATTTTATTTTTTGGGGACGTTACAAGGCTTAGAAGTTTAGAAGCAAATCTTGAAAATTTTCAAAAATCCACTTTTTAGGTACCAGTTATGGTTTGAAGTCACTTTGTGAGGCTTACATAATAGAAACCACCCAAAAATGACCCCATCTAAGAAACTACACCCCTCAAGGTATTCAAAACTAATTTTACAAACGTAGTTATTAACTCTTTAGGTGTTTCACAAGAGTTATTGGCAAATGGAGATGACATTTCAGATTTGAAATTTTTTGGCAAATTTTCCATTTTAATCCATTTTTTCCAGTAACTAAGCAAGGGTTAACAGCCAAACAAAACACAATAGTTATTGCCCTGATTCTGTAGTTTGCAGAAACACCCTATATGTGGTCATAAACTACTTTATGGCCACATGGCAGGGCGTAGAGGGAAAGGAGCGCCGTCTGGTTTTTTGAAGGCAGATTTTGCTGGACTGGTTTATCTACACCATGTCCCATTTGAAGCCCCCCTGATGCCCCCCTGGGGTAGAAACTCCATAAAAGTGACCCCATTTTGGAAACTACGGGATAAGGAGGCAGTTTTGTTGGGACTATTTTTAGGGTACATATGATTTTTGTTTGCTCTATATTACATTTTTATGAGGCAAGGTTACCAAAAATAGAAATTCTGAAATTTCATCTCCATTTGCCATAAACGCTTGAGGGTTCCTAAAGGGTTAACAAAGTTTGTCAAATAAGTTTTGAATACCTTGAGGGGTGTAGTTTATTAGATGGGGTCACTGTTATGGAGTTTCTACTCTAGGGGTGCATCAGGGGTTCTTCAAATGGGACATGGTGTAAAAAAAAAAGGCCATTAAAATCTGCCTTCCAGGAAACATATGACGTTCCTTTCCTTCTGCGCCCTGCCATGTGCCCGTACAGCAGTTTAGCACCACATATGGGTTGTTTCTGTAAACTGTAGAATCAGGGCAATACATTTTAAGTTTTATTTGGCTGTTAACCCTTGCTTTGTTACTGGAAAAAATTGAAAATTTACCCCCCAAAAATCTGTTTTGACTCCGTTTTTATTTTTTTGACCGTGTTAATCTGAGGGGTTAAGTCATGGGGTATTTTTATAGAGCAGATTATTTCGGACGTGGCGATACCTAATTTGTCTACTTTTTTTTTTATTTAGGTTTAACACTATATTATCCTATTTGAACAAAAATAAAAACATTTCAGTATCTACACAGTCTAAGAGTCAGTTTTTTTTTTAAGTTTTTACCCGATTGTCTTAGGTAGGGGCTCATTTTTTGCGGGATGAGAGGACAGTTTTATTGGTACTTTTTTAGGGGGGGGCATATGACTTTTTGATCGCTTGCTATTACACTTTTTGTTATATATCCCCCTCCTGTTACACACACTGCATTTTTTTGGGGACCGTCCCTTCTTTCCAGTATTGGGGACCACACCTGGAAAGTGTTGGCCAGAGACGATTCTGGCGCCTCCAGTTCCCGAGGTACTCCGGCTTGCTCTTTCCACGTCAGAAAAGATCAGGTCCTTGAGGACTGCCTAATAGAACTGAAGGAATTTCCCTGTGTTGCCAGCTCACTGGAACAGTACAAAAGAGTTATACATGGCAACCTACACCAAGTAGACTGCAACTTTTTTGTACCATGCCCGGGTTATGCGCATGGCGTTATATGCTTGAGGACTTGATCAGAGAGATCAACTCCTCCCATATACCGATTGTAGTCGATGATTCAAACGGACTTGAGGACTGTTGCCGCGGTACCTCGCACAGGGGAGATGCCGTTACCGTAAATTGTGGTCAGTACAAGGACATTCCTCTTGTCCTTATATCTGACCAGCAACAGGTTTCCACTGGTAAGGGCACGGGTCTCACCCCTGGGGATAGGTACCTGGAGGGGGTAGGTAGGGAGGCAGCAATGATTTCTCCGCACGGTCCCACAAACGGACGTGGATATGGCGGCGAGGGACTGGAACAAGGGGATACTAGTATATCTGCATAATGCAGGCATTTCCGTATGGCCTCAAACCGTGAGCGTGTCATGGCCATACTGTAAAGTGGGGCCTGGTAGAGGACGTCCCCACTCCAGTAATGCCTGACACTGTTTTATTTTTAACTAGGCCCATGTGTAGCACGAGGCTCCAAAACATCCTCATCTCTTCTGCACTGACTGGTGTCCAGCCACCGGCCTGGCCAAAAAAAGAGCCTGGGTGTTGAGCAATGAACTGTTTAGCATACAGATTCGTTTGCTCCACCATCAGATTCACAAAGTGGTTACTGAAAAAAAAAAATACTAAAAGAGTCGTATTCAGTGAAGCCCACTGTGGGAATCTGGATTCCTGGCTGACCAACAAAATCAGGAATCACGGGCTGAAAATTCTCTGGGGTACACCAGGCAAGTTCACCAGTAGGGGGCTCAGCTTATCTGGTGGGCCGGAAAACTAGTACGAGCCCCAGAGCTGCTCGTACTAGGGTGGGCCACAGGGTCCCTAGCATGGCAGTCCCCTTGCTCTGCCTGGCAGCGTCTCTGCCGCCTTGGGGGCTCATCAGGAACGTGGGGTCATCCTCGTTCTCATTGGGGCTCTCAGAGACAAGCTGGTCATATGCCTCCTCGGCCGAGAACGTACAGCGGCCCAGTCATTTGGTTGCGCATAAAGAACGTCTAGACAGACAGAAACTTATCTCATATTTAAAACATGAAATGAAATAGATGAAATATGCCCGTGCGAAGCCGGGTCCTTCTGCTAGTCTCATATATATAAAAATGAATTTCTGTCTAGACGTTCTTTATGCGGGACCAAACGACTGGACCGATCTTCACCAAATTTTGCACACAGGTACATCAAGTGTCCGGGAAGGTTTTAGTCTCAGCTCTCTAGGACGTACCATTCCTGAGATATTCCCCAAAAATGGCCTGCATTATAGCCAATACAAGCCAGCAAGCCTTTCAGTTAAATCCAAACTGTCATTTACTGCTCCCTGCCAGTTCGGTAACCATAACAACCCCCAGCCATGTTCACTGCTGTAGATGAGGAAATCTGTCACCAGGATAATCACTATTGAAGAAAAGCCATGGCCTAATAGCACTTAGTACCTTATTTCCTGAGGTTTCCATAACAACTTGGCCATTTCTCTTCACTGCTGCAGGTTAGCTTTAAAGGGGCAGGGCGCTGTGGATGACACTGTTAAGGGAGCGGAGTGCTATGGAGGTCACAGTTCAGGGGGAAAGTAGGGTGGCCATTCAACTCACCCTTAAAACCCCGCCCTCAGGTCCAAATAGGCCACACCTCTGATTTGGTTCAGCCATGCCCCCTCCCGAGGTGGGAGGGACGGTGATTTTCTCACTGCAGCTCACAGTCAGACAGAACAGTGCTGCTGTCTTAAAGTGAGCTGTTTGAAAGGACACGCCCCTGATCCTGTTAGGCTGCGCCCCCTCCCACTAAGCGAACAGGGATTGAAAAAATAAAGTTAAAAATCAACTTTTAGGAATGCCGCCATATCGTTCAGAATAATAATACTGTTAAGAAATGTTGATGCACCATGACTTTGCAATGGAACCCGACTGTCAAACATTGCATGCCTCATCTGACTGAGGCTACAATACTGACTGGCTGCTCGCAGAATGAACATGATGTTTTTATTCCTCGCATCCTGCTATTGCTAATCCACAATGACAAGCATTCACCATTGCATTTTAAGAGACTACAGTTTCCTGTTCGACTTTCCTTTGCAATGACAATTAACAAGGCACAAGGTCAGTCCCTGAAAATTGCTGGTGTCAACTTGGAACTACCATACTTCTCTTATGGACAACTATATGTTTCCTGCTCTAGAGTCGGCTCAGGTAGAAACGTTTACATACTTGCATCGGGGAATAGGACAGCAAATTTAGTTTATCCAAGAGTGCAGTCTTAGATTTCTACTACATTACAATGTTTTCTGCCTTTTGTTTTTCAAAGTTAGACACTTATCGGCATTCTTGAAATATTTCATTTGTTTCCTGTATGATTAAATAAATATATAATCTTTACAAATACAATTACTTCTATTTAGTAGAAAAAAAACTTTAAAGGAAACTAATGTCCTTAAACCAGTAGCAATTTTTTTTTTTAACCACACATATAAAAGGTTACAATCTGTTTAGAAAGGATCGTCAAAACCGGAGAGGTGGAGGGGTCTGCCTCTATGTGAAGTCGTGACTAAATCCCGTAATTCGAGAATACATCTCTGAGGGACATGAACATGTGGAGTCACTGTGGGTAGAAATACATGGAGCAAAAAACAATAATAAAATACTAATAGGAGTGTATTATAAACCACCTAATATACCAGAGTCCACAGAAAATCTATTAGTACACGAGATAGACGAGGCGGCAAATCATAATGAAGTCATTATCATGGGGGACTTCAACTACCCAGATATAGACTGGGAAACTGAAAGCTGTACATCCCAAAAAGGAAACAGGTTCTTGGCAATAGCCAAAGACAATTTCCTTTCCCAACTGGTTCAGGACTCCACTAGAGGGACGGCCATACTGGACTTAGTATTAACCAATAGACCTGATAGAACAACAGATGTGCAGGTTGGGGGACACCTGGGAAATAGTGACCATAAAGTTATAACCTTCAAATTATCCTTCAAACGAGAGTTTCCAAAGGGAGGAACAAAAATACCACACTTCAAAAAAGCAAAATTTAGCCAACTAAGCGAGGCCATATGCCTAACTAACTGGGACAAAGTCCTCAAAAATAAAAATACAACCATAAAATGGGAGATTTTTAAAAGCATTGTAACATCTAATTGTGAGAGGTACATACCTTATAGGAATAAAAGGCTAAGGAACAATAAGAAACCAACGTGGATAAATGGAACCGTAAAGAAAGCAATAAATGACAAAAAGAAAGCATATAAATTACTAAAACAGGAGGGGAGTCAGGAAGCACTGATAAACTATAAGGGAAAAAATAGAATATGTAAAAAACTAATAAAATTTGCCAAACTAGAGACAGAGATTAATTGCCAAAAAGAGTAAAACTAACCCTAAAATGTTCTTCAATTATATAAATAGTAAAAAATATAAATCTGAAGGAGTCGGCCCTCTACATAGCAATGAGGGAGGTGTTGCAGAGAGCGACGAGGATAAAGCAAAACTATTAAATATTTTTTTCTCCACTATATTCACTGAGGTAAATAAACTGTCAGATGAAATGCAGAATGTAAAAGTAAATTCCCCATTAAAAGTGCCCTGTCTGACCCAGGAAGAAGTACAACAGCGACTTAAAAAGATTAAAATAGACAAATCGCCAGGACCGGATGGCATACACCCCCGTATCCTAAGGGAATTAAGTGATGTCATAGCCAGACCTTTATTTCTGATATTTGCGGACTCTATACTGACAGGGAATGTTCCACAGGATTGGCGCATAGCAAACGTGGTGCCAATATTCAAAAAGGGTCCAAAAACAGAGCCTGGAAATTATAGGCCGGTAAGTTTAAAGGGCTTCTGTCACCCCCCCCTTATGCAATTTTCAGTAGCTGACATTAGCTACTTGCTAATGTCAGCTGAGTTCAAACATATGTTTCATACCTTTATTTGAATTTTCTATCTTCTAAAAATCGTACTTTTATAATCTGCAAATTGTCTTCGCTAGCAGCAAGTTGGGCGGATACTTGCTGGTAGCTGCCACATTCTCATGCTCTGGGAACGCCCCCTCTGCTCTTGATAGACAGGGCCAGCGCGCTCTCCTCCTCCAGCTGGCCCTGTCTGCAGCCAAAATCCCGCGCCTGCGCCGTATCGGTCTACAGTCGGCGCAGGCACTCTGAGAGAAGAAGCAGCCAAGCGAGCGTCCTTCTCTCAGAGCGACTGCGCCGACTGAAGACCGTTACGGCGCAGGCGCGGGATTTCGGCTGCAGACAGGGCCAGCGGGAGGAGGAGAGCGCGCTGGCCCTGTCTATCAAGAGCAGAGGGGGCGTTCCCAGAGCATGAGAATGCGGTGGCTACCAGAAAGTATCCGCCCAACTTGCTGGTAGCGAAGACAATTTGCAGATTATAAAAGTACGATTTTTAGAAGATAGAAAACTCAAATAAAGGTATGAAACATATGTTTGAACTCAGATGACATTAGCAAGTAGCTAATGTCAGCTACTGAAAATTGCATAAGTGGGGGTGACAGAAGCCCTTTAACATCTATTGTTGGTAAACTGTTTGAAGGGTTTCTAAGAGATGCTATTTTGGAGTATCTCAATGAAAATAAGCAAATAACGCCATATCAGCATGGCTTCATGAGGGATCGGTCATGCCAAACAAATTTAATCAGCTTCTATGAGGAGGTAAGTTCTAGACTTGACAGCGGCGAATCAATGGATGTCATATATCTGGACTTCTCCAAAGCATTTGACACCGTACGTCATAAAAGGTTAGTATATAAAATGAGGATGCTCGGACTGGGAGAAAATGTCTGTATGTGGGTAAGTAACTGGCTAAGTGACAGAAAACAGAGGGTGATTATTAACGGCAGATACTCAGATTGGGTCACTGTAACTAGTGGGGTAACTCAGGGGTCAGTATTGGGCCCTATTCTCTTCAATATATTTATTAATGATCTTGTAGAAGGCCTGCACAGTAAAATATCTATTTTTCAGATGACACTAAACTGTGTAAAGTAATTAACACTAAAAAGGACAGTTTTCTGCTACAGAGGGATCTGGATAGATTGGAGGCTTGGGCAGAAAAATGGCAGATGAAGTTTAACACTGACAAATGTAAAGTTATGCACATGGGAAGGAATAATGCAAGTCACCCGTACATATTAAATGGTAAAACACTCGGTAACACTGACATGGAAAAGGATCTAGGAATATTAATAAACAGCAAATTAAGCTGCAAAAACCAATGTCAGGCAGCTACTGCCAAGGCCAATAAGATAATGGGTTGCATCAAAAGGGGCATAGATGCCTGTGATGAGAACACAGTCCTACCACTTTACAAATCACTAGTCAGACCACACATGGAGTACAGTGTACAGTTCTGGGCTCCTGTGAACAAGACAGACATAGCAGAGCTGGAGAGGGTTCAGAGGAGGGCAACTAAAGTAATAACTGTAATGAAGGATCTACGGTACCCTGAAAGGTTATCAAAATTAGGGTTATTTACTTTAGAAAAAAGACTGAGGGGAGATCTAATAACTATGTATAAATATATCAGGGGTCAGTACAGAGATCTCTCCCATCATCTATTTATCCCCAGGACTGTCACTGTGACGAGGGGACATCCTCTGCGTCTGGAGGAAAGAAGGTTTGTACACAAACATAGAAAAGGATTCTTCACTGTAAGAGCAGTGAGACTATGGAACTCTCTGCCTGAGGAGGTGGTGATGGTGAGAACAATAAAGGAATTCAAGAGGGGACTGGATTTATTTCTGGAGTGTAATAATATTACATGCTACAGCTACTAGAGAGGGGTCGTTGATCCAGGGAGTTATTCTGATAGCCTGATTGGAGTCGGGAAGGAATTTTTTTCCCCTTAAGTGGGGAAAATGGCCTTCTGCCTCACAGGTTTTTTTTTGCCTTCCTCTGGATCAACTTGTAGGAAACAGGCCGAACTGGATGGACAAATGTCCATGTTTTTTCGGTCTTATATACTATGTTACTATGTTAGTTGAGCTAACACCTGGATGTTCGGGTTCGAGAAGTTCGGCCGAACTTCACAAAAGTGTTCGGGATCCGAACTCAACCCGAACCAGAACCCCATTGAAGTCAATGGGGACACGAACTTTTGGGCACTTAAAAGGCTGTAAAATAGCCCTGGAAAAGGCTAGAGGGCTGCAAAGGGCCACAAAATGTAGGTAAATCCCATGCAAACAAATGTGGATAGGGAAATGACTTAAAATAAATAAAAATTAACCAATCTCAATTGGCTACTTTGAGGAGGAGGTGGCGTCAGATGGGAATGCTATGGGAGTTGAAGTTCACATCACAGCCAAGAAGGATTCATGTCTGCCAGCAGTGTCACAGGCCTCACTCACAGACTCAGGCCAATGTACACCATACATGGGAGTTGAAGTTGTCATCACAGCCAAGAAGAAATCATATCTGCCTGCAGGGCCAGAGGCCTCATTCAAACATTCAGGCCCACGGGACCCACAAAAAGGATTTATAATCATGCCAAAACAGTCTTGATTTCACCCAGTAGTGCCACAGGCCACATTCACTAATTCAGGACCTTGGCACCTGCAAAGAGGAGAGCGATCCCGTAACAGCAACACAGGCCAACCTGCAATGGAACAGGCCATTATCATTTATGTAGGCCCCTGGCACCCAGACAGAGGAGAGAGGTCCCATAGCAGAAAATCAAGCTTGATGTCACCTGCCAAAGCAGCAGGCGATTAACAGAATTTTAGGACAGAGGAGAGGTTCATTCAACTTGGTGTTGCCCCCAAAATAATGGTACAATTAAAAAAAGAGAGGATCCAATAAAGAAGTGCCCTGGAGTAAAAGAATGTATGGTTGACGGCGAGGCAGTTATAAATAAATACTCTGCACAAGGTATGGACAAGTCCTGTGGAATCCATGCCTGGTTCTAGTTAATGAACGTGAGCTTGTCCACGTTGGCTGTGGACAGGCGGCTGGGTTTGTCTGTAATGACTCCCCCTGCCGTGCTAAATACACGTTCAGACAATAAACTGGCCACAGGGCAGGCCAGCACCTCCAAGGCATAAAGGGCAAGCTCTGGTCATGTGGATAATTTGGAGTCCCAGAAGTTGAATGGGGAGAACCATCAGTCAGTACGTGGAGGCGTGTGCACACATACTGTTCCATCATATTGTTCAAATGCTGCCTCCTGCCAACACGTTCCCCATCAGCTGGTGGTGCAGTTTGTTGTGGCGCTGTGACAAAACTTTTCCACAGCTTGGCCATGCTAACCATGCTGTCTGAGGAGCTGGCCGTGACACAGCTGCATTGGCGACCTCTTCCTCCTCAGCCTTTACCTTGTGCTTCCATTTGTTCCCCCCTCCCCACCTTCAGTTGGGAAGGCCCCCAGGAGCGCGTCTACCAGCGTGTGCTAGTCGTGCATCTTCCTACAACGCTCCAGTGTGGGAATTAAGGTGGGCACTTTGTCCTGGTCCAATAAAGGACAAGAAAAAAATATTGGAAAAAAATATATATACACCTCAAGAGGGCGCCAATTTTAGGTTACTCCCAGTAAAACTGCCTTGCTCCTGAGGAAGGGGGATTTTTAACCCCCGAAACGCGTTGAGCCAAATTGTTGTACCCTTACCCTGTGATTTCATCCAATAAAGAAGTTGTACCAGAAGGCATCTTGTGATCCTGCGGTTTCTTCTAAGATTCTCAAGGCGATCCAGGCGCAGGAGGTGACACGACGGGTGTCTTGAGCTTATCCCGTCCGGCACCTCCTGGGTAAAGTAAGTTATTCCTACCATTGGCATTTTGTTTTTTAACGAACATTGTTTTTAATGGTTGATTTAAACCAATGTTTTTACGGCTAATATATCACTTTACATATTCTTTTGATATTCCTCATAATCAACTGGTGTGACCCAGCAACTTATTCAACGATATACCAGCGGTTTGCTGGTTCTACCTTAGCAGTTTTACTGGGAGTAACCTAAAATTGGCGCCCTCTTGAGGTGTATATATATTTTTTTCCTATATTTTTTTCTTGTCCTTTATTGGTCCTTTATTGACACCCACAGAGGATCCCCTCCCCTTTGGGTTATCCCTCGGCAGCCTCTTTATTGCTCCCAGTGGCTCTGTTACTCCGTCACCTTCTCTTAATTTGATACGTGTCCTCCTTTGGCGCCCCAACTGTTAACCCCAGTCCCCCACAGGACCTGTTTTTAACCCTCTATTTTTTATCCCATTCTACTATACTTTGTCCTGGTACCGGGGATCCTTCTTCTCTTCAATGTTTGGGAAATGGACAGCTGAATGCTGCCGTGTGACATGGTGGAGATGCTTAGTGATGGTGTCGTATGTTGTGGTGTTGGTGGAACATCCTCTGTTTGCTGGTCGCCAGGTGCCACGGTGATGCCAGAGGTGGGGGGAGAGGCCGAGCCAGTAGCAGAAGAGGGAGCAGGAGGAGCATGAGAGAGTTCCTTGTTGTAACGGAATGCCTGGCACCCGGACTGGGCACCTTCTGCTGACGCTTGCTCCTAGCACTTCCCAAGCGCTCCAAGCACTCCACCGGACACCATAACCACCACAGACCCCAAGAACCGTCTTCAGCTTGGTTGGGGTCTCGTCACCCCCTACCCACTCTGGACCCAAGATCGGGCTTCAGATTCCTGTGGGTGGACCTCTCCTAACTCCAGAAAGCAGGAACAAGCTCTTACAATAGCTTATACTCAGGGGAGTATTGTGATATAGCAATCCCCAAGAGTGTGGTTATCCCATGCCCCAACCATGAGCCAAGACTTCATGAAGGGGTAAAGCAGAACTTCTCTTTTATTGATGGCCACAGCTTGGCCTTTTATGCAAGTCCTTCAGCAAGGGCTACTCCCCCGGGGACCTGATAGAGGACAGGCAGACAAAATTCAGTGACCAATCATCATACAGCCAGATATATCACAACCCCACATGCATTGTCCATTGTGCCTGCTGATTGCATCCCAGGCAATGTCCATTGTGCTTCCTAATTGCGTCACAGGCAATGTTCATTTTGCTTACTGTCACCGGGGCCATAGTCACAGGGCAAGAGGCTGACAAGCAGTCCTCTCCAACTCCAGTGACAAAGGTGCTTTCGTCACACTTGTTTTTAAGGTGTTTACTCCACTGCAGTTCATGCTTTGCATGTATATGCCTGGTCATGCAGGTTGTGCTCAGGTTAAGAACGTTTATGCCTCGCTTCAGACTCTGATGGCACAACATGCAAACCATTCGTGAGTCGTGTCTAGAGATGGCCCCCACTATCCGCTGGCGAACAGTTCCCGGCGAACATAGCTTGTTCGCGTTCGCCGCACCGGGCGAACACATGCGATGTTCGGTCCGCCCCCTATACATCATCATTGAGCAAACTTTGACCCTGTAACTCACAGTCAGCAGACACATTCCAGCCAATCAGCAGCATACCCTCCCTCCCAGACCCTCCCATCTCCTGAACAGCATCCATTTTAGATTCATTCGGAATTTGCAGTCTTAGTGAGAGGAGGGAGAGTGTAGTTGCTGCTGATTTAATAGGGAAATCGATAGCTAGGCTAGTGAATTCAGTGTCCACTCCAGTCCTGAAAGACTCATCTGATCTCTGCTGTAAGGACAGCGTCCTGACAGCACCCCAAAAAGCCCTTTTTAGGGCTGCAACATTAGTCTGCTTTTTTTTTCTCCATATACATATTGCAGTTGCCTGGCCTGCCTGTGTGTGAGGAGCTGCAGGCCCACAGACTGTAGTGTGCCCACTGCCAGTGCCCACCCCTGTCACCCCATGTGGCACAGGACTTTGCATCAAAAAAAGGCATTTAATTTTTACACTTTAGTGTAATTTCAGTTGCTTGTCTGCTGCCAGTGTGTGTCAGGCCGACTTCCACTGACTGTAGTGTGCCAACTGCCAGTGCCAACCACTGATACCGGGTGGCACAGTAGCTTGCCGATAAATAAAGGCATTTCATTTTTAGACAGTAGTCTAAATTCAGTCGCTTGCCTGCTGCCAGTGTGTGTCAGGCCCACTTCCACAGACTGTAATGTGCCCACTGCCAGTGCCAACCACTGATACCGGGTGGCACAGTAGCTTGCCGATAAATAAGGCATTTAATTTTTAGACAGTAGTCTAAATTCAGTTGCTTGCCTGCTGCCAGTGTGTGCCAGGCCCACTTCCACACAGACTGTAGTGTGCCCACTGCCAGTGCCAACCACTGATACCGGGTGGCACAGTAGCTTGCCGATAAATAAGGCATTTAATTTTTAGACAGTAGTCTAAATTCAGTTGCTTGCCTGCTGCCAGTGTGTGTCAGGCCCACTTCCACAGACTGTAGTGTGCCCACTGCCAGTTCCCACCACTGATACCGGGTGGCACAGTACCTAGCATGCGTAGTACCACTTATCTAAAAAAAAAAAATGACAGGCAAAGGCCGGCCACCCCGCAGGGGCCGTCGTGGTCGTGGTGCTGTGATTTCCACTGTCCCTGGAATAATGCCTAGTGTTCAGAGGCCACGTACCCTGAACCCGAAAAATAGTTGACTGGCTTAGACAGGACACCCAATCTTCAACAGCTTCCGCTAAGAACCTTGACGCACCATCCTCCTCCAGCTCAGCTTCGGTCACCTGCTCTCAAGTTACCACGCTCCCGCCTGCCGCCACCACCACCACTACTACCACAGCCACCACAGCCGCTTCACTTGATCCGTCAGAGGAGTTATTTACACATCAGTTGGATGCAATTAGTGATGCGCAACCATTATTGCCAGATGATGTAGATTACAGGGATATGTCTCAGTCAGGCAGGATTACACACATGGACGTACAGTGTGATGATGATGATGATGATGTTGTACCCGCTGCTTCTTCCTTTGCTGAGGTGTCAGATACAAGTGAAGCGGTTGATGATGATGATGTGTCCACGTATGCCACGTGGGTGCCTGCTCGAAGAGAAGAAGAGGGGGAAAGTTCAGATGGGGAAACAGAGAGAATGAGGAGACGAGTTGGAAGCAGGGGGAGGTCGTTGCAAGGAGTTAGTGGCACAGTCAGACAGCATGTATCGGCACCTGGGGTCAGCCAGACAGCACGCCAGTCAACGCATGCTGTTGCCACCACCAGAATGCCGTCATTGCAAAGATCAGCAGTGTGGCATTTTTTTTGTGTGTCTGCCTCTGATAACAGTAATGCCATTTGCAACCTGTGCCAAAAGAAACTGAGTCGTGGGAAGTCCAACACCCACTTTGGTACAACTGCTTTGCGAAGGCACATGATCTCACATCACAAACGTCTATGGGATCAACACATGAGTACAAGCAGCACACAAACTCAAAGCCACCATGCTCCTCCTGGTCCAGCATCTTCAGCCACTGCTGTCCTCCCTGCCCCCTCTCAACCAACCGCCACTCCTCCTCTCACCTTCAGCAGTTCCTGTTCATCTGCCCACAGTCAGGTGTCTGTCAAGGACATGTTTGAGCGTAAAAAGCCAATGTCACAGAATCACCCCCTTGCCCGGCGACTGACAGCTGGCTTGACGGAACTCTTAGCCCGCCAGCTTTTACCATACCAGCTGGTGGAGTCTGAGGCCTTCAAAAAATTTGTCGCTATTGGGACACCACAGTGGAAGGTACCCGGACAAAAAATTTTTTCTAAAAAGGCAATCCCAAACCTCTACCATGTCATTGAAAAGGAAGTCATGGCATCTCTGGCATACAGTGTTGGGGCAAGGGTCCATCTGACCACTGATACCTGGTCTGCAAAGCACGGTCAGGGCAGGTATATCATGTACACTGCGCATTGGGTCAACCTGCTGACGGCTGACAAGCGTGGAATGCGTGGCTCCGCAGCGGAGTTGGTGACACCGCCACGACTTGCAGGCAGACCTACTGCCACCTCCTCTACTCCTACTCCATCCTCTTCGATATCCTCCTCGGCTGAGTCCTCTTCTTCTGCGGTGTCTGGCTGCACATCAACTGAATCCCCCCAGCTCCCCAGGGGCTATTCCACATCCCGGATACGACAGTGTCACGCTGTCTTGGGGTTGACTTGCCTGAAAGCAGAGAGCCACACAGGACCAGCACTCCTGTCCGCCCTGAACGCACAGGTGGATCAGTGGCTGACCCCGCACCAACTGGAGATCGGCAAAGTGGTGTGTGACAATTGAACAAATTTGTTGTCGGCATTGAATTTGGGCAAGTTGTCACATGTGCCATGCATGGCACATGTGTTGAATCTCATCGTACAACGCTTTGTGTCTAAGTATCCAGTCTTACAGGACGTCCTCAAGCAGGCCAGGAAGGTGTGTGGCCATTTCAGGTGTTCCTACACGGCCATGGCGCACTTTTCCGATATTCAGCGGCGAAATAACATGCCAGTGAGGCGCTTGATTTGCGACAGCCCAACACGTTGGAATTCAATACTCCTAATGTTCGACCGCCTGCTCCAACAAGAAAAAGCCGTCAACGAGTATTTGTATGACCGGGGTGCTAGGACAGCCTCTGCGGAGCTGGGAATTTTTTTGCCACGTTACTGGACGCTCATGTGCAATGCCTGTAGGCTCATGCCTCCTTTTGAGGAGGTGACAAACCTAGTCAGTCGCACCAAAGGCACCATCAGCGACCTCATCCCATTTGTTTTCTTCCTGGAGCGTGCCCTGCGAAGAGTGCTGGATCAGGCTGTAGATGAGCTTGAAAAGGAAGAGTTGTGGTCACCATCACCCCCAGAAACAGCCTTGTCATCATCGCTTGCCGGACCTGCGGCAACGCTGGAAGAGGAGTATGAGGAGTCAGAGGAGGAATGTGGCGGCTTTGAGGAGGAGGAAGACCAACCACAGCAGGCACCCCAGGGTGCTCGTTGTTGTCACCTATCTGGTACCCATGGTGTTGTACGTGGCTGGGGGGGAAGAACAGACCGTCAATTACATCTGTGAGGACGAGGAACGGGAAATGAGTAGCTCTGCAGCCAACCTTGTTCAAATGGGGTCTTTCATGCTGTCATGTCTGTTTAGGGACCCTCGTGTAAAAAGGATGAAGGAGAACGAACTGTACTGGGTGGCCACGCTGCTAGACCCCCGGTATAAGCAGAAAGTGGCAGAAATATTACTAAATTACCGAAAGTCGGAAAGGATGCAGCAGTTCAAAACCAAACTAAAAAATGCTTTACACAGCTTATAAGGGGGATGTCACAGCACAACGGGAATCTAACAGGGGAAGAGGTGAGTGTAATCCTCCTCCTACCACGGCGGCAAGGACTGGACGATTTACAGATGTGTTGTTGATGGAGGACATGCAGAGCTTTTTCAGTCCTACTCATCGCCACAGCCCTTCGGGATCCAGCCTTAGAGAACGACTCGACCGACAGGTAGCAGACTACCTCGCCTTAACAGCAGATATCGACACTCTGAGGAGCAATGAAACCCTTCACTACTGGGTGTGCAGGCTTGACCTGTGGCCTGAGCTATCCCAGTTTGCGATAGAACTTCTGGCCTGCCCTGCTTCAAGTGTCCTGTCAGAAAGGACCTTCAGTGCAGCAGGAGGCATTGTCACTGACAAGAGAAGTCGCCTCGGTCAAAAAAGTGTTGATTACCTTACCTTCATAAAGATGAATGAGGCATGGATCCCGAAGGGACTGACAGTGGGGGATACATTTGACTAACAAAAGGCCTTATTACATGCCTTGGCCTCAAAATGGTCCCCACGCTGCTGTATTTAATGTCTGCATACCGGATGACTTTCGTGAGTTCTTCACCACCAACTAGGGTTTAAGCCGCAATGTTTTAGTCACTTTTCTGCCTGGAAAACATCAATTTTTCCGTCCGCTGCTACAATAGCGGCTGCAACAATGCCATTATTTTTCAGGCATGTGTACATGCCTAATTTTTCTGTCCTATGGTGCAGCACTGTGGCTGCAAAAACAAACCAAAAAAAAAAAAGGCACATACAAGTGTCAATTCCCCTTCGTGATCGTTACCTTGTTGTGGTGAAGGGGCTTGCGTATCACAATGAAGCAATCATCACCTCTATGAGTGTGTTGGCAATGTTGCCACACCCCAGATGATAAAGCCGTTGCTTCATTATGGTCAGACCAAAAGCGATCGGACGGCTGGATAATATTTCATAGAAAAAACATTAATTTACCTTTTTTTTTTATATGTTGTATGGGTTTTTAATACATAAAATAAAAAATCATAATAAAGTCTCTTAATAGTTTATTAGAAATGATGCAGACAATTAAAAAAATCCCCATCAATTCTAATACAAAGCAAGTACAGAGCTATTATTATTTATTATTATTTTATTATTATTATTTATTTTTAGAGCGCCATTCATTCCATAGCGCTGTACATATCATAAGCGGTGCACATACATAATACAGGCAATTGCCTTAAGCATGAACGAGACAAGTTACAGACTGGTACAGAAGGAGAGCGAGCCCTGCCCGTGAGGGCTTACAATCTACATGGTATGGGGGATGGAGACAGTAGGCGAGGGTGAAGCTGGTCATGGCGGTATAGAGGCAGCAGTGTCACTGGTTGTAGGCTTGTCTGAAGAGGTGGGTTTTCAGGTTTCTTTTGAAGGATTCCACTGTAGGTGAGAGTCTGATATGTTGGGGTAGCGAGTTCCAGAGTATAGGGGATGCACGGGAGAAATCCTGGAGGCGAGTGTGGGAAGAGGTGATAAGAGGAGAGGAGAGAAGGAGGTCCTGTGAGGATCGAAGATTGCGTGTGTGGATGTATCGGGAAAGTAGCTCAGAGATGTAGGGAGGGGACCGATTGTGGACGGCCTTGTATGTGTTGGTTAGTATTTTAAAGTGAATTCGCTGGGCAATGGGGAGCCAGTGCAGGGACTGGCAGAGGTGAGAGGCAGAGGAGTAACGGGGGGGAGAGGTGGATTAGTCGGGCAGCAGAGTTGAGGATAGATTGTAGGGGTGCGAGAGAGCTAGAAGGAAGGCCACAGAGGAGAATGTTGCAGTAGTCTAGGCGGGAGATGATGAGGGAATGTACAAGCATTTTTGCTGATTCAAAGTTGAGGAAAGGGCGGATGCGGGAGATGTTTTTGAGTTGGAAGCGGCAGGTGGTGGAAAGGGCTTGGATGTGTGGTCGGAAGGAGAGGGCAGAATCCAAGGTCACTCCAAGGCAGCGGACTTGGTTGACCGGGGAGAGTGTGCAGTCATTGATTGTGATAGATAGGTCTGTTGGGGGGGGGGGGGTGAGCAAGATGGGGGAAAGATGATGAATTCTGTTTTATCCATGTTAAGTTTTAGAAAGCGAGAGGAGAAGAAGGAGGATATGCGAGATAGGCATTGTGGGATTCTGGCTAGTAAAGTGGTGATGTCTGGACCAGAGAGGTAGATTTGTGTGTCATCAGCATATAAGTGATACTTAAAGCCATGGGACTCTATAAGCTTTGAGCTCAGAACTAAATTATTTAATGATGTCGTAATGGTTCGCTAATTCGACAATGGTTAATCAATTCGACCGGATAGGGTACGTAACAGGGATTAAACTGATAGGAATAGTACTAGTTAAGACACCACTCATATAGGGTGTCACAGCACATTGCTCTGTGCACGTGCAGTGCCCCAATTTGGGAGTATGAGGACCGACCAAGCTGCTTTTTCCATCTCCCGGTTCCTGAAATCAATTCAGTTTGGTGTATGAGAGTTTGGTCTGTCACTGTGAAGGCAGTCGAAGGTACCCGGCCTAAATTTTTTTTCACAAAAGGCAATCCCTGATATGGGATGTAACAGGGATTAAACTGATGGGAATAGTACTACAGAAAATACCACTCATATCGGGTGTGACAGTAAATTGCACGGCGCAGACGCAGTGACCGTGGATAAAAACAAAGGGGAGGGAGCCAGCGTTTTTTTAACCATCTCCCCGTTTGAAAAATCAATTCAATTCACCTTTCGGGGACCCTTGGTGTTGTACGTGGCTGGGTGGAGGAAGAAACCTTCAAGGACATCACCGGGATGTGGCTAGCTTGGTATCCAACCTTGTGCAAATGGGGAGTTTGCGGTTGTGCAAATGAACTGTTTGCGGTTGTTTGTGGTGCATTAAAAGGGGAGTTTGGTCTGTCAATGTCTGTAAAGTGGGCGTAACCCTTACACTACCTGATCGATACAACATCATACCTGATCGTATACACACACTGGATGTTTTAAAGCATGTTATTCCAAACAATTTAGGAATGTTAGTTGATTTATGCCCTTTATGGATTAAAACCCGACTGCGTCCACTACGTAATTTTCCATGGGAGTTTTGCCATAGATCCCCCTCCGGCATACCACAGTCTAGGTGTTAGACCCCTTGAAACAACTTTCCCATCACTATTGTGGCCAGAAAGAGTCCCTGTGGGTTTTAAAATTCGCCTGCCAATTGAAGTCTATGGCGGTTCGCCCGGTTCGCCCGTTCGCGAACATTTGCAGAAGTTCGCGTTCGGAAAATTTTATGTTCGCGACATCACTAGTCGCGTCTTGTCGTCAGGACATTACGTTAAGAACTGCCACACCAATGAACTCCTTGGAGCAGGCCTTGGTGTGCTCGGTGCCTGGGTGTGGTGGACAGTAGCAGGCGTACTGTCTCTGGAACAGCCTCTGCGCTTTTGCACCCTGCTCCCTCTTTTGCTGTGCTGTTGTCACGATGGGGAGTGGGGAAACCCCCCGCCGCGCACTATCTACGGCCGCTGGGCCAAAAAGGACTAAAAGCAGGGACATAGGAACTGCCAAACTAGCACGTCCCTAATGCTGGCCCTGGTCTCCTATGTGTATGGGCCGACCCCGAAGGTAGGAGGGCCCATACGTCCGGAACCTAAAGCCATGGACATCCCTGCTTCACCCTGGATCTAACAGGGCAGAGACCACCTGCTCACCCAGGGACATGGATGAGCAGGAGTCTCCCGAGGCCCCTCTGCAGCCGGGACCCTGACAGTGTGAACCCCAGTACCGCAGGAGAGCATACAACCAAACACTCTTACCTGCCACACTGCAGAAGATAAAGCGGATCCAAGAACTCCCGACCTCCCATGCGGACAACTGACGCATGCGGATGGATCCCAGTGGCAGCACACCATCAGGTAGGTACCACACCCCTCCGGGCGGGCAAGCCCCTTCCGGAGCGTCACACCGTGTCAACAAACACCAAACATACCCACACCATACAACAGCAACCAGGTGGGGAAGGGATACACAGACACTCACCAGGGAAGGAACCACATAGCAAACAATATAACAAATAAGGGTGGCTCACGCAGACATCCAAGTGGGGAGCAGACAACAAGCTCCAGCCATGCTCACACCATGACTGGACAAACCAAACTGACCTCCAGGCTCCAAACACAGGCACTTAAAGGATGCCTGAGGACACACCCACAATGCAGCCACACCTTAGCCACACCTTAACCCCCTGCACGCCACACAAACACAGAAGACACTAAACAAGGGAATCGTGCACAGGAAAGGGGGAAAGACACACATGCACCACAAGAAGTTGCTAGCAGCAACCAGCATGTGTGTCTATGTGTCACCACACCAAAGACAGAGCAGCCGTGGCCCTGCGCCAAACATAACACATACGAGATAACATACATCAGTGTATGCGAGGCCACAGGCAAAAGCCACGACCGTCAGGCGGGTGACCCGTTGCCAACGGCAACCGCACATAGGGCAACGGGGTAGCAGCCCTCCGTGCAGACGACACGTTGCCGCTGACAACCACATGCACGACCTAAACCTGGGTCGTGACAGCTGTTGCCTCTGTGCGACCATCATGTCTTCCTCAGAACTGCACTCCTCACTAGCACGACCTTCAGTCCAGTCTGGGTCTAGGATTTAATCATCCTCCACATCATCTTCCACCCATTCATGACCCCTACCCTCCTCGTCGGTCTGCACATTGCAGAAAGCCACAGCAGTTGGCACCTGTGTTTCGTCAGAGACGTTTTGTGGTGGTATTCCCATGTCCTCATTCTGCAACAAAAGTGGTTGAGCATCAGTGCATTCAAGGTCTTCCTCTTCTGGGGCAGGGCTAGGTGGATGGGTCGTGGAAACCCTGCCAATAGTCATCAAAAAGGCATGAGACTTTCCTGCATGACTTGGGGCTCTGACTGCTTGGCTGATTTGCGAAAGGGGGGGGGGGGGAAGGTAGAAGACTGATGGGCATGGGCTGCAGGTGCCAACTCTGAGCTTTCTGCAGAAGACTGGGTGTTAGATATTGTGAAGGAACTGGAGGCACTGTCAGCCACCCAATCTACTATTGCCTGTACATGTTCTGGCTTCACCATCCGTAGAGCGGCATTTGGGCCTAACAAATAACGCTGCAGATTCTGTCGCCTACTCGCACCAGAGGAAGGTGACTTGGAGCAGCCACGGAGACTCCTCTGTTTCTAACGCTAGAGCACGGGCGTGTTAAAAAAATCGCCATGTTTGGTACCCAGACCCGAAGCCGGACTTCATCACTGAAGTCCGGTTTCGGGTAGAGTATTCTGGAGAATTTATTATTTTCCCTTAGAAACATGGTTATAAGGGAAAATAATAGCATTATTAATAAAGAATGAATAGTAAAATGAAGAGGAAGGGGTTAAAAATAATAAAAGTTAACTTACCTTAGCCACAATTATATAAATGGTAAAAAATATAAACCTGAAGGAGTCGGCCCTCTACATAGCAATGAG
Organism: Bufotes viridis; assembly: GCA_033119425.1. Lineage (NCBI taxonomy): Eukaryota > Metazoa > Chordata > Amphibia > Anura > Bufonidae > Bufotes > Bufotes viridis. Next base: position 197,198,182 of record CM065591.1, on the reverse strand, counting down.
GGGGGAGTTGCAGAAAGCGATGAGGATAAAGCCAAGCTATTAAATATTTTCTTCACCACTGTTTTCACTGAGGAAAATAAACTGTCAGATGAAATGCAAAATGTAAAAGTAAATTCCCCTTTAAAAGTGCCCTGTCTGACCCAGGAAGAAGTACAGCAGCGACTTAAAAAGATTAAAATAGACAAATCGCCAGGACCGGATGGCATACACCCCCGTATCCTAAGGGAATTAAGTGATGTCCTAGCCAGACCCTTATTTTTGATATTCACGGACTCCATACTGACAGGGAATGTTCCACCAGACTGGCGTATAGCAAATGTGGTGCCAATATTCAAAAAGGTTCCAAAAACAGAGCCTGGAAATTATAGGCCGGTAAGTTTAACATCTGTTGTGGGTAAACTGTTTGAAGGTTTTGTAAGAGATGCTATCTTGGAGTATCTCAATGAAAATAAGCAAATTACACCATATCAGCATGGCTTCATGAGGGATCGGTCATGTCAAACTAATTTAATCAGTTTCTATGAGGAGGTAAGTTCTAGACTTGACAGCGGCGAATCAATGGATGTCGTATATCTGGACTTCTCCAAAGCATTTGACGCTGTACCACATAAAAGGTTAGTATATAAAATGAGAACACTTGGACTAGGAGAAAATGTCTGTATGTGGGTAAGTAACTGGCTCAGTAATAGAAAACAGAGGGTGGTTATTAACGGTACACACTCAGATTGGGTCACTGTCACTAGTGGGGTACCTCAGGGTTCAGTATTGGGCCCTATTCTCTTCAATATATTTATTAATGATCTTGTAGAAGGCTTGCACAGTAATATATCAATTTTTGCAGATGACACTAAACTGTGTAAAGTAATTAACACTAAAGAGGACAGTTTTCTGCTACAGAGGGATCTGGATAGATTGGGGGCTTGGGCAGAGAAATGGCAGATGAGGTTTAACACTGACAAATGTAAAGTTATGCACATGGGAAGGAATAATGCAAGTCACCCGTACATACTAAGTGGTAAAACACTCAGTAACACTGACATGGAAAAGGATCTAGGAATTTTAATAAATAACAAACTAAGCTGTAAAAACCAGTGTCAGGCAGCTGCTGCTAAGGCCAATAAGATAATGGGTTGCATCAAAAGGGGCATAGATGCCCGTGATGAAAATATAGTCTTACCACTTTATAAATCACTAGTCAGACCACACATGGAGTACTGTGTACAGTTCTGGGCTCCCGTGAACAAGGCAGACATAGCAGAGCTAGAGAGGGTTCAGAGGAGGGCAACTAAAGTAATAACTGGAATGGGGCAACTACAGTACCCTGAAAGGTTATCAAAATTAGGGTTATTCACTCTAGAAAAAAGACGACTGAGGGAGATATAATAACTATGTATAAATATATCAGGGGTCAGTACAAAGATCTCTCCCATCATCTATTTATCCCCAGGACTGTGACTGTGACGAGGGGACATCCTCTGCGTCTGGAGGAAAGAAGGTTTGTACACAAACATAGAAAAGGGTTCTTCACGGTAAGAGCAGTAAGACTATGGAACTCTCTGCCTGAGGAGGTGGTGATGGTGAGTACAATAAAGGAATTCAAGAGGGGCCTGGATGTATTTCTGGAGCGTAATAATATTTCAGGCTATAGCTACTAAAGATGGGTCGTTGATCCAGGGAGTTATTCTGACTGCCTGATTGGAGTCGGGAAGGAATTTTTTCCCCTTAAGTGGGGAAAATTGGCTCTACCTCACAGGGGTTTTTTGCCTTCCTCTGGATCAACTTGCAGGAAACAGGTCGAACTGGATGGACAAATGTCTTTTTTCGGCCTTATATACTATGTTACTATGTTACTATGTTACTTGATCGTGTAGTTGCGATCTGTCCTCTCTTTCCCTGCATCAGCTAACAACTAAAGGACCTCTGATGACGTCACATCACATGGTCCATCTTACCATGGTAATGGACCATGTGATTGGACCATGTGATGTGACGTCATCACAGGTCCTTTAGTTGTTAGCTGATGCTGGAAAAGAGAAGACAGATCGCAATTACGCGATCAAGTGGCTAAGGTAAGTTAACTTTTATCATTTTTAACCCCTTCTTCTTCATTTTACTATGCATTTTTTTTATTAAGAATGCTATTATTTTCCCTTATAACCATGTTATAAGGGAAAATAATAAAGATCTGGTCCCGTTGCTAAGCAACCATGCGGGAAAAATCGCACTGCATCCGCACTTGCTTGCGGATACTTGCGATTTTCCCGCAGCCCCATTCACTTCTATAGGGCCTGTGTTGCGTAAAAAACGCAACGCAGAAGTGATGCGTGAAAATCACCGCTCATGTGCACAGCCCCATAGAAATTAATGGGTCCGGATTCAGTGCGGGCGCCCGTGTGAAAGGGGCCTTAGAAATTGGAAAAAATTATTTAAACAACAGATGCACAACTGTTTTTTTGGCCTAAAACACAGCTTTTTTCAATAAACCCCAAAATGCAGTTTTTGTCACGGTGGGGAGTGGGTAAAACCCCCCATCGTGCAATGTCCGAGGCTGCTGGACCAGGGTGCAGGGAGAAGGGAGCTGGTCACCTACAAATGCATCCCTATAACTGCCCCTAGACTCCTAGTTGTATGAGTGGCCCCTGATGGTGGGACGGCTCATACTCACGTACCTGGAGCCCTGGCATCCCTACATCGCCCTACAAGGTAAGAGGGCAGAGACCACTTGCTCATCCAAGACACGAATGACCAGTGTCTCCAGAGGCCCATAAGCAGCCGGGAACCAGACAATGTACGCCCGCACGACAGGTAAGTAATCGAGCAAACAACATCCACAAAACCTACACTTAGCTGCCGCACTGGAGAAGCCGAACCTACACCAGGAACTCCGGGACCCCCATGCGGACACCAGATGCACGGGGGAGATCCTGGCAGGGCAGCACACCATCTGGTCTTTGCTTAAACCCCTCCAGGAAAGCAAGCCCCTTCCAGATCAAACACACCATAACACAAACCTCCAAACAAAGCCTACACCATCACAACATACACCAGGTGGTGAAGGGCCAACAGAAGCACGCAGGAGGGGACACACAAATAAGGGTGGTTCACACAGACAATACAGGGGAAAAAACAGCAACAGCACATGCTCCCACCATGGCTGAAAACAAACAAACTGACTGATCTCAGGCTCCAACACACCAACTAATAAGGAAGCCTGAGGTCACACCCACCAAACCCAGCACACACACATTAACCCTGTGCAAACCGCACCCAGGGAAAGTGCACACAGACAAACATGCATGCGAAACCAACCATGTTGCCAGCGGCAACCACAAGTGAGGCCACCACCAGACAGCACTCACATGCAGCAAACCTCGCCGCTGGCAACCGCATGCGACACCGAGTCACAACCGCACAACCGGTCGTGACAGTTTTTAACTGCTGTACATAACACAAAAAATGACCAACAAAAATAACCGGTTAACACCAGGGCATTCAATAAGAGAGACCCACATTCCTAATTATGTTGTGCATATACTCCTGTAGTAAATCCAAAACATCACACAGAAAATGGAGCCAAATGCAAATATAAATGTAAATATACTTTATTAATAAATAAATGTTAAAATATCCAGCAGGAAGGTGCAAAGTTTATAGCGCCATCCCAGACCACACATTGGCTAGTAATATGCAAGGAAAAATCTACAAATTAACGCACAGTATTAGAGATAGTGTTGTATATAAATAGTAACGGCTACTATAGTAACGGCTATTGTAAACTCGTCATGCAGAGAGAACGTGATACTGACTAGATCACTCCTTCTGTGCCATGACATCCACCAATACCAACATAATTGCAACCAATCACTTCAATCTTTGCAGATCTTACCCAATATAGCAGTGAAGCCAAAGGACTAGGATGGCGCCACCCCGACGCGCGTTTCGGCGAGCCTTCGTCCAGGGGTGACGCCATCTCTGTGCTGTGAAGATTAAAAAGGCAGGTCTGGCCAATAGAGGTCGCGACTATGGTCACATGTTCTGACATCATTGAGTATGCATATTACTTGCATATTACTAGCCAATGTGTGGTCTGGGATGGCGCTATAAACTTTGCACCTTTCTGCTGGATATTTTAACATTTATTTATTAATAAAGTATATTTACATATATATTTGCATTTGGCTCCATTTTCTGTGTGATGTTTTGCTGTACATAACAGTAGATATTTATACTATGTATGCACACCAGATTTGGGGACCCAGAAAACGATTTGGTCACCAAAATTCACAAATGCAGTATTAGACTGTTTTAAATTGGAAATATTTATTTAAACGACGGATGCACAACAGTTTTTTCGGCCTAAAACATGGCTATTTTCAATAAAACCCCAAAATGCAGTTTTTTACTGCTGAAAAATTTTAATTAGATATGTATACCGTGTATGTACAACTGCTTTGTGAAGCAAGAATATTGCTTTTTTCACACAAAAAAGAATAATGCACTATTTCTCAGCTGTAATGTGAAATCAGCATTTAAGCAGTGTATTTCAAGATGCACCGTGGATCAGGATTACCACTCTTTTGTCAAAAAAATACACTTATGCTGTATTTCACAGAAGCAATGTAAAATAAGCGGTTGTAATGGGTATTTCAGACTGTTTGTTGGACCTTGAATAAAGTTTTTTTTCTATAAAAAACAAAGAAGCATTATTTTCATGCAGAAATATAAAATATAGCGTTGGACGGAGTATGAAAACTGTTTTGTGGACAAGGAATACGGTTTTTCCTCCAAAATTACACTGATTCTCTATTTCACCGCAGAAATGTCAAATATATATTTTGGCGGTGTAAAATAGGCTTTGTGGATCAGGTTGACCACTTTTTTTAAACTAAAATACACTGATGCACTATTTGGTAGCTGAAATAGAATATACGGTTTAGTGCATAGTATACAAAAGTGCTCTTTGGCACCACAGATCCCAGGCTAGACAAATGGACTATGTCACCCCTTAAACATACAAAAGGCAATATAGGGGACTTGAGCAGCCAGAAAAAAAAGGTTGTTTTTCCTTTACTGAGCTACAAAATAGGATTAGGCTGATGTCCCTGGCAGGCTGGCAGACATGCAGTACACTGCAGTGTTTAAAACGGCCGCTGACCCCCACCTCAGTAACAGATGGATTACAAAAAAAATCTCCCTGGCAGTGGCTGGGTACACAAATGTTGGATTGCTGAGGCTCCCTTCCTCTCTATGTGCTGTATCTTGTGGATTAAAGTTGCACAGGTTCTTCAGAATTCTGCCCTATTCTGTCCCTGATCGCAGCACCAGCATCCTCTCCCTAAGCTCAAATCAGCAGAGTGACGTGCGGCAGTACGCGACTTCAGCTTATAAAGAGGCTGGGTCACATGCTGCACTCAACCAATCACAGCCATGCCATTAGTAGGCATGGCTGTGATGGCTTTTTAGAGCAAGAAGTAAAACGCTTGCTGATTGGCTGCTGTGCAGCCCTTCAGAAAGCGGGGAGAAATCGCCGAACAAAGGACCCGAACCCGAACTTTTTTGAAAATGTTCGGGTTCGGGTCCGTGTCCCAAACACCCCAAAATTCAGTATGAACCCGAACTATACAGTACGGGTTCGCTTAACACTACTAGTCTCTTATATATATATAAAATAAGTTTCTGTCTGTCTGTCTGTTCTTTATGCGTGACCAAATGACTGGACCGATCTTCCCCACATTTGGCACACAGGTACATCAGGTGTCTGGGAAGGTTTTATACTGAGTCTTAGCTCTCTAGGATGTACTGTTCCTAAGATATTCCCAAAAAATAACCTGCATTAGCCAATAGAAGCCTGCAAGTAGTGTTGAGCGAACAGTTCGAACATCGTTCGGGTTCGTACCGAATTTTGGGGTGTCCGGGACCCGGACCCGAACCCGAACATTTTCAAAAAAGTTCGGGTTCGGGTTCGGTGTTCGTCGATTATTTCCCGCTTTCTGAAGGGCTGCACAGCAGCCAATCAGCTAGCGTTTTACTTCTTGCCCTAAGAGCCCATCACAGCCATGCCTACTAATGGCATGGCTGTGATTGGCCAAGTGCAGCATGTGACCCAGCCTCTATTTAAGCTGGAGTCACGTAGCGCCGCACGTCACACTGCCCTGATTAGTGTAGGGAGAGGACTCAGCTTCTGTCAGGGCGAGATTAGGCAGGTTAAAGTCAGCAACAGCACCTAATGAACGGATCGATTTACAGCTGAGAATCATTGAACTTCTGCTAGTTACTTGCTCGCTGGTTTTTAGGCTGCACAGAGCGTTTTTCTGTCACTTATTTTCTGGGTTGATCGGCGGCCATTTTGTGACTTGTGGTGCGCCAGAAGAAGCTGCCACCAAGTCCATCAATCCATCAATACTAGTTTGTTTTTTTTGCTATATCCTACATCAGGGGCTTGGCTGTGCTAATTGTCACCCCTAGAAACTCAGGAAAGAAATTTCTATATTTTATTAAGGGGTTAAATACAATTGCCCAAATACCAATCCCCTAAATCTGGTGTTCCAGCTTTGGCTAGACAAGTATAATACTGTCTGCTGTCTGGCAAAGGATAGATTATTTTCTGGGGTTAAATTCAATTGCCAAAATAGCAATACCATAAATCAGTGGTTTTAGCTGTGGATGGCAAAATAGAATAGTGTCTGCCAAAACATATATTTTGTTCTGGGGTGTAATTCACTTGCCAAAATAGCAATACCCAGAATCTGGTGTCCCAGCAGTTGCAGGCCAGGATTCATAGTGTCCGCCAAAACATATATTTTGTTCTGGGGTGAAATTCAATTGCCAAAATAGCAATACCATAAATCAGTGGTTTCAGCTGTGGCTGGCAATATATAATAGTGTCGTCAAAACATATATTTTGTTCTGGGGTGTAATTCACTTGCCAAAATAGCAATACCATAAATCAGTGGTTTCAGCTGTGGCTGGCAAAATAGAATAGTGTCTGCCAAAACATATATTTTGTTCTGGGGTGTAATTCACTTGCCAAAATAGCAATACCCAGAATCTGGTGTCCCAGCTTTTGCAGGCCACGTTTCATAGTGTCCGCCAAAACATATATTTTGTTCTGGGGTGAATTTCAATTGCCAAAATAGCAATACCATAAATCAGTGGTTTCAGCTGTGGCTGGCAAAATAGAATAGTGTCTGCCAAAACATATATTTTGTTCTGGGGTGTAATTCACTTGCCAAAATAGCAATACCCAGAATCTGGTGTCCCAGCAGTTGCAGGTCAGGATTCATAGTGTCCGCCAAAACATATATTTTGTTCTGGGGTGAAATTCAATTGCCAAAATAGCAATACCATAAATCAATGGTTTCAGCTGTGGCTGGCAAAATAGAATAGTGTCTGCCAAAACATATATTTTGTTCTGGGGTGTAATTCACTTGCCAAAATAGCAATACCCAGAATCTGGTGTCCCAGCAGTTGCAGGCCAGGATTCACAGTGTCCGCCAAAACATATATTTTGTTCTGGGGTGAAATTCAATTGCCAAAATAGCAATACCATAAATCAGTGGTTTCAGCTGTGGCTGGCAAAATAGAATAGTGTCTGCCAAAACATATATTTTGTTCTGGGGTGTAATACACTTGCCAAAATAGCAATACCCAGAATCTGGTGTCCCAGCAGTTGCAGGCCACGTTTCATAGTGTCCGCCAAAACATATATTTTGTTCTGGGGTGAAATTCATTTGCCAAAATAGCAATACCATAAATCAGTGGTTTCAGCTGTGGCTGGCAAAATATAATAGTGTCCGCCAAAACATATATTTTGTTCTGGGGTGTAATTCACTTGCCAAAATAGCAATACCATAAATCAGTGGTTTCAGCTGTGGCTGGCAAAATTGAATAGTGTATGCCAAAACATATATTTTGTTCTGGGGTGTAATTCACTTGCCAAAATAGCAATACCCAGAATCTGGTGTCCCAGCAGTTGCAGGCCAGGATTCATAGTGTCCGCCAAAACATATATTTTGTTCTGGGGTGAAATTCAATTGCCAAAATAGCAATACCATAAATCAGTGGTTTCAGTTGTGGCTGGCAAAATAGAATAGTGTCTGCCAAAACAAATATTTTGTTCTGGGGTGTAATTCACTTGCTAAAATAGCAATACCCTGAATCTGGTGTCCCAACTGTTGCAGGCCACGTTTCACAGTGTCCGCTAAAACATATATTTTGTTCTGGGGTGAAATTAATCTTGCAAAATAGCAATACCCTGACTCTGGTGTCCCAGATGTTGCAGGCCCATTGTAAATCTGTCCATAAAAGGATACCTTTCATCCAGGGCCTAAATACTTGCCCTAAAAGAGATATTCCCCTAAATAAGTGGTTACTGCTGTGCCTGGATTAGTGTAATAAGCTACATAAACAAATAGGCAGATAGTGGTAGGTGCCTGTAAAAAAAGGCCTGAATTTGAAATCAATACATTGGGCCAAATATTTTATTCCTTGTTGTGGTGCTTGGTGAACGGTAACAATGAGGAAAACATCTAGTAAGGGACGCGGACGCCGTCGTGGTGGTGTTAGTGTACCCTCTGGTGCTGGGAGAGGATGTGGCCATTCTGCCACAGCCACACATCCTAGTGAACCAACTACCTCAGGTTCCAGTACCCACCAGAATTTACAGCGATATTTGGTGGGGCCCAATGCCGTTCTAAGGATGGTAAGGCCTAAGCAGGTACAGGCGCTAGTCAATTGGGTGGCCGACAGTGGATCCAGCATGTTCACAACATTATCTCCCACCCAGTCTTCTGCAGAAAGCGCACAGGTGGCACCTGAAAACCAAGCCCATCAGTCTGTCACATCACCCCCATGCATATCAGGGAAACTTTCTGAGCCTCAAGTTATGCAGCAGTCTCTTATGCTGTTTGAAGACTCTGCTGGCAGGGTTTCCCAAGGAAATCCACCTAGCCCTTCCCCTGTGGTGGAAGACATAGAATGCACTGATGCACAACCACTGATGTTTCCTGATGATGAGGACATGGGAATACCACCTCATCGGAGTCCGCACGTCTCTGATGATGACAAAACACAGGTGCCAACTGCTGCGTCTTTCTGCAGTGTGCAGACCGAACAGGAGGTCAGGGAGGAAGACTGTGTGGAAGACGATGCAGGGGACGATGAGGTCCTAGACCCCACATGGAATGAAGGTCGTGCCACTGACTTCCATAGTTCAGAGGAAGAGGCAGTGGTGAGACCGAGCCAAAAGCGTAGGAAAAGAGGGAGCAGGGGGCAAAGCAGAACAGCCGCCGCCAAGAGAGTTCGCCTGATACTGGCCACCGCCACCAGGGACCGAGCACCCCAAAGGCAGCTTCAAGGAGTTCCCTGGCATGGCACTTCTTTAAACAATGTGCTGACGACAAGACCCGAGTGGTTTGCACGCTGTGCCATCAGATCCTGAAGCGAGGCATTAACGTTCTGAACCTTAGCACAACCTGCATGACCAGGCATCTACATGCAAAGCATGAACTGCAGTGGAGTAAACACCTTAAAAGCAAGGAACTCACTCAGGCTCCCCATGCTCCCTCTTCTGCTGCTGCCTCGGCCTCTTCCTCCGCCTCGGGAGGAATGTTGACACCTGCTGCCCACCAAACAGAGGATGTGCCACCGACACCACCACCTGCGTCACCAAGCATCTCCACCATGTCACACGGCAGCGTTCAGCTCTCCATCTCACAAACCTTGGAGAGAAAGCGTAAATTCCCACCTAGCCACCCTCGAGCCCTGGGCCTGAATGCCAGCTTTTCGAAAACTACTGGCCTTTGAAATGCTGTCATTCAGGCTGGTGGACACAGACAGCTTCAAACAGCTGATGTCCATGGCTGTCCCACAGTATGTTGTCCCCAGCCGCCACTACTTCTCCAAGACAGCCGTGCCTTCCCTGCACAACCAAGTATCCGATAAAATCAAGTGTGCACTGCGCAACGCCATCTGTGGCAAGGTCCACCTAACCACAGATACGTGGACCAGTAAGCACGGCCAGGGACGCTATATCTACCTAACTGCACACTGGGTAAATGTAGTGGCAGCTGGGCCCCAGGCGGAGAGTTCCTTGGCGCACGTCCTTCCGCCGCCAAGGATCACAGGGCATCATTCTTTGCCCCCTGTAGCCTCCTCCTCCTACTCGGCTTCCTCCTCCTCTGCTTCCACCAGCTCATCCAGTCAGCCACACACCTTCACCACCAACTTCAGCACAGCCCGGGGTAAACGTCAGCAGGCCATTCTGAAACTCATCCACACCGCGCAGGAGTTGTGGCGGGGTATTGAACAACAGACCGACCAGTGGTTGCTGTCAGTGGGCCTCAAGCCCGGCCTGGTGGTGTGCGATAATGGGCGAAATCTCGTCGCAGCTCTGGGACTAGCTGGTTTGACGCACATCCCTTGCCTGGCGCATGTGCTGAATTTGGTGGTGCAGAAGTTCATTCACAACTACCCCAACATGTCAGAGATGCTGCATAAAGTGAGGGCCGTCTGTGCGCGCTTCCGGAAGATGCGCGAGTTCAAGCGCACGCTGGTAGAGGCGCTCCTGAGAGCATTCTCAAATGTCACAGGGGAACAGGTGGAAGCCCAAGGCGAAGGCAGAGGAGGAGCAAGAGGTCGCCAACGCAGCAGTGTCACGGCCAGCTCTTCTGAGGGCAGGGTTAGCATGGCAGAAATGTGGAAAAGTTTTGTCTCCACGCCACAGCTAACTGCACAACCACCTCATACGGAACGTGTTAGCAGGAGGCAGCATATAACTAACATGGTTGAACAGTACGTCTGCACACCCCTCCACGTACTGACTGATGGTTCGGCCCCATTCAACTTCTGGGTCTCCAAATTGTCCACGTGGCCAGAGTTAGCATTTTATGGCTTGGAGGTGCTGGCCTGCCCGGCGGCCAGCGTTTTGTCTGAACGTGTATTCAGCACGGCAGGGGGGCGTCATTGCTGACAAACGCAGCCGCCTGTCCACAGCCAACGTGGACAAGCTGACGTTCATAAAAATGAACCAGGCATGGATCCCACAGGACCTGTGCCTCCCTTGTGCAGAATAAACATTTATAACTGCCTCCCCATCAACCATGTATTCTTGTACTCTGGGGCACTTCTTTATTGAATCCTCATTTTTTTAACTTTACCCTGATCTTGCGGTGCAACCCAAAGTTGAATGTACCTCTCCTCTGTCTGGGTGCTGGTCCGAAATAACTGAGAGTGGCCTTCTCCGTTGGTGGTTGATATGACGCATGATTCCTTGCTGTGGGACCTCTCTCCTCTGTCTGGGTGCTGGTCCAAAATAAATGAGAGTGGCCTTCTCCGGTGGTGGTTGATATGATGCATGATTCCTTGATGTGGGACCTCTCTCCTCTGTCTGGGTGCTGGTCCAAAATAAATGAGAGTGGCCTTCTCCGTTGGTGGTTGATATGATGCATGATTCCTTGATGTGGGACCTCTCTCCTCTGTCTTGGTGCTGGTCCGAAATAAATGAGAGTGGCCTTCTCCGGTGGTGGTTTATATGACGCATGATTCCTTGATGTGGGACCTCTCTCCTCTGTCTGGGTGCTGGTCTGAACTAAATGAGAGTGGTCTTCTCCGTTGGTGGTTGATATGACGCATGATTCCTTGATGTGGGACCTCTCTCCTCTGTCTGGGTGCTGGTCCAAAATAAATGAGAGTGGCCTTCTCCGTTGGTGGTTGATATGACGCATGATTCCTTGCTGTGGGACCTGTATCCTCTGTCTGGGTGCTGGTCCAAAATAAATGAGAGTGGCCTTCTCCGGTGGTGGTTGATATGACGCATGATTCCTTGCTGTGGGACCTGTATCCTCTGTCTGGGTGCTGGTCCAAAATAAATGAGAGTGGCCTTCTCCGGTGGTGGTTGATATGACGCATGATTCCTTGATGTGGGACCTCTCCTCTGTCTGGGTGCTGGTCCAAAATAAATGAGAGTGGCCTTCTCCGGTGGTGGTTGATATGACGCATGATTCCTTGATGTGGGACCTCTCTCCTCTGTCTGGGTGCTGGTCCAAAATAAATGAGAGTGGCCTTCTCCGGTGGTGGTTGATATGACGCATGATTCCTTGCTGTGGGACCTGTATCCTCTGTCTGGGTGCTGGTCCGAAATAAATGAGAGTGGCCTTCTCCGTTGGTGGGTGATATGACGCATGATTCCTTGCTGTGGGACCTGTATCCTCTGTCTGGGTGCTGGTCCGAAATAAATGAGAGTGGCCTTCTCCGTTGGTGGGTGATATGACGCATGATTCCTTGCTGTGGGACCTCTCTCCAATTGATATTGGTTAATTTTTATTTATTTTATTTTATTTTAATTCATTTGCCTATCCACATTTGTTTGCAGGGGATTTACCTACAATTTGCTGCCTTTGGCAGCCCTCTAGCCCTTTCCTGGACTATTCTACAGCCTTTTTAGTGCCTAAAAGTTCGGGTCCCCATTGACTTCAATTTTCGGAAAGTTCGGCCGAACTTCTCGAACCCGAACATCCAGGTGTTCGCTCATCTCTACCTGCAAGTCTTTCAGTCATATCCCAAATGCCATATACACGGTCAAATGTCCCTTATCAGCCAATAACATAACATTTTTTGTGACTGTCGTGTCGCAGTCACAGTATGTCGCATGTCATTATAAAAAATGTTGCGCGACATTGGTACGACAAAGTGTCGCATGACACATGTCGTCATGTAGCCCTAGCCTTAAAGCGGCAGGGCACTATGGAGGTCAATGTTAAGGGTGCAAAAAATTGCAACTGCATTATAGCCAATACAAGCCTGCCAGCCTTTCACTTAAATCCAAACTGTCATTTACTGCTCCCTGCCAGTTCGTCTCCACACACACAGTTTTACTACAGGTAACCATAACAACCCAGCCATGTTTCATCACTGCTCTAGATGACGTTTAAAGGAAATCTGTCACCAGGATAATCACTATAGAAGTAAAGACATGGCCTAATAGCACTTATTACCTTATTTCCTGAGGTTTCCATAACAACTTAGCCATTTCTCTTCACTGCTGCAGGTTAGCTTTAAAGGGGCAGGGCACTGTGGATGACACTGTTAAGGGAGCGGAGTGCTATGGAGGTTACAGTTCAGGCGGAAAGTAGGGTGGCCATTCAAGTCACCCATAAAACCCTGCCCCAAGTCCAGATAAGCCACAACTCTGATTCAGTTAGGCCATGCCCCCTACCCTCCTGAGGTGGGAGGGACGGTGATTTTCTCCATGCAGCTCACATACAGACAGAACAGTGCTGCTGTCTTAGAGAGAGCTGTTTAAAAGGACACGCCCCCAATCATGTTAGGCCACGCCCCCTCCTACTAAGCAAACGGGTATTGAAAAAATACAGTTTAGGACACACCCCTCCCCCTCTGCAGCCAATGAGTATTGACAAAATGAAGTTAAAAATCAACTTCTGTCAGCTGAAGAGGTAGGAGGATCTTTTTCTTTGCAGCTCACACTCAGAGGACAGTACTGCTGTCTTAGATTAAGATGGTCAAAAGGACACGCCCCAATCCAGTTAGGCCACGCCCCCTCCCACTCAGCCAACAGGAATTCAAAAAATAAAGTTAAAAATCAACTACTAGGTACACAGCTCAGCAGACAGGATATGATTAGATACACAGCTCAGCAGACAGCATCACACAGGATAGAGTATTAGATATATGCTCAACAGTATCACACAGGATAGAATATTAGATACACGTTCAGCAGAAAGTATCACACAGAATAGAATATTAGATACATGCTCAGCAGACAGTATCACACAGGATAGGATTAGATACACAGTTTAGCAGACAGTATCATACAACATAAGTTTAGATACACAGCTCATCAGATAGTATCACACAGGCTAGGATTAGATACACAGCTCAGCTGACAGTATCACATAGAATAGGATTAGATAAACAGCTCAGCAGACAGTATCACACAGGATAGGATTAGATACACAGCTCAGCAAACATTATCACACAACATAAGATTAGATACACAGCTCAGAAGATGGTGTCACCCAGGACAGGATTAGATACACAGCTCAGCAGACAGTGGGGCGGGGTGATGTAGAGGTCACTGTTATGGGGGATACTGTTGATATCTTTTTACGACACATGGAAACATGAAATGAAATAGATTAAATATACCCGTGCGAAGCAGGGTCCTTCTGCTAGTCTCTTATATATATACAAAAGTGAGTTTCTGTCTGTCTGTCTGTCTAGACGTTCTTTATGCGCGACCAAACCACTGGACTGATCTTCACCAAATTTGGCAAACGGGTACATCAGGTGTCCGAGAAGGTTTTAGACCAGGTCTCAGCTCTCTAAGACTTACCGTTCCTGATATATTCCCAAAAAATGAACTGCATTAGCCAATACAAGCCTGCCAGCCTTTTACTTAAACCCTAACTGCCATACCCACGGTCACACGTCCCTTATTAGCCCAAAGAAGATCGCAGGTCCTACACTAGGTTGCCATAACAACTGATCAAAGGTTTTAGCAGTTTGCAGAATTAATTATCCAGTCATCCAGACAGACATGTCAGGATTAGATACACAGCTCAGCAGGCAGTATCACACAGGATAGGATTAGATACACAGCTCAGTAAGGATTAGATACACAGCTCATCAGACAGTTTCACACAGGATAAAATTAGATACACAGCTCTGCAGATAGTAACACACAGGATAGGATTAGATACACAGCTCAGTAAGGATTAGTGATGAGCGAGCTTGCTCGGCGGAGAATTGGTTCGGCTCGAGCATCAATATGCTCGGCGCTCGGCTTTACTCGGCCGAGCACCACGTGTATTCGTCGCAGTGCTCGAGTCTCCTTCCTGCACGTTTGGCGCCTTCTAACAGCCAATCAAGGTCCAGGTAAGTAATTCCCCTCAGTGTAAGGCCATAGCCATGTTAGCTATAAGCCTTACACTGATTGGTTGGCCGAAGCACGTGATACTATTTCAGATAGGAGCTGACGTCCGGCGCTCGGCTCATTCAGCGTCAGGGAGAGCAGATAGTAGGCAGGGACAGATAGCGTTTTGCTCTAAACTTACTGATTTTACTCCAAAAACCTTACTGAAACACCTATCAATCCTTTAAAGGACTAGAGTGTGTGTTAGACAGCAGTGCAGCACTTTTTTTTTTATGAATGGGTTTGCTTCAGCACTATCAGGGACAGGAGTCACCAGGAAGGGACAGATAGTGCAGGGCTTGAAAATCGCTTTTTTAACTACCAAAACTTCTAAAAGACAGAAAGATTTCAGATTAGTGACATCTGTGTTGGGCAGACATTATAAAAAGGGGCTTATTCACTACAGTGTGCCTGGTACTGAGATATACACTGCACCATCATAAAGCAGTGTGTTGGGCAGACATTATAAGGGGCTTATTCACTACAGTGTGCCTAGTCAGGGGCGTACATAGAAATCACTGGGCCCCATAGCAAGAATCTGAAATGGGCCCCCTTAACCCCACCCACTACCCACCCATGGCCCCTCCCACCTCCCCCTTAACCCCATCTCCTGTCCTGGCTCCTCCCATGCCACACCCCCATTAAATAAATTTATACATGACCTACTGAAACTACTGGGGGGGCTGTGGATGGCACTGTTATGGGATGGGGGCTGTGGATGGCATCCACAGCCCCCATCCCATAACAGTGCCATCCACAGCCCCCCATCCCATAACAGTTCCATCCACAGCCCCCCATAACAGTGCCATCCACAGCCCCCATCCCATAACAGTTCCATCCACAGCCCCCCCATAACAGTGCCATCCACAGCCCCCCATCCCATAACAGTTCCATCCACAGCCCCCCATAACAGTTCCATCCACAGCCCCCATCCCATAACAGTTCCATCCACAGCCCCCCCCATAACAGTGCAATCCACAGGCCCCCTCCCCATTACCGCTCCTGTCAAGTTCTGAAATTCACTGCGGTACTCTGTACCATAATCCATAATATAATAATGCCTCTCTGTTTAATTTATCATAAACTCACATGAGGCGCACCGGCTGTGAATACTTCACGCAGGCCGGGCGTGCGAGCGCAGCGTGACTGACGTCACATGCCTGCGCCGCCTGCTTCATTCATAAAGCAGGCCGGGCAGGCACGTGACATGAGACAGTCACGCTGCGCCGCCCGCCCGGCCTGCGTGAAGTATTCACTGCCGGTGCGCCTCATGTGAGTTTATGATAAATTAAAACAGAGGGGGCATTATTTATATTATGGATTATGGTACAGAGTACCGTAATTGAATTTTAGAACTTGACAGGAGCGGTGGGGCCGGAGTGCCCAGCCGCAAATGCCCGCCCCCAGCTCCTCCTCCCTGATTATACATCGCAGCCTGCGATGCTGGAGCATCGCAGGCTGCTGTCCGTGCAAAGTGGGGGGGCGGAGCGTTCCATGGCTTTGGGCCCCCCTGTGCTGCGGGCCCCATAGCAGTGGCGTGGTCTGCCTCTATTGACGGTACGCCACTGTGCCTAGTACTGAGATATACACTGCACCATCATAAAGCAGTGTGTTGGGCAGACATTATAAAAAGGGGCTTATTCACTACAGTGTGCCTGGTACTGAGATATACACTGCACCATCATAAAGCAGTGTGTTGGGCAGACATTATTAAAAGGGGCTTATTCTCTACACTGTGCCTGAAACTGAGATATACACTGCACCATCATAAAGCAGTGTGTTGGGCAGATATTATGAAAAGGGGCTTATTCACTACAGTGTGCCTGGTACTGAGATATACACTGCACCATCAGAAAGCAGTGTGTTGTGCAGGCATTATAAAAAGGAGCTTATTCCCTTCAGTGTGCCTGGTACTGAGATATACACTGCACCATCATAAAGCAGTGTGTTGGGCACACATTATAAGGAGCTTATTCACTACAGTGTGCCTGGTACTGAGATATACATTGCACCATCAGAGAAATTATTTTTTCTGGGGAAATTAACCTAACTTGTGCCACATCTGTGTGTGCGTTCAATCCGCAACCACTATATTAACCGCCTGCCGACCGCCTAACGCAGGGATGCGTCCAGTCGGCGGCAGGTCTATTCCTCTCTGACGCGGCGGCGCGTCACCTCGCGAAAGGCGACACCTGCTGTGAACGCGCGTGCGCGCTCGTGTCTCAGGAGATGTACTACAGCCTGCCAGCGATGATCAATCGCTGGCAGGCTGTAGATGCAAAATAAATCGCATCAAAGAGGTATATCAGACGCTGTTTTGTTAACAGCGTCTGATGTACCTGCTACCTGGTCCTCTGGTGGTCCCATTTGCTGGGATCGACCACCAGAGGACCAGGCAGCTATGTAAAGTAGCACCAAGCACCACACTACACCCCCCCTGTCACTTATTAACCCCTTGTTAACCCCTGATCACCACATCTACACTCCCTGATCATCCCCCTGTCACTGATCACCCCCCTGTAAGACTCCATTCACATGTCCATATGTGTTTTGCGGATCCACGGATACGCGGATCCACGGATACGCAAAACACGGACACCGGCAATGTGCTTTCCGCATTTTGCAGATCTGCACATTGCCAGAACTATATAGAAAATGCCTTTTCTTGTCCGCAATTGCGGACAAGAATAGGACATGTTCTATATTTTTGCGGAACGGAAGTGCAGAACTGGAAGTGCGGATCCGCAATTCTGGATCCAAACGGGACAAAGTCTGTCCCCATAGAAATGAATGGGTCCGCAATTCCGTTCCGCAAACAGAATTGCGGACGTGTGAATGGGGCATAAGGGTCCCTTATCACCGCTAGTTAGTTAGCTACTTGTTAGGTAGTTAGCGCCCAGCCCACCGCACCGCAGTCACTGATTTTGGCAGAGATTTTTTCATCCACGATGATCAATGCGAATGAAAAAATCTGTGCCGTTCATTTTTTTTTTTTTTTCAGTCCAGAGGCTGAACGGAAAAAAAAAATCATTACCCGTATGCTCAATATAAGGAGAATCGCAGAAACTCCTAATGCTGGCCATACGTGTAATGATTGCGGAGACCCTCAAATGTCAGGGCAGTACAAAAACCTCACATGTGACCCCATTTTAGAAAGAAGACACCACAAGGTATTCCGTGAGGGGTATGGTGAGTTCATGTAAAATTTTATTTTTTGTCACAAGTTAGTGGAAAATGAGACTTTATAAAAAACAAATAAAAAAAATTCAAAAATATCAATTTCCCTCACGGAATACCTTGGGGTGTCTTCTTTCCAAAATGGTGTCACTTGTGGGGTATTTATACTGCCCTGGCATTTTAGGGGTCCTAAAGCGTAGGAATCCAAATGCGTAAAAATGCCCTGTGAAATTCTAAAGGTACTCATGGGAATTAGGGCCCCTTTGCGCATCTTGGCTGCAAAAAAGTGTGACACATGTTGTATCGCCGTACTCAGGAGAAGTAGGGCAATGTGTTTTTGGGGTGTATTGTTATATATACCTATACTTTGTGTGAGAAATATCGCTGTAAACAAAAACTTTTTAATTTTTTTTATACAAAGTTGTCAGTTTACAGAGATATCTCTCTTACCCAACATGGGTATATGTAAAAATACACCCCAAAACACATTGCCCTACTTCTCCTGAGTACGGCAATACCACATGAGTGACACTTCTTTACAGCCTGTGTGCGCAAAGGGGCCCAAATTCCAACGAGTACCTTTAGGTTTTACAGGGCTGGTCACAATTTAGCCCCGCCCAAAATGCCAGAACAGTACAAACACCCCACAAATTACCCCATTTTGGAAAGAAGACACCCCAAGGTATTCGCTGAGTGGCATAGTGAGTCCATGAACAATTTAACTTTTTGTCACAAGTTAGCGGAAAGGGAGACTTTGTGAGAAAAAACAATAAAAAATCAATTTCCGCTAACTTGTGCCAAAAAAAATCTTCTATGAACTTGCCATGCCCCTCACGGAATACCTTGGGGTGTCTTCTTTTCAAAATGGGGTCACATGTGGGGTATTTATACTGCCCAGGCATTTTAGGGGCCCTAAAGCATGAGAAGAAAAATGCGTAAAAATGCCCTCCTAAAATTGGAATTTAGGCCCCTTTGCGCATCTTGGCTGCAACAAAGTGGCAGACATGTGGTAGCGCCGTACTCAGGAGAAGTAGGGCAATGTGTTTTGGGGTGTATTTTTACATATACCCATGCTGGATGAGAGAAATATCTCTGTAAATTGACAACTTTGTATAAAAATGTTTAAAAAGTTGTCATTTACAGAGATATTTCTCACACACAGTATGGGTATATGTAAAAATACACCCCAAAACACATTGCCCTACTTCTCCTAAGTACGGCGATACCACATGTGTGCCACTTTTTTGCAGCCAAGATGCACAAAGGGGCCCAAATTCCAATGAGTACCTTTAGGATTTCACAGGGTATTTTTACGCATTTTTCTTCTCACGCTTACGGCCCCTAAAATGCTAGGGCAGTATAACTACCCCACAAGTGACCCCATTTTGGAAAGAAGACACCCCAAGGTATTCCGTGAATGGCATGTCGAGTTCACAGTGACCCCATTTTGGAAAGAAGACACCCCAAGGTATTCCGTGAATGGCATGTCGAGTTCACAGAAAAAAAAATTTTGGGCACAAGTTAGGGGAAATTGATATTTTTTTTGTTTTTTTTTTTGTTTTGTTTTTCACAAAGTCTCATATTCCATTAACTTGTGACAAAAAATAAAATTTTACATGAACTCACCATACACCTCACAGAATACCTTGGGGTGTCTTCTTTCTAAAATGGGGTCACATGTGGGGTATTTATACTGTCCTGGCATTTTAGGGGCCCCTAAAGTGTGAGAAGAAGTCTGGAATCTAAATGCATAAAAATGCACTGTGTGAGAAATATCTCTGTAAATGACAACTTTTTAATTTTTTTTATACAAAGTTGTCAGTTTACAGAGATATCTCTCTCACCCAACATGGGTATATGTAAAAATACACCCCAAAACACATTTCCCTACTTCTCCTGAGTACGGCGATACCACATGAGTGACACTTTTTTGCAGCCCGGGTGCGCAAAGGGGCCCAAATTCCAACGAGTACCTTTAGGTTTTACAAGGTTGCTCACAATTTAGCCCCGCCCAAAATTCCAGAACAGTAAACACACCCCACAAATGACCCCATTTCGGAAAGTAGACCCCCAAGGTATTCACTGAGGGGCATAGTGAGTCTGTGGGAGATTTTTTATTTTTTTTGCCAGAAGTTAGCAGAAATGGAAACTTTATTATTTTTTTTCCTCAGAAAGTGTAATTTTCCGCTAACTTGTGAAAAAAATGAAATGATCCATGAACTCATCATGCCCCTCCGCGAATACTTTGGGGTGTCTTCTTTCTAAAATGGTGTTATTTGGGGGGTATTTATACTATCCTGGCATTCTACACCTGAAGAAACATGACAGGTGCTCAGCAAGTCAGAGCTGCTTCAAAATGCGGAAATTCACTTTTTTGCACCACAGTTTGTAAACGCTATAACTTTTACCCAAACCAATAAATATACACTTATTGGATTTTTTTTTATCAAAGACACGTAGAACAATAAATTTATAGAAAAATTTATATAGAAATGTAGTTTTTTAAAAAAAAAATTGCAACAGAAAGTGAAAAATTTCATTTTTTTGCAAAAATTTCGGTAATTTTTGATTAATAGCAAAAAAAGTAAAAATGTCAGCAGCAATGAAATACCACCAAATGAAAGCTCTATTAGTGAGAAGAAAAGGAGCTAAAATTCATTTGGGTGGTAAGTTGCATGACGAAGCAATAAACGGTGAGTAGTGTAGTGCAGAATTGTAAAAAGTGGCCTAGTCATTAAAGGGATTGTCCAAGTTATATTTATTGATGACCTATCCTCAGGATAGGTCATCAATATCAGATCAGCGGGGGTCCGACACCCGGCACCCCCGCCGATCAGCTGTTTGAAGAGAAGGCGAGCGCCGTGCCAGCGCTGCCTCCTCTTCATTGTTTACCTACTCGCCGTTGCATCTGCAGCGGTGAGCAGATGTAATTACACCCAAGCTGTTCCATTCATTTCAATGGGACAGCTCTGTAGTGTACACTTGTATAGAAACGAGCCGTCCCATTGAAATGAATGGAACGGCTTGGGTGTAATTACACCTGCTCACCGCTGCAGATGCAACGGCGAGTAGGTAAACAATGAAGAGGAGGCAGCGCTGGCACGGCGCTCGCCTTCTCTTCAAACAGCTGATCGGCGGGGGTGCCGGGTGTCGGACCCCCGCCGATCTGATATTGATGACCTATCCTGAGGATAGGTCATCAATAAATATAACTTGGACAACCCCTTTAAGGGTGTTTAAGCTAGGGGGGCTGAAGTGGTTAATTACTCCAGCAGAGAGTTATTTATATTTTAGCCATAGTTAACTAGTTTTGGGCACATCTGTGTGTGCGTTTAGGCCGCAACCGTATATACAATATTCCAGCAGAGAATACATTTTATTTATAATACATTTGTATCCAATAAAGAACTTCATCCGAATACAGTGTGTATCGTAAAAATTATATTATCTTTGGCCTAGTGTAGTGCCTAAAATCTGTATTTTTCTGTATCCAGTACCTTACTGGAAGTCAATACAGTGTGTATCATCAAAATACATGATCTCTAGGCTAATGTAGTGCCAAAATCTGTATTTTTCTGTATACAGTGTGTATAGTCAAAATTACATTTTCTCTGGGCTAGTGTAGTTCCCAAAATTAGTATTTTTCTGTATCCAGTACCTTACTGTAAGTCAGTACAGTGTGTATCGTTAAAATTACGTTATCTCTGGGCTAGTGTAGTGCCCAAAATCTATATTTTTCTGTATCCAGTATCTTACTGCAAGTCAATACAGTGCGAATTGTAAAAATTACATTATCTCTGTGCTATTTTAGTGTCCAAAATCTGTATTTTACTGTATCCAGTACCTTACTACAAGTCAAAACAGTGTATAAAGTAAAAATTATATTATTTCTGGGCTAGTGTAGTGCCCATAATCTGTATTTTTCTGTATCCAGTACATTAGGGCAAGTCAATACAGTGTGTATCGTCAAAATTACATTATCTCTGGGCTAGTGTAGTGCCCAAAATCAGTATTTTTCTGTATTCAGTACCTTAGGGCATGTCAATAGAGTTTTGGGGTTTTCGGGACACTGACCCGGACCCGGACATTTTCAAAAAAGTTTGGGTTCGGGTCCGTTGCTCAGCGATTTCTTCCCGCTTTCTGAAGGGCTGCACAGCAGCCAATCAGCTAGCGTTTAACTTCTTGCCCTAAGAAGCCATCACAGCCATGCCTACTAATGGCATGGCTGTGATTGGCCAAGTGCAGCATGTGAAAATACATTATCTCTGGGCTAATGTAGTGCCAAAATCTGTATTTTTCTATATACAGTGTGTATAGTCAAAATTACATTATCTCTGGGCTAGTGTAGTGCCCAAAATGTGTATTTTTCTGTATCCAGTACCTTACTGTAAGTCAGTACAGTGTGTATCGTCAAAATTACATTATCTTTGGCCTAGTGTAGTGCCCCAAATCTTTATTTTTCTGAATCCAGTACCTTACTGCAAGTCAATACAGTGTGTATTGTAAAAATTACGTTATCCCTGGGCTAGTGTAGTGCCCAAAATCTATATTTTTCTGTATCCAATACCTTCTTGGAAGTCAATACAGTGTGTATCATCATAATTACATTATCTCTGGGCTAGATTAGTGCCCAAAATCTGTATTTTTCTGTATCCAGTGCCTTACTGCAAGTCAATACAGTGTGTATCGTCAAAATTACATTATCTCTGTGTCACGACCGCTATCCCAGCAGCAGTCGTGTCGCACCAGATGGAGGGGAAGGGGAACCCTTATCTACAGATGGGAAATAGAATAGCCACCCCTGACAAACCCTAAGCTGGCACCTGTCTGCCCTGATACCCTAGACGGGGTGTGAACCCGTGCGGCGAGCAGGATGCCTAAACCCTGAGTCACCCTAAGAAGACTAGACTGGGGAAAGGCAGATGGGAGCACTAGTCACCATCACTCATGTCTAGGAGAACAACAGGGGAAGACAGCAACAAACACACAATCTCCAGCAGAGATAGACTTATCCAGTCACGAGCAGAGAAGATGATCCCAATAACGACAGTCCACGCCAGACAAGAGCTCCACAGCAATAACGTCAAACGATCTCCTTCAAAGGTCAGAATAGCACTGGAAGTAAGGACTATATCTGGCAATGACTGCAAGTGAAACTGAAACTAATATAGTAGCTGGGAGTGACAGACAGGACTTACCTGAGAAGGATGCCTACAAACTCCCAGTCAGGACAAAAAGGTTCACAAGGCAAAACCCGGATGACATACCCTGAACCACGGAGCAATCTGACAAGCTATCGCGAGTAGCAAGTCGCTGCAACCTTCTCCTCCCAGACCTGTCTGGACCAGTCACAGTCGTGACAGTACCCCCTTTCTACGAGGGGCCACCGGACCCTCAAGACCTGGCCTCTCCGGATGGGACCTATGAAAAGCCAGAATGAGTCTGTCCGCCTTTATCTCTGATGCTGGCACCCACATTCTCTCTTCGGAACCATAACCTCTCCAGTGCACCAGGTACTGAAGAGAGTGGCGAACATATCGTGAATTAACAATCTTTTCTACCTGAAACTCAAGACTGCCGTCAACAACCACCGGTGGAGGCGGTAGTGGCAATGGTTCAGGAGGTTCTACATATCTCTTAAGCAGAGATCTGTGGAAGACATTATGGATCCTTAGAGTCTGAGGTAGCTCCAGACGAAAAGCCACCGGGTTAATGATCTTAATTACCCTATAAAGACCAATAAATCTCGGACCTAATTTCCATGAGGGAACATTCAACTTGATATTTCTGGTAGACAACCACACCAAGTCATTCACCCCAAGGTCCGGACCTTCAGAGCACTTCTTATCAGCCACACGTTTGTATCTACCACCAATTCTCTTCAAACTTTCTTGCACACTCTGCCACACTGATGAAAGTGAAGACGCAAATCGTTCCTCCTCGGGAATCCCAGACGCCCCCCCCCCCCTCACTAAACGTCCAAAACTGAGGATGGAAACCATACGCACCAAAAAATGGTGACTTATTGGTGGATTCTTGATGACGATTATTACTGGCAAACTCAGCTAACGGTAAATGAGATGACCATTCCTCCTGATTTTCGGAAACAAAGCATCTCAAATATGTCTCTAGGTTTTGATTGGTGCATTCAGTCTGACCGTTGGACTGTGGATGGAAAGATGAAGAAAACGACAGATGAACCCCCAAACGAGAACAAAAAGCTTTCCAAAATTTAGAAACAAATTGGGTACCACGATCCGAAACAATATCGGAAGGGACCCCGTGAAGCTTCACGATGTGGTCAATAAAAACCTGAGCCAGTGAGTTAGCATTAGGCAATGCGGTAAGAGCAATAAAGTGCACCATTTTACTGAATCTGTCAACAACTACAAGAATAACAGTCTTCCCCGCTGATACTGGTAGATCAGTAATGAAATCCATTGATAGGTGCGTCCAAGGCCTGTTGGGGATGGCCAGAGGTAAAAGACGCCCTGCCGGACCAGTATGATCCACCTTAGAACGAGCACAGGTAGCACATGTAGAAACAAAATTCAACACCTCCTGGCACCAGTTAGGCCACCAGAACCGACGAGACACTAATTCAGAGGACACCTGGGTGTCCTGCCAGTGCGGAGTCATGGTGTTCTTTTAGTATCTCCAGGCGTAAATTTTCTGGCACAAACAGTTTACCCGAGGGGCAGGAGGCCGGGGCGTCCCCCTGAGCTTCCAACACCCTCCCCTCTAAACCTGAGTGTAATGCAGAGACCACCACCCCCTTTTTCAAAATAGGCTCTGGAACATCAACATCACCCCCTCCAGGAAAACTTCGAGACAATGCATCCGCCTTAGTATTTTTTGCCCCCGGGCGATAGGTTATTACAAAATTAAACCTAGTAAAAAATAACGACCACCGAGCCTGTCTAGGGGTGAGACGTTTAGCAGATTCCAGATATACTAAGTTTTTGTGATCAGTAATCACTGTAATGGGATGAACCGCCCCCTCCAAAAAATGACGCCACTCCTCTAAGGCCAACTTAATAGCCAAAAGTTCCCTGTTGCCAATATCATAGTTCCTTTCTGCAGTAGACAATTTCTTCGAAAAGAAAGCACACGGACGCCATTCACCAGGGGACGGGCCCTGAGATAGTATCGCTCCCACCCCCACCTCTGATGTGTCAACCTCTACAATAAAAGAAAGCGCGACATCTGGCTGTACAAGAATAGGAGCCGAGGTGAATCTCTCCTTCAGAGATGTAAAGGCAGTTTTGGCTGCATGTGACCATTTGGAAAAATCTGATCCCTTTCGGGTCATGTCCGTCAGTGGTTTGACCACCAAGGAATAGTTCTTTATAAACTTTCTATAAAAATTGGCAAACCCCAGGAAGCGTTGCAATGCCTTCAGGTTCTCAGGCAGATCCCAGTCCATAATTGCCTGGACTTTCTCTGGATCCATGCGGAAACCTGAATCTGACAACACATACCCCAGAAATGGCAGTTCTTTTACGGCGAACACACATTTCTCTAATTTAGCAAACAATTTGTTGGCCCTTAATATCTGCAGCACTTGTCTCACATGGATCTTATGTGTATCCAGATCCGGAGAATAGACCAGGATGTCATCAAGATATATCACAACAAATCTCCCGATAAGGTGACTAAAAATATCGTTGACAAAATGTTGGAACACCGCAGGCGCATTAGTAAGACCAAATGGCATGACCAGATTTTCATAATGCCCTTCCGGAGTATTAAAAGCCGTCTTCCACTCATCCCCTCTCTGATGCGAACCAGGTTATAGGCTCCTCTGAGATCCATTTTGGAGAACCATTTAGCACCAGCAACCTGATTAAAGAGGTCGGGAATGAGAGGAAGAAGATAGGGATCTCGGATAGTTATCCGGTTTAATTCCCGGAAATCCAGGCAAGGACGCAGGCCCCCATCTTTCTTTTTAACGAAAAAGAACCCTGCAGCCACGGATGAAGAAGAGGGTCTGATGTGTCCCTTAGCCAAACTCTCCGAAATATAATCTTTCATAGCCTTCCTCTCCGGGCCGGAAAGATTGTATAACCGGGTTTTAGGTAGTTTTGCCCCAGGTAACAGATTAATCGGGCAATCATATGGACGATGAGGTGGTAACCCCTGACAACCCTTCTGAGAGAACACATCCATAAAATCTGACAGAAAGGCAGGTAGAGTTGTTACAGAGAGTGTTGGGCACCTACTACTCAAGCAGTTGTCCTTACAATATTCCCTGCACTCCACGATCTCCCCGGTCTGCCAATCCACCACTGGATTGTAAGTCACCAGCCAGGGAAGCCCCAATACCATAGGAGCCGGAAGACCGTCCAGGACATAACAAGAGATATGTTCTTTATAGAGGTCCCCTACCTGCAGATGGATATTATGGATGATCTGAGTTAATTCTCTCTGAGTAAGAGGGGAGGAGTCGATGGCAAAAACAGGAATAGTTCTGCGTACCGGTTCTGGAGTAAAACCCAGAGCCTGAGCAAACCGTGAATCCACCAAGTTGACCCCCGCTCCACTGTCCAAAAAGACGGAACAGATCTCAGTCTTATTGCCCGCCACAACGGTAGCGTACAACAAAAACTGAGACATGCGTATGGAGGAAACGAATACGCCCAGAATGTTATCCTCCGCACAATCTGGGGACTCTAGTTTTCCGGCGGCTCCTTTGTTTGTGATCTCTTGGGTTCTGAGGGACACACCTTTACAAAATGACCCCCCCCACAACGAAAACAAACCTCTGACCTACGGCGGACCTTAGGAGGATTCACCCGTCTAGTGGCGCCCCCTATTTGCATTGGTTCGACTGGATCATAACAAACCGATCCCTGCCCTATAGAGGCCTCTGTAGAATTTAATAGTCTCTCCCTGAGTCGTCTGTCGATTCTTATGGACAGAGATATAGCAGCCTCAAGAGACCCAGGGACCTCGTATACCGCCAGCGCGTCTTTTAATTTTTCAGACAACCCCTGGCAGAACTGACTCCTAAGGGCCGAGTCTTTCCATAACGTATCAGTAGCCCACCTACGGAATTCGGAACAATATAGTTCAGCTGACCGATCCTCTTGCCGAAGTCTACGTAGCCTAGACTCAGCCAGTGAGACCCTGTCCGGGTCATCATATACGAGACCCAAGGCTTCAAAAAACTCCTCCACTGGTCGTAAGGCCGGAGAGTCTGATGGTAAGGAGAAAGCCCAAGCCTGCGGATCTCCTTGCAGGAGAGAAATTACAATACCCACCCGTTGTTCCTCAACGCCGGAGGATCTAGGGCGTAACCTGAAGAACAATTTACATGCTTCTCTGAAGGTTACAAATTGGTCTCTCCCTCCTGAGAACCTATCAGGTAAAGCCACTTTTGGCTAAGGAGTACCTTGGTTTCCCGTAGCAATGGTGGAACCCAAGGATTGCTGCTGCTGCTGCAGCACTGTTGCTTTTAATCCTGCCACTTCAAGGGATAACCCCTGTAATTGTTTCGCCAAAACCATAACCGGATCCATAGTGGAACAGAAAAATACAAAGCAAAACAGCAGGCCAAAAAAAAAAAAAAAGGAAATGTCACTCTTTTTTTTTTTTTTAAAGGCCAGATATACTGTCACGACCACTATCCCAGCAGCAGTCGTGTCGCACCAGACGGAGGGGAAGGGGGACCCTTATCTACGGATGGGAAATAGAACGGCCACCCCTGACAAACCCTAAGCTGGCACCTGTCTGCCCTGATACCCTAGACGGGGTGTGAACCCGTGCGGCGAGCAGGATGCCTAAACCCTGAGTCACCCTAAGAAGACTAAACTGGGGAAAGGCAGATGGGAACACTAGTCACCATCACTCATGTCTAGGAGAACAACAGGGGAAGACAGCAACAAACACACAATCTCCAGCAGAGATAGACTTATCCAGTCATGAGCAGAGAAGATGATCCCAATAACGACAGTCCACGCCAGACAAGAGCTCCACAGCAATACGGTCAAACGATCTCCTTCAAAGGTCAGAATAGCACTGGAAGTAAGGACTATATCTGGCAATGACTGCAAGTGAAACTGAAACTAATATAGTAGCTGGGAGTGACAGACAGCACTCACCTGAGAAGGATGCCTACAAACCCCCAGTCAGGACAAAAAGGTTCACAAGGCAAAACCCGGATGATATACCCTGAACCACGGAGCAAACTCACAAGCTATCGCGAGTAGCAAGTCGCTGCGACCTTCTCCTCCCAGACCTGTCTGGATCAGTCACAGTCGTAACACTCTGGCCTAGTGTAGTGCCCAAAATCTCTATTTTTCTGTATCTAGTACCTTACTGGAAGTCAATACAATGTGTATCATCAAAATACATTATCTCTGGGCTAATGTAGTGCCAAAATCTACATTTTTCTGTATACAGTGTGTATCATCAAAATTTCATTATCTCTGGGCTAGGGTAGTGCCCAAAATTTGTATTTTTCTGTATCCAGTACCATACTGCAAGTCAATACAGTGTGTATCATCAAAATGACATTATCTCTGGGCTAGTGTAGTGCCCAAAATCTGTATTTTTCTGTGTCCATTTCCTTACTGGAAGTCAATACAGTGTGTATAGTAAAAATTATATTATTTCTGGGCTAGTATAGTGCCCACAATCTGTATTTTTCTGTATCCAGTACATTAGGGCAAGTCAATACAGTGTGTATCGTCAAAATTACATTATCTCTGGGCTGGTGTAGTGCCCAAAATCAGTATTTTTCTGTGTTCAGTACCTTAGGGCATGTCAATAGAGTTGAGCGAACCCGAACTGTATTGTTCGGTTTTTTCCAGAATTTTGGGGTTTTCGAGACACTGACCCGGACATTTTCAAAAAAGTTCGGGTTCGTGTCCGTTACTCAGCGATTTCTTCCCGCTTTCTGAAGGGCTGCACAGCAGCCAATCAGCTAGCGTTTTACTTCTTGCCCTAAGAAGCACTCACAGCGATGCCTACTAATGGCATGGCTGTGATTGGCCAAGTGCAGCATGTGAAAATACATTATCTCTGGGCTAATGTAGTGCCAAAATCTGTATTTTTCTGTATACAGTGTGTATAGTCAAAATTACATTATCTCTGGGCTAGTGCAGTGCCCAAAATTTGCATTTTTCTGTATCCAGTACCTTACTGTAAGTCAGTACAGTGTGTATCGTCAAAATTACACTATCTTTGGCCTAGTGAAGTGCCAAAAATCTTTATTTTTCTGAATCCAGTACCTTACTGCGATGCAATATAGTGTGTATTGTAAAAATTCCGTTATCCCTGGGCTAGTGTAGTGCCAAAAATCTGTATTTTTCTGTATCCAGTACCTTACTGGAAGTCAATACAGTTTGTGTCATCAAAATTACATTATCTCTGGGCTAGAGTAGTGCCCAAAATCTGTATTTTTCTGTATCCAGTATCTTACTGCAAGTCAATACAGTGTGTATCGTCAAAATTACATTATCTCTGGCCTAGTGTAGTGCCCAAAATCTGTATTTTTCTGTATCTATTACCTTACTGGAAGTCAATACAGTGTGTATCATCAAAATACATTATCTCTGGGCTAATGTAGTGCCAAAATCTGTATTTTTCTGTATACCGTGTGTATCGTCAAAATTTCATTATCTCTGGGCTAGTGTAGTGCCCAAAATTTGTATTTTTCTGTATCCAGTACCATACTGCAAGTCAATCCAGTGTGTATAGTAAAAATTATATTATTTCTGGGCTAGTGTAGTGCCCACAATCTGAATTTTTCTGTATCTAGTACCTTACTGGAAGTTACTACAGTGTGTATCGTCAACATTAAATTATCTCTGTCCTAATGTAGTTCCCAAAATCTATATTTTTTTGTATCCAGTACCTTACTGCAAGTGAATACAGTGTGTATCGTCAAAATTACATTATCTCTGGGCTAGTGTAGTGCCCAAAATCTGTATTTTTCTGTATACCGTGTGTATCGTCAAAATTACATTATCTCTGGCCTAGTGTAGTGCCAAAAATCTGCATTTTTCTGTATCCAGTACCTTACTGCAAGTCAATACAGTGTGAATCGTCAAAATTACATTATCTCTGGGCTAGTGCATTGCCCAACATCTATATTTTTCTGTATCCAGTACCTTACTGCAAGTCAATACAGTGTGTATCATCAAAATTACGTTATCTCTGGGCTAGTGTAGTGCCCAAAATCTGTATTTTTCTGTATCCAGTATCTTACTGCAAGTCAATACAGTGCGAATTGTAAAAATTACATTATCTCTGTGCTATTTTAGTGTCCAAAATCTGTATTTTACTGTATCCAGTACCTTACTGCAAGTCAAAACAGTGTGTATAGTAAAAATTATATTATTTCTGGGCTAGGTTAGTGCCCACAATCTGTATATTTCTATATCCAGTACATTAGGGCAAGTCAATACAGTGTGTATCGTCAAAATTACATTATCTCTGGGCTAGTGTATTGCCCAAAATCAGTATTTTTCTGTATTCAGTACCTTAGGGCATGTCAATAGAGTTGAGCGAACCCGAACTGTATATTTCGGGTTTGTACCGAATTTTGGAGTTTTCGGGACACTGACCCGGACCCGGACATTTTCAAAAAAGCTCGGGTTCGTGTCCGTTACTCAGCGATTTCTTCCCACTTTATGAAGGGCTGCACAGCAGCCAATCAGCTAGCGTTTTGCTTCTTGCCCTAAGAAGCCATCACAGCCATGCCTACTAATGGCATGGCTGTGATTGGCCAAGTGCAGCATGTGACCCAGCCTCTATTTAAGCTGGAGTCACGTAGCGCCGCCCGTCACCCTGATCTGATTAGTGTAGGGATAGGATGCAGCTGCTGTGAGGGCGAGATTAGGCAGGGAAGACTCAGCAAAACCACTTAATGAAGTAATCGATCTACATCTGTGAATCATTCAACTTCTGTTAGTTCATTGCTCACTGGTTTTTAGGCTGCCCAGAGCATTTTTCGGTCACTTTTTTCTGGGGTGATCGGCTGCCATTTTGTGATCTTTTGGTGCACCAGCACATGTTTTGAGCTGCCACCAAGTTCAACATACATTTTTGGGTTCAATAGTAGGCTATTTTTTTGCAATATCCTACATCAGGGGTTGTGCTTACTGTCAAACGTTGAAACGCAGGATAGAAATTGCTATATTTTATTGAGGGGTGAAATTTAATTGCCAAAATACCAATCCCCTAAATCTGGTGTTCCAGCTGTGGCTGGCTAAGTTTAATACTGTCCGTCAAAGGATATATTTTTTTCTGGGGTGAAATTCAATTGCCAAAATAACAATCCCCTAAATCTGGGGTTCCATCTGTGGCTGGCCAAGTGTAATACTGTCCGTTAAATGATAGATTTTTTCTGGGGTGAAATTCAATTGCCAAAATACCAATCCCCTAAATCTGGTGTTCCAGCTGTGGCTGGCTAAGTTTAATACTGTCCGTCAAAGGATAGATTTTTTTCTGGGGTGAAATTCAATTGCCAAAATACCAATACCCTAAATCTGGTGTTCCAGCTGTGGCTGGCTAAGTTTAATACTGTCTGTCAAAGGATAGATTTTTTCTGGGGTGAAATTCAATTGCCAAAATACCAATCCCCTAAATCTGGTGTTCCAGCTGTGGCTGGCTAAGTTTAATACTGTCCGTCAAAGGATAGATTTTTTTCTGGGGTGAAATTAAATTGCCAAAATACCAATCCCCTAACTCTGGTGTTCCAGCTATGGCTGGCTAAGTTTAATACTGTATATCAAAGGATAGATTTTTTTCTGGGGTAAAATTCAATTGCCAAAATACCATTCCCCTAAATCTGGTGTTCCAGGTGTGGCTGGCTAAGTTTAATACTGTACGTCAAAGGATAGATTTTTTTCTGGGGTGAAATTCAATTGCCAAAATACCAATCCCCTAAATGGAGACAGCCCTTTGCTCGGTTTTCCTTCCTATGAGGGGTATCTGGCTTTCATTGTGTTGTAGACCCAATACTGGGGCTCCACATTTATTTAGCATATTACCAATCCCCTAAATCTGGTGTTCCAGCTGTGGTTGGCTAAGTTTAATACCGTAAGTCAAAGGATGGATTTTTTTTCTGGGGTGATATTCAATTGCCAAAATACCAATCCCCTAAATCTGGTTTTCCAGCTGTGGCTGGCTAAGTTTAATACTGTCCGTCAAAGGATAGATTTTATTTCTGGGGTGAAATTCAATTGCCAAAATACCAATCCCCCAAATCTGGTGTTCCAGCTGTGGCTGTCCAAGTTTAATACTGTCTGTCAAAGGATTGATTTTTTTCTGTGGTTAAATAAAATCACTGAAATAGAAATCCTAAACATCTGTGCTTTCAGCTGTTCCTCTCCAAGTGTAATTCTGTCCGCAATAGGTTCTACATTCTGCGTTTCAGAACTAAATACAAGGCCTAAAAAATAAATCCTCTATATTTGCACACGCTACTGTGCATCTCCAAGTGTATTTCTGTCCGTAAAAGGGTATATTACACTCATGGTCTAAATACAAGTGCTGAAAGCGTAATCCTCTATATTTGCACATGCTACTGTGCATCTCCAAGTGTATTTCTGTCCGTAAAAGGGTATATTACACTAAAGGACTAAATACAAGTGCTGAAAGCGTAATCCTCTATATTTGCACACGCTATTGTGCATCTCCCAGTGTATTTCTGTCTGTAAAAGGGTATATTACACTAAGTGTCTAAATACAAGGCCTGAAAAATAAATCCTCTATATTTGCACATGCTACTGTGCATATCCAAGTGTATTTCTGTCCGTAAAAGGGTATATTACACTAAGTGTCTAAATACCAGGGCTGAAAGCGCAATCCTCTATATTTGCACACGCTATTGTGCATCTCCAAGTGTAATTCTGCCCGTAAAAGGATACCTTTCAGCCAGGGCCTAAATTAGGACTAAAATTGATATTCCCCTAAATCTGTGGTTTCTGCTATGCCTGTATTAGTGTAATACGGTACATAAATAGATAGCTAGATAGTGTTAGGTTCCTGTAAATGAAAGTCTTAATTTGAACACGCGGACGCGGACATGGTCGTGGTGGTGTTAGTGGACCCTCTGTTTCTGGTAGAGGACGTGGCCGTTCTGCCACAGCTACATGTCCTAGTGAACCAACTACCTCAGGTTCCAGTTGCCGCCAGAATCTACAGCGATATTTGGTTGGGCCTAATACCGTTCTAAGAATGGTAAGGCCTGAGCAAGTACAGGCGCTAGTCAATTGGGTGGCTGACAGTGGATCCAGCAGGTTCACATTATCTCCCACCCAGTCTTCTGCAGAAAGCGCACAGGTGGCGCCTGAAAACCAAGCCCATCAGTCTGTCACATCACCCCCACGCATATCAGGGAACCTGTCTGAGCCTCAAGTTATGCAGAAGTCTCTTATGCTGTTTGAAGAATCTGCTGGCAGGGTTTCCCAAGGGCATCCACCTAGCCCTACCACAGCGGTGGAAGACATAGAATGCACTGATGCACAACTACGTATTTTTCCTGATGAGGACATGGGAATACCACCTTAGCAGAGTCAGCACGTCTCTGATGATGACGAAACACAGGTGCCAACTGTTGCGTGTTTCTGCAGTGTGCAGACCGAACAGGAGGTGAGGGAGGAAGACTGTGTGGAAGACGATGCAGAGGACGATGAGGTCCTAGACCCCACATGGAATGAAGGTTGTGCCACTGACTTTCATAGTTCAGAGGAAGAGGCAGTGGTGAGACCGAGCCAACAGCGTAGCAAAAGAGGGAGCAGGGTGCAAAAGCAGAACAGCCATTGCCAAGAGAGTTCGCCTGCTACTGGCCACTGCCACCAGGGACCGAGCACACCGGGCAGCTTCAAGGAGTTCCCTGGCATGGCACTTCTTCACACAATGTGCTGACGACAAGACCCGAGTGGTTTGCATGCTGTGCCATCAGAGCCTGAAGCGAGGCATTAACGTTCTGAACCTTAGCACAACCTGCATGACCAGGCATCTACATGCGAGACACGGGCTGCAGTGAAGTAAGCACCTTCAAAACCAAGAACGGGCTCAGACCCCTCCTGCTCCCTCTTCCGCTGCTGCCTCAGCCTCTTCCTCCGCCTCTGGAAGAACGTTGGCACCTGCCGCCCAGCAAACAGAGGATGTGCCACCAACACCACCACCTCCGTCACCAAGCATCTCCACCATGTCACAAAGCACCGTTCAGCTCTCCATCTCACAAACCTTGGAGAGAAAGCGTAAACTCCCACCTAGCCACCCTCAATCCCTGGCCCTGAATGCCAGCATTTCTAAACTACTGGCCTTTGAAATGCTGTCATTCAGGCTGGTGGACACGGACAGCTTCAAACAGCTGTCCCACAGTATGTCGTTCCCAGCCGCCACTACTTCTCCAAGAGAGCCCTGCCTTCCATTCACAACCAAGTATCGGATAAAATCAAGTGTGCACTGCGCTACCACATCTGTGGCAAGGTCCACCTAACCACAGATACGTGGACCAGTAAGCACGGCCAGTGACGCTATATCGCCTTAACTGCACACTGGGTAAATGTAGTGGCGGCTGGGCCCCAGACCGAGAGCTGTTTGACGCACGTCTTTCCGCCGCCAAGGATCGCAGGGCATCATTCTTTGCATCCTGTTGCCTCCTCCTCCTACTCGGCTTCCTTCTCCTCTTCTTCCACCTGCTCATCTGGTCAGCCACAGACCTTCACCACCAACTTTAGCACAGCCCGGGGTAAACGTCAGCAGGCCGTTCTGAAACTCATGTGTTTGGGGGACAGGCCCCACACCGCGCAGGAGTTGTGGCGGGGTATAGAACAACAGACCGACGAGTGGTTGCTGCCGGTGAGCCTCAAGCCCGGCCTGGTGGTGTGTGATAATGGGCGAAATCTTGTTGAAGCTCTGGGCCTAGCCGATATGACGCACATCCCTTGCCTGGCACATGTGCTGAATTTGGTGGTGCAGAAATTCATTCACAACTACCCCGAAATGTCAGAGCTGCTGCATAAAGTGCGGGCCGCCTGTGCGCGCTTCCGGCGTTCTCATCCTGCCGCTGCTCGCCTGTCTGTGCTACAGCATAATGTCAGCCTTCCCACTCACCGCCTCATATGCAACGTGCCCACCAGGTGGAACTCCACCTTGCACATGCTGGAGAGACTGTGCGAGCAGCAGCAGGCCATAGTGGAGTTTCAGCTGCAGCACGCACGGGTGAGTCGCACTGTGGAAGAGCACAACTTCACCACCAATGACTGGGCCTCCATGCGAGACCTGTGTGCCCTGTTGCGCTGTTTCGAGTACTCTACCAACATAGCCAGTGGCGATGACGCCGTTATCAGCGTTACAATACCACTTCTATGTCTCCTTGAGAAAACACTTAGGGTGATGATAGAAGAGGATGTGGCCCAGGAGGAGGAGATAGAGGGGTCATTTCTAACACTTTCAGGCCAGTCTTTTAGAAGTGGCTCAGAGGGAGGTCTTTTGCAACAGCAGAGGCCAGGTACAAATTTGGCCAGCCAGGTCCCACTACTGGAGGACGAGGAGGAGGTGGATGAGGATGAAGCATGTTCACAACGTGGTGGCACCCTACGCAGCTTGGGCCCATCACTGGTGCGTGGCTGGGGTGAAACAGAGGACGATGTCGATACGCCTCCCACAGAGGACAGCTTGTCCTTACCTCTGGGAAGCCTGGCACACATGAGCGACTACATGCTGCAGTGCCTGCGCAACGACAGCAGAGTTGCCCACATTTTAACGTGTGCTGACTACTGGGTGGCCACCCTGCTGGATCCCCGGTACAAAGACTACGTGCCCACCTTCATTCCCGCACTGGAGCATGATAGGAAAATGCGTGAGTACAAGCGCGTGCTGGTAGACGCGCTCCTGAGAGCATTCCCAAATGACACGGGGGAACAAGTGGAAGCACAAGGCGAAGGCAGAGGAGGAGAAAGAAGTTACCAATGCAGCTGTGTCACGGCCAGCTAATCTGAAGTCAGGGTTGGCATGGCTGAGATGTGGAAGAGTTTTGTCACAGCGCCACAGCTAACTGCACCACCAGCTGCAAGGGAATGTGTTAGCAGGAGGCAGCATTTCAACAACATGGTGGAACAGTACGTGTGCACACGCCTCCACGTACTGACTGATGGTTTGGCCGCATTCAACTTCTGGGTCTCCAAATTGTCCACATGGCCAGAGCTAGCCTTTTATGCCTTGGAGGTGCTGACCTGCCCTGCGGCCAGTGTATTGTTTCAACGTGTATTTAGCACGGCAGGGGGCGTAATTACAAACAAATGCAGCCGCCTGTCCACAGCCAACGTGGACAAGCTGACGTTAATAAAAATGAACCAGGCATGGATCCCACAGAATCTGTCCATCCCTTGTGCAGAATTTTGTCTTTCTCCTCTGTCTGGGTGCCAGGGTCCTACATTTCAGATAATAGCCTGTTGCTTTGGTGGGTGACATTATCCTCTTTTTGATGTCGAATGACCTCTACTCTGTCTGGGTGTCAGGGGCGTATATATCATTTAATCATTTGTTGTCTTGGTGGGAGATATTAAACTCTTTTTACTGTCAAATGACTGCCCCATTGTGTGGGTGTCAGGGGCCTATATGTTGTTTCATCATTTGTTGCTTTGGTGGGTGACATTATCCTCTTTATACTATGACCTCTACATTGTCTGGTTGTCAGGAGCCTATATTTTGTTTCATCGCTTACTGCATTGGTGGGAGATATTAAACTCTTTATACTGTCAAATGACCTCTATATTATCTGGTTGTCAGGGTCCTATATGTCATTTAATCATTTGTTGTCTTGGTGGGAGATATTAAACTCTTTTTACTGTCTAATGACCACCCCATTGTGTGGGTGTCAGGGGTCTACATTTTGTTTACTTGCTTGCTGTCTTGGTGGGAGACATTTAACTCTTTTTACTGTCAAATGACTGCCCCATTGTGTGGGTGTCAGGGGCCTATATGTCGTTTAATCATTTGTTGCTTTGGTGGGTGACATTATCCTCTTTATACTGTCAAATGACCTCTACATTGTCTGGTTGTCAGGGGCCTATATTTTGCTTCATAGCTTGCTGCATTGGTGGGAGATATTAAACTCTTTATACTGTCAAAATTACATTATATCTGGGCTAGTGTATTGACAAAAATCTGTATTTTTCTGTATCCCTTACCTTACTGCAAGCCAATACAGTGTGTATCATCAAAATTACATTATCTCTGGCCTAGTGTAGTGCCAAAATCTGTATTTCTCTGTATCCAGTACTGTCCTGCATCAGAAAAATGTGTATTTAGCAGTAAACCAATCTGCTCCACATCTACACAAAATTATTAATATGACGAATGCGAGCACAAAGCGACAGGGAAGTGGGTGTGATGCTGATGGTGCAAGCAGAGGCCATGGCCTGGGGTGTGATGCTGATGGTGCCAGCAGAGGACATGGCCCTGGGCGCAATGAAACTGTGCATGCTGCCAGTGCACCAGAAAAAACGAAAAAATCCACCTTACCCAGCAGCATGTCCAACTTAGCTGGGCGGCGCAGGACAACACTGTCCAAGTCGGACCAGTGCTAACAGGTGGTCGGTTGGATTGCAGAAGATAATGCTTCCAGTCGGTTAAGCACCACCCTCTCTTTCACGAAGTCCAGTCTCTGTAGCCAAGAGTCTGGTCAACCGAATCCTCACTCTGATTCCTCCTTCCTCCCTCCATGTCGCGTCTGGCCAAACAAGTGATCCCACTCTCGGATATTCACATGACCTCTTTTCATCGCCAGTACTTGGTTTGTCTCTCTCGCCAAGCACACATGAAGAGGTGCTTGAGATGTTGTGCCCTGATTCCCAACCTCTTGAGCCTTCACAGTCTCGAGAAGATGACCTTGGTGAACGGCAATCATTTGTTCATGAGGTGGATGATGATGAGGCACAGTTGCCAATCACTGAGGTGGTGGTTAGGTCAAGTCAGGAGGATGAGCAGAGTGAGAAAGTGGAAGAGGAGGTGGTGGATAATGAGTTCATTGACTCAACATGGTTAAGTGAAAAGCTGAGCGAGGACAGCAGTACAGAGGGGGAGGGATCCGCAGCACCGGAACAGTCTGGAAGAGGCAGTGGGGTTGCAAAAGGGAGATGTCGGCCCACACCAAACAGGCCCGCAACCGTTACACCGAGCACCCCCATGCTTAAGTATGGCGCTTTTTTGAGGAAAGTGCAGACGACAAAAGAGTGGTAGTTTGCAACCTGTGCCGTTCCAAAATGAGCCGGGGCGTTAACACTAGCAACCTCTCCATCACCAGCATGGCATCCAAGCACCCTAATAAGTGGGAAGAACACCTGGGTTCACAATCTGGGTCTGCGGGTCCCACCACTGCCTCCACTTCCCCTGTGTTACGCACTGCTGGCCAATCCCCTGTCGAAGGCAAAGGCCCGGATGCCCCTCGCCCTGCACCTGGACCTTCGCATGAACTGTCAGCAACAACATCCACTTCCCTATCCCAGAGCAGCGTCCAAATGACGATAACACAGGCATTTGAACACAAGCGCAAATAACCAACCGATCCACCCACAGGTCATAGCACTAAATGCGAAACTTTCGAAATTACTGGCCCTTGAAATGTTGCCATTTAGGCTTGTGGACACTGAGGCCATCCACAGCCTGATGTCGGCGGCCGTCCTTCGGTACACAGTCCCCAGCCACCACTATTTTTCACGGTGTGCTGTGCCCGCCTTACACCAGCATGTGACCCAGAACATCACCTGTGCCCTAACCAATGCACCTACTGGGAAGGTCCACCTCACCATGGACACATGGACAAGTGCTGGTGGCCAGGGACGCTACATTTACCTAACCGTACACTGGGTGAATGTTGTGGAGGGCGGGAGTGAGTCGTACCCTGGAATGGCACAGGTGCTACCCAAGCCCAGAATTGTGGGCCCTACATCTATCAGGGTCTCCGCCAGCAGCTATGATACTGGCTCCAGCCCCAACTTCTCCTCCTCTGCCGCCTTCTCCTCCACTCCCACCTCCAACAGCAGTCAGCCATCATTCGCTAGCTGGAAGCAGTGTAGCACTGCTGTGGGTAAGCATCAACAGGCCGTGCTGAAGCTGATCTGCTTAGGGGACAAACAGCATACTGCCGCAGAGCTGTGGCAGGGTATAAGGCTCCAGACCGAGCTGTGGCTCTCGCCACTCAACCTTCAAACAGGCATGGTTGTGTCTGACAATGGCCATAACTTGATTGGCGACTTTATAGCTCGGCAACCTGACACACATTCCATGCCTAGCTCACATCTTAAACTGAGTGGTTCAGCGGTTTATCAAAACCTTCCCCAATTTGCAGGAGCTTCTAATGAAGGCACGCCACTTGTGTGCCCATTTCCGAAAGTCGTCCACAGCTTCAGCCGATCTGTCAATGCTGCAGCAGCACTTGCGGCTTCAAGCTCACCAACTGTTGCGCGACATGCAGGGCTTGAAAATTGCTTTGATAACTTTGATAAAACAGAAAGATTTACGATAAGTGACATCTACAAAACGCCATCATTAAGCAGTTTGTTGCACAGATATTATCAAAAGGGGCTTATTCCCTATAGCAGGCATGTCCAAACTCTGGCACTCCAGGTGTTGCAGAACTACAACTCCCATCATGCTCTTCTGTAGGTTGATAGCTGTAGGTTGTCAAGGAATGATGTAAGTTGTAGTTTTGCAACATCTGGAGGGCCGGAGTTTGGACATGCCTGCCCTATAGTGTTCCTTGGTACTGAGATATACAATGCACCATTATAAAGCAGTTTGTTGGGCAGACATTATTAAAAGGGGCTTATTCACTACAGTATTCCTGCTACCGAGATATACACTGTACCATCAGAGAAATTATTTGTTCCGGGGAAATTAACCTAACTTGTGCCACATCTGTGTGTGCGTTCAATCCGCAATCGTTATATTAATTACTCCAGCAGACAGTGATTTATATTTTGGCCATAGTTAACAAGTTTTGGGCACATCTGTGTGTGCGTTTAGGCCGCAAGCGTATATACAGTATTCCAGCAGAGAACACATTTTATTTGGGACAAATTTGTATCCAATATAGAACTACATCCGAATAAAGTGTGTATTGTCAAAATTACATTATCGCTGGACTAGTGTAGTGGCGAAAAATTGTATTTCTCTGTCTCCTGTTGATTACAGCCAGCAAATACAGTGTGTACAGTAAAAATTACATTATCTCTGGCCTAGTGTAGTGCCTAAAAATTTGATTTCTCTGTCTCCTGTACATTACAGAAAGCAAATACAGTGTGTACTGTAAAAATGACATTATCTCTGGGCTAGTGGGGTGCCAAAAAATTGTATTTCTCTGTCTCCTGTACATTAAAGAAAGAAAATACAGTGTGTACTGTAATAATTACATTATCTGTGGCCTAGTGTGGTGGTGAAAAATTGCATTTCTCTGTCCCCTGTAACATAGTAACATAGTAACATAGTATATTAAGGCCGAAAAAAGACATTTGTCCATCCAGTTCGACCTGTTTCCTGCAAGTTGATCCAGAGGTAGAGCCAATTTTCCCCACTTAAGGGGAAAAAATTCCTTCCCGACTCCAATCAGTCAGTCAGAACAACTCCCTGGATCAACGACCTATCTCTAGTAGCTATAGCCTGAAATATTATTATGCTCCAGAAATACATCCAGGCCCCTCTTGAATTCCTTTATTGTACTCACCATCACCACCTCCTCAGGCAGAGAGTTCCATAGTCTCACTGCTCTTACCGTGAAGAACCCTTTTCTATGTTTGTGTACAAACCTTCTTTCCTCTAGACCAGGCATGTCCAAAGTCTGGCCCTCCAGGTGTTGCAGAACTACAACTCCCTTCTGTAGGTTGATAGCTGTAGGTTGTCCAGGAATGATGGGAGTTGTAGTTTTGCAACATCTGGAGGGCCGGAGTTTGGACATGCCTGCTCTAGACGCAGAGCATGTCCCCTCGTCACAGTCACAGTCCTGGGGATAAATAGATGATGGGAGAGAACTCTGTACTGACCCCTGATATATTTATACATAGTTATTAGATCTCCCCTCAGTCGTCTTTTTTCTAAAGTGAATAACCCTAGTTTTGATACCCTTTCAGGGTACTGTAGTTGCCCCATTCCAGTTATTACTTTAGTTACCCTCCTCTGAACCCTCTCTAGCTCTGCTATGTCTGCCTTGTTCACGGGAGCCCAGAACTGTACACAGTACTCCACGTGTGGTCTGACTAGTGATTTATAAAGTGGAAAGACTATATTTTCATCACGGGCATCTATGCCCCTTTTGATGCAACCCATTATCTTATTGGCCTTAGCAGCAGCTGCCTGACACTGGTTTTTACAGCTTAGTTTGTTATTTATTAAAATTCCTAGATCCTTTTCCATGTCAGTGTTACTGAGTGTTTTACCATTTAGTATGTACGGGTGACTTGCATTATTCCTTCCCATGTGCATAACTTTACATTTGTCAGTGTTAAACCTCATCTGCCATTTCTCTGCCCAAGCCCCCAATCTATCCAGATCCCTCTGTAGCAGAAAACTGTCCTCTTCAGTGTTAATTACTTTACACAGTTTAGTGTCATCTGCAAAAATTGATATTTTCCTGTGCAAGCCTTCTACAAGATCATTAATAAATATATTGAAGATAATAGGGCCCAATACTGACCCCTGAGGTACCCCACTAGTGACAGTGACCCAATCTGATTGTGTACCATTAATAACCACTCTCTGTTTTCTATTACTGAGCCAGTTACTTACCCACATACAGATATTTTCTCCTAGTCCCAGTGTTCTCATTTTATTTATTAACCTTTTGTGTGGTACAGTGTCAAATGCTTTGGAGAAGTCCAGATATATGACATCCACTGATTCACCCCGGTCAAGTCTAGAACTTACCTCCTCATAGAAACTGATTAAATTAGTTTGACATGACCGATCCCTCATGAAGCCATGCTGATATGGTGTAATTTGCTTATTTTCATTGAGATACTCCAAGATAGCATCTCTTACAAAACCTTCAAACAGTTTACCCACAACAGATGTTAAACTTACCGGCCTATAATTTCCAGGCTCTGTTTTTGGACCCTTTTTGAATATTGGCACCACATTTGCTATACGCCAGCCTGGTGGAACATTCCCTGTCAGTATGGAGTCCGTGAATATCAAAAATAAGGGTCTGGCTAGGACATCACTTAATTCCCTTAGGATACGGGGGTGTATGCCATCCGGTCCTGGCGATTTGTCTATTTTAATCTTTTTAAGTCGCTGCTGTACTTCTTCCTGGGTCAGACAGGGCACATTTAAAGGGGAATTTACTTTTACATTTTGCATTTCATCTGACAGTTTATTTTCCTCAGTGAAAACAGTGGAGAAGAATATATTTAATAGCTTAGCTTTATCCTCGTCACTTTCTGCAACTCCCCCCTCATTGCTATGTAGAGGGCCGACTCCTTCAGATTTATATTTTTTACCATTTATATAATTGAAAAACATTTTAGGGTTAGTTTTGCTCTCTTTGGCAATTAATCTCTTGGTCTCTAGTTTGGCAGTTTTTATTAGTTTTTTACATTTTCTATTTTTTTCCATACAGTTTATCAGAGCTTCCTGGCTCCCCTCCTGTTTTAGTGATTTATATGCTTTCTTTTTGTCATTTATTGCTTTTTTTACGGTTCTATTTATCCACATTGGTTTCTTCTTATTTCTTAGCCTTTTATTTCTATAAGGTATGCATCGATCACAATTAGATGTTACAATGCTTTTAAAAATCTCCCATTTTGTGGTTGTATTTTTATTTTTAAGGACTTTGTCCCAGTTAATTGGGCCTAATGTTATTTTTACTGTACACACTGTATTCGCTGGCTGTAATTAACTGTAATGAGACAGAAATATAATTTTTCGGCACCACACTAGGCCACAGATAATGTCATTTTTATAGTACAGACTGTATTTGCTTTCTGTAATGTACAGGAGACAGAGAAATGCAATTTTTTGGCACCACACTAGCCCAGAGATAATATAATTTTTACAGAAAGTCTTATAGAAAGCCCTCATAGAGACCCTCGGGATGTAATAATTAATAAACTAAATGGTCAGAAGACCTGGACAAAATCCCTTTAGGGATCTCTAACTAACAGTGTCTTAATATAAAAATATATCTTTATTAGTTCTTGTATAAAACTGAAAAGTGAAAAAGAAAAAAAAATATCTAAAAATATCAGTAACAGTGAGACCAATTTAATTAGTAGCTACTAGCGGTTGCTAGCGGCAACTAAGGGACTTGTGGTATCTGAACTATAATACAGTCACCCGCAGGTGCACTATTAGTATAGATGATTGAGGTTACATAGTGTCAATGATTGGCACACTACTGCAATTTACAGGGGCATGTTAGAAACTACCATGTGCTGTAGCCTGAATTAGGTTTCTATGGGGGTTGGGGGTTGTGTTTATCACAGTGAAGGGTGCCACATCCTTTAACAGTCTATCTATGTGTGGCCTGCAATTTGGTTACAGGCCACACATATGTATCGACTGTTTCAAAGAGCCTGGCGTGTGTTGTGAACCATTAGGGGTTAAATTTAACCTCCGTTGCATGCAGCTTTCAAAAACAGTCTGTTTGCGTATGACCTATTTAATTTTCAGGTCACACGCCTGTATCAGCCATCCTGGAAATTTCTCAGATTGTTACACACGCTGCAGCTCAGTTGAAAACTAAGTGGCTATTATACACTGACACTGTGCATCCCTTTTTCCCTCTCCACATACTCAAGCTCAGGCATACCAATTGCACATTCAAAGCTGGTTGCCAATCATACACTTGTAACATTTTTCTCTCAGATAGCCCTTGTGCTACACTTATATTGCTCACTGTTAAACTGCCAAAAACGCTAATCGCTACGCTATCTTACACCCTTCCCGACATGTTTCACCACTATGTGGCTTCATCAGGGGTAGTGGGGTATAGCAGTGAGCACGCATAATACTGGCCACATTTATCTAGTTCCTGTATCCTCCCTTCTTTTCGAGTATCCAATCCCGCTCCTGGATTCCTTAACTGACAGGTATTTTCTCTTATCCCATGCCGGCCCATAGATACCATTGGTTTACCTAACTGGGTTAAGGACTGACAGGAGTTTCCTCCTATCGGGTGCGGGCGCGCACATATGTAATTGCGAGCCGCAAGCTGCGCTTGCGATCGGACAGGTGTTTGCTCCTATCGGGTGCGTTCGCGCATAAAAGTCATTTCGAACTGCGCTCGCATCCCTCCATCTGTCAGTCACTTAACCCTATCGTGCTCCTTCTTGTCATCTGTATCACCGCGGTATTAGTATCTATGGAGGTATCGGCATCAATGCGCTGCAAAGTGTTTGCATGTAACCTGTTTGATTTTCATGCGTAGTGGTTGTGTTGATGTTAATGGGAAGGACATGGATGAAACTACATTAACCCTATAAAAATCCACTTCATTAGTTTAGGGAATAATTCAGATCACAGTAAGTTGCTTTGATAGAATAGGTGATATATCTAATATACATTCTTCATATCACAGTGT
Source organism: Bufotes viridis (assembly GCA_033119425.1). Taxonomy (NCBI): domain Eukaryota; kingdom Metazoa; phylum Chordata; class Amphibia; order Anura; family Bufonidae; genus Bufotes; species Bufotes viridis. Next base: position 197,153,537 of record CM065591.1, on the reverse strand, counting down.
ATTATTTTAATGGAGAGTAATTCTGATCGCAATACGTTATTTCAATAGAATGTGTGATATATCTGATATACATGGTTCATATCGCTATATGGTATTTTAATGGAATATATGATATTTCATTTGTCCATGGACTGAACTATATATTACACCTTATTTTGTGCCATAAACCAGGTCTACCCAGTGATCATACTATACTTCCCAGACCAAAATGCTTCTTTTCTTTATTGCTGTAAATATCACAGTGATTTAAAATGTTTACCAGTACACTTTCTTTTATTCTTATGTATCACCATCTATGTCATCAACATATGATCTACTTTTACAGAGCGGATGGGTATGGGAAGTACTATATATAAAAAGGGGCGTACTATAATTTTTCGGGTCACTTATTATCAGAATTTTATTGTACTCTATCTATACTGGACTTTATTTAAGCTTATATGAAGGCCGTATAGGAGAAGCCTTCATTCAGGCCTTTAGGGCTCAGGGTTTGCAGTCTATAGATCCATTTGGCTTCCTTCTGTAGTAATTTTTGATCCAAATTACCACTTCTAGCACCCAATTTTATTCTTGTTAGTCCCCAGATTTTAAGGACATCAAGATTACTGTTATGGGTGTAGGTAATGTGTCTGTAAAGCGAGGTGTCTTTTTCTGTATTAATGGCACTAACATGTCCCGATATTCTCCTTCTTGGCTCCTGCGTCGTTTTGCCCACATATAGCTTTGGGCACGTGCAGCAGGCCACATATACTATCCTGCTACTTTGACAGTTGAAAAAATCTCTTATAGTATATTCTCGCCCATCTGCAGGGTTTTTAAAGCTCTTGAGTTTGGGTAAATAGTTGTATAGCGTGCAGTTGCCACATGGGAATGACCCCACAGTGCTGGATTTTAACCACGTTTCTTTTGTTGTTTGTATTTTAGGAAGGAAACTATGGACAAGTTTGTCTTTAAGATTGTGTCCCCTTCTATAGGTGACACTAGGGTATATCGACAGAACCCCACACAGATCCGGGTCACTAGTATTTTCCAATGTTTTTTGAGGATGTTTATAATTTGGGGGTGATTACAGTCATAGGTTCCAATACATCTTATCATTTTAGTTTCCTGTATAGGATCAGTCATATTCTTCTGGGCTAAAATGTCCTCTCTTCTTTGGTCTTTAGCATGATTGTATGCCATTTTTAAAGTTTTTCGCGGGTAGCCTCTTGTTCTAAAGCGTTTGAACAGTTCGTCTGCCTCATTTTTAAAGGACTTCTCTGTGGTACAATTTCTCCTGGCTCTTAGATATTGCCCGACCGGTATACCATTTTTCAAGGCTGTCGGGTGCCAGCTTGCAAACAGACTGTTTTTTTAAAGCTGCATGAAACGGAGGTTAAATTTAACCCCTACTAGTTCACAACACACGCCAGGCTCTTTGAAACAGTCGATACATGTGTGTGGCCTGTAACCAAATTGCAGGCCACACATAGATAGACTGTTAAAGGATGTCAAACTTTTCACTGTGATAAAGACAACACCCAAACCCCACAGACACCTAATTCAGGCTACAGCACATGGTAGTTTCTAACATGCCCCTGTAAATTGCAGTAGTGTGCCAATCATTGACACTATGTAACCTCAATCATCCATTCTAATAGTGCACCTGCGGGTGACGGTAATATAGTTCATATACCACAAGTCCCTTAGTTGCCACTAGCAACCACTAGTAGCTACTAATTAAATTGGTCTCACTGTTACTGATATTTTTAGATATTTTTTTTTCTTTTTTACTTTTCAGTTTTATACAAGAACTAATAAAGATATATTTTTATATTAAGACACTGTTAGTTAGAGATCCCTAAAGGGATTTTGTCCAGGTCTTCTGACCGTTTAGTTTATTGATTATTATATCCCGAGGGTCTCTATGAGGGCTTTTTATAAGACTTTCTGTAAAAATTATATTATCTCTGGGCTAGTGTGGTGCCAAAAAATTGTATTTCTCTGTCTCCTGTACATTACAGAAAGCAAATACAGTGTGTACTATAAAAATGACATTATCTGTGGCCTAGTGTGGTGCCGAAAAATAATATTTCTGTCTCATTACAGTTCATTACAGCCAGCAAATAGTGTGTACAGTAAACAATTCATTATCTGTGGCCTAGTGTACTCCTGAAAATCTTTATCTTTCTGTGTTCAGTATATTACAGCAAGCAAGTGTGTACTGTAAAAATAACATTATCTCTGGGCTAGTGTAGTGCCAAAAATCTGTATTTTAATGTATACTGACCTGCATCAGAAAAGTGTGTCTTTAGTGGTAAAACAATCTGCGCCACATCTACAGACAAAACCATTAATATGAAGAAGGTGAGCACAAAGGGAGGGGGAAGTGGGCTTGATGCTGATGGTGCAAGCAGAGGCCGTGGCCCTGGGCGTGATGCTGATGGTGCAAGCAGAGGCCGTGGCCCTTGGTGTGATGCTGATAGTGCAAGCAGAGGCCGTGGCCCTGGGTGCAATGAAACTGTGCCTGCTGCCAGTGCACCAGAAAAAACAAAAAAATCCAACTTACCAAGCTTCATGTTCAACTTAGCTGGGTGGTGCAGGACAACACTGTCCAAGTCGGAACAGTACGAACAGGTGGTCAGTTAGATTGCAGAAAATAATGCTTCCAGTTGGTTATGCACAATCCTCTCTTCCACGAAGTCCAGTCTCTGTAGCCAACAGAATGGTCAACCGAATCCTCACTCTGATTCCTTCTTCCTCCCACCATGTCGCGTCTGGGCAAACAAGTGATCCCACACTAGGATATTCACATGACCTCTTTTCATCGCCAGTACTTGGTTTGGCTCTCTCGCCAAGCACGCTTGAAGAGGTACCTGAGATACTGTGCCCTGATTCCCAACCTCTTGAGCCTTCATAGTCTCAAGAAGATGACCTTGGTGAACCGCAATCATTCGTTCATGAGGTGGATGATGATGAGACACAGTTGCCAATCACTGGTGGTGGTTAGGTCAAGTCAGGAGGATGAGCAGAGTGAGGAAATGGAAGAGGAGGTGGTGGACGATGAGGTCACTGACCCAACATGGTTAGGTGAAAAGCCGAGCGAGGACAGCAGTACAGAGGGGGAGGGATCCATAGCACTGCAACAGACTAGAAGAGGCAGTGGGGTGGCAAAAGGGAGACGTCAGCCCACACCAAACAGGCCCTCAACCGTTACACCGAGCACCACCATGCGTAAATCTACCTTGCGAAGGTAGGTAGGTGTTCCACAGTATGGCGCTTTTTTTGAGGAAAGCACAGACGACAAAAGAGTGGTAGTTTGCAACCTGTGCCGTACCAAAATGAGCCGGGGCAATCTAGCAATCTCACCACCACCAGCATGATCCGCCACATGGCATCCAAGCACCCTAATAAGTGGGCCGAACACCTGGGTCTGCGGATCCCACCAATGTATCCAGTTCCCCTACGCACTGCTGGCCAAATCCCTGTCGAAGGTGCAGGCCCGGATGCCCCTCGCCCTGCACCTGGACCCCTTCGTATGAACCTTCAGCAACAACATCCACTTCCCCGTCCCAGCGCAGTGTCCAAATGCGATAACACAGACATTTGAACGCAAGCGCAAATACCCACCCACAGGCCATATCACTAAATGCGCAACTTTCGAAATTACTGGCCCTTGAAATGTTGCCATTTAGGCTTGTGGACACTGAGGCCTTCTGTAGCCTGATGTCAGCGGCCATCCCTCTGTACGCAGTCCTCAGCCACCACTATTTTTCACGGTGTGCAGTGCCTGTCTTACACCAGTATGTGTCCCAGAACATTACCCGTGCCCTGTCCAACGCACTTACTGGGAAGGTCTACCTCACCACGGACACATGGACAAGTGCTGGTTTCTAGAGACGCTACATTTCCATGACCGCACACTGGGTGAATGTTGTGGAGGCCGGGAGTAAGTTGGACCCTAGGATGGCACAGGTGCTACCCACGCTCAGGATTGCGGGTCCTACGTCCATCAGGGTCTCCGCCAGCAGCTATGTTACTGGCTCCAACCCCAACTTCTCCTCCTCTGCCGCCTTCTCCTCCCTTCCACCTCCAACAGCAGTTAGCCATCAGTCGCTAGCTGGAAGCAGTGTAGCACTGCTGTGAATAAGCGTCAACAGGCCGTGCTGAAGCTGAACTGCTTAGGGGACAAACAGCACACCGCCGCAGAGCTGTGGCAGGGTATAAGGGACCAGACCGAGCTGTGGCTCTCGCCACTCAACCTATAAACAGGCATGGGTGTGTCTGACAATGGCCGTAACTTGGTGGCGGCTTTGGAGCTTGGCAACCTGACACACATTCCATGCCTAGCCCACGTCTTAAACTTAGTGGTTCAGCGGTTTATCAAAACCTACCCCAATTTTCAGGAGCTACTAGTAAAGGCAAGCCACTTGTGTGCTTATTTCCGCAAGTTGTCCACAACTTCAGCCGGTTTGCCAACACTGCAGCAGTGCTTGTGGCTTCCAGCTCACCAACTGTTGTGCGACGTGAGCACGCGGTGGAACTCTACGTTCTACATGTTGGCCAGGCTTTGTGAGCAGCAGAGGGCAGTTGTGGAATACCAGCTGCAACATGGTTGTCACCTTTCCAGTCAACTGCCATTATTCACAAGCGAGGAGTGGGCATTGATGTCAGACCTATGTGAGGTTTTAAAAAACTTTGATAAATCCACAAAGATGGTTAGTGACGATAATGCTATTATCAGTGTAACCATCCCACTGCTGTGTCTACTCAAACTATCGCTGCTCACAATTAAAGAGGATGCTTTGAATGTGGCAGACGAGGTAATGGGGGAGGAGATGACACCGGGTGATAGCCAGACCTCCTCCAGTTCGTCTTCTGAGCGTGAATTGGGCCATGAAGAGGAGGAGGAGCTTGATACACTTGCCTCTGCTACAGAGGCTAGTACCCATGGAACTTAAATTCCATCTGTTCTGCATGGATGAGCAGAAGAGGAGGAGCAGGGGGAGGAGGATGAGGGTTTGAAGAGTCATCCTGAAGATGACATCAACGTCTTGCCCATTGGTACTCTCGCACACATGGCTGACTTCATGTTAGTCTGCCTTTCCCGCGACCCTCACGTTATACGCATTTGAGGAAACACAGATTACTGGGTGTTCACCCTTCTCGACCCCCGCTACAAAGAGAACTTCTCATCTCTCATTCCTGTGGTGAAGAGGACGAGTAAAACCGTGCAATACCAGAAGGTACTTGTTGATAGATTGCTCCAAAATATTCCATCTGACAATGCAGCCGCCAGAGTCCGTACTTCCTTAGGCAAACAAGGAAGGGAGAGAAAGGGAACACACAGTAGTTCCAACAGAGGCAAAGCTGAGCCACTGAGGAACAAAAACGCAATTTAAATTTATGGTTTATGATGTACTTAATCCACAATATTCAGATGCACCCTTTTCACCGCGAAAAAAAAGAGTATATGTTTGAATCTTGTTTTCTCATCCGCCTCCTGCTCCGCCTCCTCTTCCAAAGAATATATATACAGAATATATATGCCTTCACTACAATGTTTTGTAGGGTTTGCTCGGTTTCAGGCCCTCACCTCCAATGCTTTATACGGTCTGCTCACCTGTAGGCCATCACTGCAATTTTTTATGGGGTTCGCTAGACTTCAGGCCTTCACCTCCAATGCTTTATAAAGTCTGCTCACCTGTAAGCCATCACTGCAATGTTTTATGGGGTTCGCTCACCTTCAGTCCCTCACCTCCAATGCTTTATACGGTCTGCTCACCTGTAGGCCATTACTGCAATGTTTTATGGGATTTACTAGGCTTCAGGCCCTCACCTCCAATGCTTTATACTGTCTGCTCACCTGTAGGCCATCACTGCAATGTTTTATGGGGTTCGCTAGACTTCAGGCTCTCACCTCCAATGCTTTATACCGTCTGCTCACCTGTAGTCCATCTCTGTAATGTTATATGGGGTTCGCTAGGCTTCAGGCCCTTATCTCCAATGCTTTATACCGTCTGCTCACCTGTAGGCCATTACTGCAATGTTTTATGGGGTTCGCTCACCTTCAGTCCCTCACCTCCAATGCTTTATACGGTCTGCTTGACTGTAGGCCATTAATGCAATGGTTTATGGGGTTCGCTAGGCTTCAGTCCCTCACTTCCAATGCTTTATATGGTCTGCTCACCTGTAGGCCATCCCTGCAATGTTTTATGGGGTTCGCTAGGCTTCAGGCCCTCACCTCCAATGCTTTATACCGTCTGCTCACCTGTAGGCCATCACTGCAATGTTTTATGGGGTTCGCTAGGCTTCAGGCCCTCACCTCCAATGCTTTATAAGGTCTGTTCACCTGTAGGCCATCACTGCATTGTTTTATGGGGTTTGCTCACCTTCAGTCCCTCATTTCCAATGCTTTATACGGTCTGCTCACCTGTAGGCCATTACTGCAATGTTTTATGGGGTTTGCTCACCTTCAGTCCCTCACCTCTAATGCTTTATACTGTCTGCTCACCTGTAGGCCATCACTGCAATGTTTTATGGGGTTTTCTAGGCTTCAGGCCCTTACCTTCAATGCTTTATACCATCTGCTCACCTGTAGGCCCTCACTACAATTTTTTATTGGGTATGCTCACCTTCAGGCCCTCAACTATAATGTTTTACAGGGTAACCAGCATGCCCTTGCTCCAAATGTTTTTGATGGTCACAAGTAGGCCATCAATGATAATTTTTCAAGGTTTTATGATGCCCTCCTTTATATGTAATAAATGGTGTATTGAAGTGCCGGTTACTTGTAATTTTTGGCAGCCCTTTCATTTAATGCATACGCTTTATGAGTGCAGCAGTGAACCTGAACAATTGTAGCACCATGTGAATGAGGCCCTCCTTTATGTGATATACATGCTGTATCCGAGTGCTTCTTCCTTGTAATTTGTGGCAACATTTGGACTGTATATACAATTGAATATACAGGAAAGAATGTTTCCTAACAATTTTACCTATAAAAATGTATTTTTATTTTTGCTGTTGAGGGGGCGCGATTTTGTCGCTGACTCGCTATGTAAAAGTGTCAGACAACTGGGACAATATGGTTCCCTTGCAGCGACATTGGAGTCCAAGATGCACCCATACATGGTCCTCATGCTGTTACAGGTCCATTTCGGTTGTGTTTCTGTCACTTTCTGACCTTTTCCAATGGACCAGGCACGCTCCCCTCATCCGAGCAGGGAGTGACTGGTTGTCTCCCATTGACTTCCATTATACTCGGGTGCTCGTCCGAGCGTGCGAAAATCACTATGTGTTCGGACCGAGTACCCGAAAACCAGAACACTTTGGTGCTCGTTCATCACTAATTAAGACCCTAATCGTCAGTGTCCTATTCACAAGAAGCCTCACCCTCTTCTGAAATGTCGTGGGCTTAGGGCAAAGACTTTACAAGAGCGCAGGGAGTTTCTCCAGAAACTTGAAATATGCTGCAAGTGTTGTACTTCTTATATCCATTTTGCTAAAGACTGTAAAGTTGTCAGGAAGTGCACAGAATGCGGTATCGACAGACATGTTACAGCCATGCATCCTACTCCACTTCCAGACAACCCACAGCAGCTACCTACCTCCACTCCCATCTCAAATCATTGCGGGGAGCAACAAGGTCATGCTCTAAACAAAGATAATGTCTCTTCTTTATGTACAGAAGTCTGTGGAGAAAGCAAGGACCACAAATGCTGTGCCAAGATATGCCTAGTCAAGATATGCCCATAGAGTCATCCTGAGAAAGCTGCTAGGATATATGCCATAATAGATGAACAGAGCAACAGATCCCTGATTAAGCCTAAATTCGACCAGATACCAGACAAAAGGGAAGAGATTCCCACTCCTAAAGCTGCGTATCAACATCCTTATTTAAGGCACCTTGTTGATGAGATTCCTGCAATGGACAAGAGTGCTGAAATCTTAGTCCTGTTAGGAAGGGACATTCTCAGAGTGACAAAACCCCTTATGCACAAAGAAGTAATAGTGGGCGATGTATGCTTAGACAAGATGCGTACGTCATCTGAAATCCACTCCTTCAAGACGTACGTGTTGGGAAATGGACGTGCATCCCACTTCAGAAGGTACCCTCACCATAATGAAATAAAGGAGAAGCTTCTTGACATCATTCAAGTACCTGATGTTACTCCTGTCCTTTGTGATGACAACCTATGTACCACAGTGTTTTGTACTACAAGTCAGGACAACAAAATAGCCTTGTTAGTTGATGACAGAGAATTCATCAAAAATATGGACAAGGAATTCTTTCAGGATGAGTCTAACAACTGGGTTCCACCATTACCTATTCAAGATGCTAGGGCCACACTCCCAAACAATTGTGAACAAGCTATATCCAGATTCTACTCACTTCAACGAACGCTAAGGAACAGACCTGGGATGAAGGACCATTTCATCGCCTTTATGAAAAGGATCTTTGAAAATGATCACGCTGAACCAGCACCACCACTTCAAAGACACGATGAGTGCTGGTATCTGCCTTTCTTTGGAGTGTATCATCCATGTAAGCCAAAACAAATCAGGATAGTATTTTACGCCATTGCCAAGCATCAAGGTGTATCCCTAAACAATGTTCTTCTCACTGGCCCCAATCTATCCAACAACCTTGTAGGCGTACTTATGAGATTTAGAAGAGAACCAGTTGCCATAACTGCTGATATTGAGCAAATGTTTCATTGCTTCATTGTACCCAAAAATTATAGGAACTTCCTAAGGTTTCTGTGGCACCGTAACAACAACATGGGCAATGAGATTATTGAATACCGCATGAAGGTGCATGTTTTCAGTAATAGTCCCTCACCCGGTTTACGAAGGACTGCCCTTGATTGAGAAAAGGAGTATGGCGCGGATGCTCGACACTTCGCTGCAAGAGACTTTTATGTTGATGATGGACTTAAGTCTTTACCTACAGATGAAGAAGCCATAGACCTGCTCCAAAAGACACAAGGTATGCTTTCTGAGGCTAACCTCAGAATACACAAGATTGCCTCAAACAGTGTTGCTGTTTTGAAAGACTTTCAACCTGGCGATCATGCAACAGGGTTTAAAGACTTAAATCTGGGAATGGACATACCACCTGTACAGAGAAGTCTGGGCCTGCTGTGGGACTTATTAAAATACACTTTCGGCTCTCAAGTCAGCTCTACAGACAAGCCATTTACCAAGTGTGGTGTTCTGTCAGTGGTGAACAGCTTATACGATCCAATGGGATTTGTGGCTCCTATCACCATACAAGGAAAAGCCTTACCTCAGAGTCTATTAAAGATTGCTATGCTCCACTGCCATCTGACAAGCTTTCAAAGTGGGAGTCCTGAAAGCAATCTCTACATGCCTTAGATGGAATCCATATACCGCGCTGCTACACCTCAGCCTCTCTTGCTACAAGCCGGAGAAAAGAGCGTCACATCTTATCAGACGCATCTACTGAGGCCATAGCAGCTGTTGCCCATCTCAAGGTGAGAGACTCCTCTAATCAAACCCACATAGGGTTTCTGTTTGGGAAAGCTAAGTTAGCACCTAAGCCTGAGAACACAATTCCTAGGCTTGAACTTTGTGGGACTGTGCTAGCTGTAGAAATCACAGATTTCATATTGCGCGAGCTAGACATTCAGATAGATAACACTAAATTCTACACAGACAGTGAGGTTGTTCTGGGCTACTTATACAACCAGACTAAACGTTTCTGTGTCTACGTCAGCAACCGTGTAGAAAGGATCAGGAAATCATCTAAACCTGAACAATAACATTATGTCCCATCTTAAATTAATCCTGCAGCTCATGCCACCAGGCCATTGTCTGCAAGTGTCTTTGCAAACTCTTCCTGGTTAACAGGTCCTGAATTCCTGCTGGATCACACAGAAGAGACCACAGCTGACATTTGCAGTCTTCTAGAACCTGACAAGGATCCAGAGATTTGTCCTGAAGTTAAAACCCTTGTCGCCAGAACTGAGCAAAGACTCGTCTTGGGCTGTCAATGCTTTGAACGTTTTTCCAAGCGAATAAGGCTTGTACTTACCATCGCAAGGTTAGTCCATATCGCACACTGCTTTTACACAAAGCCCACCGATGTTCAATGTCTAGGTTGGCACGTGTGTCAAAAGCTTCTTTCTGCAAAGGACATTGCTAGAGGTGAAATTATCATAATACGCATTGTACAACAGGATGTCTTTGACTCTGAAATTAAGTGTATCCATGACAAGAGGAACATTCCAAAAAACAGTCCAATTGCTAACCTGAACCCATTCATTGACAACAATGGCATGGTTAAGGGTTGGTGGATGATTAAACAAGGCTGAGTTGGGGGAGCAAGAACACAATTCTCTCATTATACCTGCTTACCACCACATCACCACTCTGTTCATACGGCACTACCATGAAAGGGGTAAGGTACACAAGGTGAAGCTGAAAGTTGCAAGACAAGAGACTGTAAAGACTTTCATCAGACCTATCATGGAACTTGTTCTGCTCTTGCCCTTTGGAGAATGAACTTGTTTGCGTATGCTGCTGGATCCTACCTGTGACTTCAAGAAGAAGGGTTTGAACTTTGTTACAACTTGAAGCCTTGCATTGTAGTTGTTGCATTATATGCATGCTCTTTTTATGTCTTTCAGGTTTTCAAGACATCAAAGCAAATTGCACTGTTGTTTATTTGCAATTGTATAACTACCGTTATGGTTTAAATAGTGACATTTTCAATGCCAGACGGGGAGTGTGCTGCTACGCAGTTAAATTTATGTGGAATGTATATAGTTTAATTCATTGAACCATTTCATATGCAGTATGTCTATATTTGGTTATATGCTCCCATCTAGTGGCCGTTTTTGGTAATGCACGTGTTTTTCTTGTTCTTTTCTTTTACATCTATGACTCACTTCCTTTCAATGCTCCACCCCTTCTTCTGTGTACTTCACTTCCTGTATCTTCCATGCTGCTTCAGCCACATGTACAGGGACACATGTATTCCCATGTACGCTAATGAAAGCATCATCTTTTGACCGCACAATACCGGAATCCATCTGTTTTGCTGTACCCTGTTTTCTGACTTACAGAATGAAGCAAACTTAAACAGATAAACACGGTGTTGGTGAGTTCAAGCTATATGATAAGGATTGTCCGCAGTGATTATATCTGCTTATCCAGGCATAGAGGTCTCACTAGGGATAAATCGCTATTACAACAATCCGAGTCAGAATAGGGCACATTTAAGATCGTTGTCGTCCTCTTCATAACTTCGGCGTATCCAGTGCCGCTTCTAAATGTAAGTGTTTACAAGCTGTCTTACATTTAGACCTTTTTCTATGCCTGAAACAGGTAAATGATAAATAAGATGGGCCTGCCAGCTTGTCCCCTTTACCGCCCGTGCCACAACCACTTTTTTAGACCTGGCGTGTTCAGGGAAAAGTCGCAATCTGCACCTGAAATACACCTAATTTAGGCGTATTTCAGCTTGACAACTGACCCCCAAAATGTCTTACTAACTAGTTTCTCTATAAAAAGAATCAATACTAAGAATAAAGGCAGATGATGCTCGTACATGATACACATCTGTGTCCCTTTACTTGCCTCTCTCATGAACTGGTTCACCTGAAGCGTCTTTAGTTGGGAAAAGCACATACTCTTGTAGCTGAATCACTTGGCCTTGTTTCCACATCAAATGTATGTTTTTTTTGGCTGCAATTCTTCAATTGGGACCATTTGTGGTCAGACTTCTCCAAACAATAGATGGGTATACCTAGGTCCCACTGGTTTTGCCAGTTCTTAGCTGGTGGGACAGATGGACATCTTCTGATTTTAAAGAGAAGTAAGCATGATATGTCTTTCATGTGCTGCTTGGTCAACCACTATGGTTCTTATCATTACCCATAAATTTGTTCTTCAAAAGAGCTTGACACAAGAAGATACCCCAATGCCTTCAGGGAGACATCTGATTGGCTCTAAATGTATTCTGCAGTAGAGCAAAAACCCAAAAGAGCCAATGGTGCTAAGAACTTTCTTCAGCATAAAGAAGAACAAGGAGTCCTGGAATGATGATATGACCTGATCTTAATATCATCGAGTCTGCCTGGGATTACATGAAAAGGACAGAAGGATTACATTACAGTCTCCATTACAGAGATCACCAAATCCACCATATTAAGTGGCCCCATGTCAAGATCCAGCTTTTTTACAAGCTGTAAGGATGTGACGGGGAAAACCTAAGCCAGTTATCCATCCACAGACAGCTGTTTCGGGGTGTTGCCCCTCATCAGTGCGGAGTAGGATTCTGGCTAACTGGGAGCAATGCCTCGGAGACTACTCAAAAACACCAATAGCTGATCTCAGGGAGACCAGCTACAAAAAACACCGCAGAGCCTCATTTAAGAGGCTCAACACAGCAATCCGAAGTGCAAAGCTCCCTGGGAAACAGTAATATGCAAAATAAATGTGGAGCCCCAGTTATGAGTCTATAACACAATGAAAGCCAGATATCCCTCAAAGGTAGGAAAACCGAGCAAAGAGGTGTCTCCATTACAGAGATCACCAAATCCCCCATATTAAGTGGCCCCATGTCAAGATCCCGCTTTTTTACAAGCTTTAAGGATGTGACGGGGAAAACCTAAGCCAGTTATCCATCCACAGACAGCTGTTTCGGAGTGTTGCCCCTCATCAGTGCGGAGTAGGATTCTTGATAACCGGGAGCAATGCCTCGGAGACTACTCAAACACACCAATAGCTGATCATGTTCATCATGTCATGGACAGCAGGCGGCAGGTAGCGGATGCGGCTGCTCATTATGGGAAGAGAGTGAGGAGGGTCTTTCACAAGGTTCAAAGGGGAAACATTTATTTGACAGGGTGACTTAAATGGGAATACTACTGCTATGTCTGGGCACAAAGTAGAACCTTACTGTTACATGGAGACACAAAGGGGACCTTAGTACTGTAGAAGTACAATTGGAACTTTACTTCTGTGTAGGGGCATAAAGTGAGGCATCACTGCTTTGTGGAGGCAAAAAGGGGGACATTATTGTATTGTGAGGGCACAAGGGAGACCTTGTTTCTGTACTGGGACACAAAGTGAGACATAACTATCTGTGTGGTCACAAAGGGGATATTACTATTGTGTGGCGGAACAATGGAGGACTTTATTTATTGGTAAAGGGACATTACTCCTTTGTCAGGGCACAAAGAGGAAAATGACTGCTGTGTGTGGCACAGACGAATGTATAAATGTTGTGTATGGGGCACAAAGATAGGCATTACTGTGTAGGGAGGATAAAAAGGGAACCGACCAGGCATTAGTACTGTTTGGAAAACAATATTACTGTATTGGGCACACAAAAGGGTATTTATACTTTGTGAGGCACCAAGAGGGAAACACTATTACTGTCTGGGGCACTATGTAGAGATGGTGAAAAAGTATTTAGGGAGTGTGCGGGAAAAGCAATAAGCCAAAATGTATGTGTGTTAAATACTAAAGAGACGGGTCATGGCTGATAGACATCTGCAAGGCAGTCTTGGTCAAATGTAAGAGAAAAGGAAAGTGAATGACTCAGATCAAAGAAGGCTTCATGTGTGAGTCATAAGATGTACCTACACGGACTTCATTATATTGTCAGCAGCTTGCCTGTGTGCTGGTATCTATTATTCTATGGTCACTGTATGGTGGCAAACTGGCATTACTGGTTTTTGTAAAGTTGTTTATATTAAGTAACCTGTATGGTCTTATTATTCAGTTGTAATATGTGGTCATGATGTGCTAGTAGTATCTGGTTCTTTTGAAGTGAATGGGAGCTAATTTACAGTAACCCTGTATGGCCACAATTGTACATTTTGAATGGAGTTGTGCTTCCAGCTCAATTCTCAGTGGTAGTTCTGGTGCCTACAGATAGCAAATGATCATTAGGAGTGCCAGGTGTCGGACCCCAACTGATCTGATATTGATTGCCTATCCTGAATATGGGTCATCAATATCATTGCTCTAGAAAACTTGTTTAATGCCTATTGCAACTAATATATGACATTAAGGGGGAATTTTTCATTTTTTGTTTAATGTTTTTTCTGAGAGTAAGATATTGGAATATTCAGAATAGTTCATCAATATCAGATCTGTCGTGATCTGAGAGCACCCCTGCCTGAGGCTTTGGACAATAGCCTTATCGATCGGAGGGAATTTGAATATCTTTTTCCTTCACAACCAAAGGTTGCAACTTTTTATGGGCTTCCGAAAGTCCACAAGGGACTCAACCCCCTCTAATGTCAACCTATTGTGTCTGGGATCAATAGTTTGACCCAACATGCAGAAACATATGTTGACCAAATCCTATGCCTATTTGTTTTGGCACTGCCTTCTTATTTCCGAGATACTACAGATCTACTCAAAAGACTAGAGGGCATCACAATTGAACCAGACACTTGGCTGGAATCCATCAATGTAGAGTCCCTGTATACCTCAATTCCACATAATAAAGGGAGGTGGTCAAATATTTCTTGGATTCCAGATGCATTGAATTGAGAAAACATAATTGTTTTATCATCCAACTTCTCGATTTCATACTTATACATAACTACTTTGTATTTGAGTCCTGATTCTACCACCAGCTCAGGGTCACCGTGATGGGTAGCCCTTGTGCACCGACCTACGCTAACTCACTTTTGGGCTGGTGGGAGGACACAGTGGCCTTTTCAGATGATCTCTCTTCCTGGACCAGTCATATTTTGTTATGGGTACACTTTATTGAGGGCATCCTATTGTTCTGGTCAGGTATAAAAATAGATTTCAAAGACTTCATGAGGAAACTCAATTCCAATCATATAGGCCTGCACTTTACCTACAAACTCAAGAGAGACTTAATTGCCTTTTTGGATATCTGTATTTAGAGGGGTGAAAACCATTTGATAAATACAACTCTATATCGTAAAGAAACATCTACCAACAGTCTTCTTAGATTGGAAAGTTTTCAACTCAAACCCTTGAAAAATGGTATACCAAAGGGATAGTTTCTCAGAGTTCGTAGAAATTGCTCAGATAGGGGTGACTTTAAAGTTGAAGCATCTAATCTATGTGATCGATTTAAACAGAGAGGTTACCCTGACAAACATCTATGGGAGGCCTGGAGATCTCGGGACTGCTCCTCTTTAGTCCAACCTCAAAAATGTAGTCCACAAGAAATCATTAGTTATAGGGACCTATGATTCAGGGGCTTACCAGGTTAGAGAAATACTTAATCGTTGTCTCTGATAAAAGCTGACCCAGATTTAAATGGGGTATTATCAGAGACCCAAGCTATCACCTTTAGACAGGGAATAAGCATAGGAGACACTCTGGTTTATACTCATCTGGAGGCCCTGATTAAGGAGATGTGGCTACAAAACAGAAGATTTGGCACCTTTAAATGCGGTCGATGTAAAGCTTGTCCCTATATTAAAGTGGGCAACACTTTCTCAAATAGTTGTGGGAACAGAGTATATACTTCCCGGAATTTTGCCAACTGCAATACTAAGGGTGGGGTCTATCTGGCCCAATGTACCTGTGGACTCAAATATTTAGGGAAAACCTGTAGCTTAAGAAAAGGATCCTAGAACATATTGTGGATATCTGTAACAATCTTGATAAGTTATGTTAGCTCCCTTCACGGGAACACTGAACTTTTCTATGATAGAAGTTATCACATTATCTATTAGAGGTGGAGATCTGGATAGACTTATCAGGCAAAAGGAATCACAGTGGATTTATACTCTCAACACCATGGCTCCTATAGGAGTAAATGAATGTATTGAATTTGCTTGCTTCATTTAAATCAGGGAGTTATTCTTTTCTATATACCTTCTAAATAGCATACATTTTGAAGAGGGTCTTGGCCCCCTCTAACATAATACCCCCAAATATATAGTTATGCTATTGCATTTATGGTGATCTATATTTTTCTATAGAAAAATCTATAATTTTCTGTGTCTATATCTTAAGTCATTTTTAGACTGGTGTGGGTACTAGTATTGCATTTAGGTCCATTGTTTTCAGGTGCATATCAGCACCATGGTTACCACTAAGCCAATCCTTATGCTGCCCCCTTCCTCACATGCACCAATCAGCACTCCCAACCAGCTCAGGGGGACGGCAATGGGCATCCCCCGTGAGGCAACATATGCCAATCTCTTCCTGGGCTGTGGGAGGATAATATCGTATTCCCAGATCGAGATGTCTGGTGGAGTGAGAAAATATAATTTTGGACAAGATACATTGATGATATTTTTGTACTGTGGAAGGTGAGCAGGAAGGAGTTTGTTAGCTTGGTAGATAGCCTAAACATCAGTGAGGTTGTTCTTAATTTCACCTATGAGATTCAAGACAAGTTTATTACGTTTCTTGATGTGAAAGTATGTAAGCAAGGAGAGAGACTATCCTGCACTGCCATGGCCATCATCCCCAGGCCATCAAAAGGGGCTAAAAGAGGTTTAAAAAAAGGCTAAAAAACACTTTAGATTTTTAGGCAGGGGGTACCCACAAGCAATCCTGCATAATGTGTTTAAATATGCCCTGACACAGGATAGGATGGATCTTCTCACCCCAAAAACACCACCAGAGGGAGGACAGTAATGTTGAGCGGCAGGGGCAATATTCTATTTAGCGATATTTCACAAATATATGGGTGAATATTCGCCATATATTCGTGAATTTGCGAATTCGCTATCTTTGTGCACTTTTTTTTTACATTGCAAACATCGCAATGTAAAATTTGCTTAATGCACATGCGCAAAAGGGGCCTGGCCCAAGTCAAACTACTAGAAGTTTGGGAAGATTGGAAAAGATGGTGGGAAGCAATTTTTGCGACAGTGAGGAAGAACTACTGATCACTGTAAGTAATTTGACATTACAGCAGTGTATTTGATTGCATTTCACATGCATGTCAGAACAATCGCATTATATGCAGATAGAGTGTTATAAAATATTTGCGATTGCAAAAATCGCCACTTATGATGCAAATTTATTTTCGCAATACTGTACATACAACTTCATATTTTAGCAGGTCTGACTACTGTGGAGGGGTTGCTCTGGTAGACAGCGGTGCGGGTGCAGTATAGAGGCAAAGAGAGTCCAGGTAGTGCAGCAAACAGTGATTTATTTCACACTTGCACAAACAAAACTCAAAACAGTCACTTAGTGTTACTTCACACACAGAAAAAACTTGAGGCAAAACAAAAGTCCAAGACTGAATCAAATTCACCTGTGTGGTTTAGGTGCGTGTTCACACCTGGCTGTCAGCCCAGCTGCAGGAAAGTCCAACCTCAGGCTTCCAGGCAGACTGCACGCCTCTTTGCAAGCTCTTGCTTCCAGCCCTGAGAGCTCCACGGAACACCAGCAGTTTCCAGGTTAAATCACCTCAAATCCTAGGTGTCAGTTCACACCTGGCTGAATGCTCGGCAACACAAAAAGTCCACTGACCGTCTTTAAATGGCCTGCTCTCCTGACACACAGGTCTCAGCTTTTCAGCCCAGCACAGGGCTCAGATCCCAAACACAGAGAGAGAGTTTGCATAAAACCCAGCTGTCTTTTAAAGGCACCTAGGCATTAACCCAAAAAAAACCCGGACCGGCACCTAAAATCCGGTCCAGTATTTGCCCTCACCTGGCTGCAATCAACCCTAGCAGCACAGGCTGAGAGGAAAATACCTGTTTTTTTACCACCAAACCTCTCACTGTGTCACACTACATATTAGTGATTGGTGCACTAAGTATTTGTTACGACCAGAGGAAGTGGATCCTCTGTGTCAGCTGATAGAGGACTAGGAATTTGCCCAATATTGCTGACTGCTGACTCACAGAGTCAGGACACTGGTGTTTGCACCAGTCACCCAGAATGCAGCTAACTGCAGCAATGTGAACAGAGTCCAACAAATGCGGAATAAAGGAACAGAAGGTCTTTACTGGCAGACGGTTATACAAAAGTCACTTGAGATAAAGGCAAAACAAAGTTCAGAGTAATGCAGTGTGCAGATTAAAGCTGTCTCGTTGTCAGGCAGTGCAGGGTCAGGAATCCAGGCAGACTTACAGGAGACGATGGACAGAAGCATAGACAGAAGACGCAGTGTTTGATAATCCAGGAGATTCAACAAACAGATGGCAGGCAGATACGTAGTCAAACCGAGCAGGGGTCCATAGTCCAGGCAATCCAGCAAGTAGACGGTAGGCAGAGTCAGGGTCCAGCAAAGCAGGGGTCAGAATCCAGAAAATCCAACAAACAGACACGGAGGGACGCTTCAGCGGGAGTCAAGAGGTACAACAACCACGCTTGGGCACCTCCTCCAGAGTGAAGCTGCCCTAAATACTCAAAGCCCCACCTATGGGTGGGGAGGACAATCAGGACCAGCTGCTTATCCCCTATAAGACAGGGAGAGGTGCACGCGCATGCTCTATAGCGCCTCAGATGACACCTGGTAGTGAGGATGGATGTAGCGATATGCTGGAGGACGCCTGCGTCTATTATAAGGTAAGCCAGCCCTGGAATCCATGGTGCTGAGCTGTGCAGACAGGGATCTGACAGTATTGTTGTCAACTTGTGACATCACAGCACTATGTCAGTAGCATGTATGGTTCTTATATAGTAAGGGGTAGGCAACTTTCCTATTGATTGCTAGGGATGTTGCTAAGCTGTGATACAGATATTGCAGCCTTCTCATTGGCCTACAAGCTACAAGCAGGGAGGGATCAGTGTACTGTGTAAAAAAAAAAATCAAATATTCGATTTTACGAATATATTGCGCTATATTCTAAATATTCGCAAATTCATGAAGTGCCGATATTACCGTTTAATATTCGCAATACGAATATTCACGCTCGACACTAGAGGACAGGCACTTATCCGTTTGATTTCCAGATTTGACGTTGTCAATGTGAAGGTCAGAACAAATACTGGCCCATTCTTTTAATGGACCCGGATCTGTCAAACCTTGTCTCCCCTTATCCATGCATCACATATCGCAAGTTTACATGATCACCTACTACATAACCATTACGTGGCCCCTGCTAGGGCTGGTACATGGCTTGTTCATAGACCTTTAGGCATGTTTTGCTGCGGGGCATGCAAAGCTTGTGATTTCATCTCTGTATCAAAAACAATTACATGCTCTGCAACGAATCAGACTTTCTCAATTTGTGAATTTGTAAACTGTAAGAGTAGAGGTGTTGTCTACATCTGTCAGTGTCCATCCCTGAAAGACTACATCGGAAAGACAATTAGGGATTAGGGAATTGAGAAGTAGGGTGTGTGAACACATCAATGATATCTATAAAAAGAACATCACACTCGTAGCTAACCATGTAATTGAGAAACATGCACGTGATCCTCGGGTTCTGAGATTCTCGGCCTTGGAAATAATTTCCCCATCGCCGAGAAAAGGGGACTGGGACAAAAAAATTATCCAGAATGAATACGAATGGATTCATCGGTTTAGATCACAATCCCCGATTGGGCTAAATGAGAGACTGACCTTCAATTGTTTCATTTAGATGGAGGATTTAATTTTTAATTTTAATTTTTATTATTTACTCTTTTTTCTTTTTCTTTTTCCTGCAACTGCTTCAGTCTTCAGTAATTGTTAGTCCTGAACTTGCCGGTGATGCGAGAAGCATCCAAAATGATTAAAGTGGCATCTATCTTGCCACGTAGATTTATTGTCTTTTCGGGATCCATATGCACCAAGGGTGGATCTTCAGTAGGTTATTTGGTTATTAAAGGGTGCGTAAAGGAGGAATATCTTGTCTCCCATAAATGTGATGCTAGAGACATCGCGGCACTATTGCATAGTTACCCATTTTTAGACAGGAATATCCTCTCTTGTGTAAAGGAGATATGAGTGACACTGTGATACTATGGATAGCTATCCATTCATTTGATGCCCTACTTTCTTTACAACTTTTTGTATGAGACATGAATACATTATATGGTAAGGGTACTGGGAGGACGATAGAATAGGCATCCACTATCTGTATTTATCTACTCATTTTAGAAATACAGTGAAAAACATAGGTGATGCTGGTGACACATTATAGAATTGTGGAGCTATTTGATGGGCTGAGTTTGTGAGTGGCAAAGCGCTCCAATGCCAAGTTTCCTTTAGATCTTAATCACACATCCTTACATCTTATCGCAAAGTACTGGCAGCAGAACCTACGCCTGCGCCTGTGTTCCACAGACCCGGAAGCAGCGCTGCCTCCTACAGATCTGGAAGCAGCGCTTGCGTTCCACGGACACGGAAGTAGTTGGCAATGTGTAGCAATGCGTTCCACCTACCGGAAATGCCCTGCTATTTAAACCCTACCTCGGATATCTGATGTCTCTGCAACATCACACACCCTCAGAGACTTGGCTAAACATTGGGGACCTACACATGTGAGTAATGGTCTGTGGCACCACAAATTGTCGCTACAGTACCTTTGTTTCTTTCTCTGATGTAGTTTAATCTTTGTGTCTTAGGTGGAGTTGCCTTATCTTGATCGCCTGGAACCACATGTGCTGTATCTTTAACTCTTTTGCTGGATCCCAATATAGCCAGTCTCTTTATGTAATCTATCACGATTTATCATTTGTGTATTGAATCTTTGGGCCTTCTTTCTTTCCCATACGGACCCCCTGAGGAACCCGAGTTGGGGGAAATGCGTTGGGGCAAAAGGGAAAACCTTAATGACTGAGGGGCCTACTAGGGTGAACTAGGATA
The DNA here is from genome assembly GCA_033119425.1 of Bufotes viridis. Taxonomy (NCBI): domain Eukaryota; kingdom Metazoa; phylum Chordata; class Amphibia; order Anura; family Bufonidae; genus Bufotes; species Bufotes viridis. The sequence goes on along the minus strand of CM065591.1, from coordinate 197,132,821 downwards.
GGTACGAGGATGGAGAGGCTCCACCATCAGGAGTTGTCCCTGGGCTAAGGGAGTAATAGGGTCTCTATAGGGAAAATGTTCCCACTGGAGAGCCCCCTTTTCCCCTTTTCTCTACACTATCCACAGCCATTGTTTTGGGGCAAAAGGGAAAACCTTAATGACTAGGGCCTACTAGGGTGAACTAGGATAGGTATGAGGACGGAGAGTCTCCACCATCAGGAGTTGTCTCCGGGCTAAGGGAGTAATAGGGTCTCTATAGGGAAAGTCATATCACTGGAGAGGCCCCCTTTTCTGTACTATCCACAGTTTTTGTTTTTTCACTCTTCATTTTGCTTATCTTCTTGATTGTTTACTTACCTACTGACCAGGGCCGTGATAGCCATTTATTGTGACCTGCAAGGTCAGGTCCTTTTAAATGGTTCTAATAAAATTGAAATTTTAAGGGTCTTTCTTTGATATTTTTGAATTTATCAACTTGCGTGGTGGTGTCACAGCGCCTGTTGACGCAGATTACAAGCTACACACAACACGTGTCGATGCATACACGTGGAACGCCAATATAATGGACCGCCGGGTGTTCCTCATATACCAGACTGGTTGTGTCTACAAGGAACTTAGTGAGGCCTGACGATTATCTGAAGGCGTCCCTATACTGTCGTCCCTATAGCGGCACCACATCTCGTATCTAGTGGTCAGGCAAGTATTTAGGGACTTCTGCTAACATTTGTTTGGGGCAGTGATGTCATGGGTCCTGCAACATGTCAACATGTACAGGATATATATTTGAACTGCAACTTTTGAATATATATAAGGACTTACTGGGCCATATTTTTATAACGTAATGTCATTTGATCCATACAATAGTATCACTTTGTTCTGAACCATGATATCTCATCAAATAGCATCATTTGGTGCAGTATTGAATGTAAGAGGCATGTGGATAGTTGCATCTGAATATCTGGCAATATATCACATCTTTTGAATATTACAGCTTTATTTCCACCTTTATACTAAGTCTGTCTAATAAGAGAATTTTCTCATTGAATATTGTCCCCTGATGGGCCATTATTTTTTAATAGGGTGAAACGCTTTGTGATAGATATATTGGGACTAATACATCTTGGTCATTTCTTTACATCATAGGAGACTTTTCTAATTTACCTGGAATACTTATATTTTATACTAGTATCTACTATACTTTTGAATATTTGGAGTGATACATCTGATTCTTTACATGATCTAATATAGTATATTTAAATATGTGGACCGAATGGTCCTTTGTTTTTATTTTTTCTAATATCACTATTCATTTTGGACAAATGGTGGTGGACTCTATCCTTTTGTCAGGGCCATCCTAGGGAATACAGGAGGTTCCTGACACGGGATCCGCCCCTGTCGGGGCAGCCATTCCGTTTTAGGTAGGGCATATAGCATAGGGAAATATTAAGGACCATATTTTTCTTTTCCCTTCCCATTACCCTAATTAGCCTATATTACAATAGATGGCACTGATGGTATTTTTAGATATTTTCTAATAAAGGCTAAGTTTTAATCGTGATGGTCTGTAACTACATCATACCCTTCACCACAATTTTTTTCATTATGGCCCTCTGACAGGTGATTAGGCAGAACTGTGATTGTGAACAACCCTGCCAATGACAGCATAATAAGAACAGCACTATACATTGTATAGTGCATGTGCTTAGTATCATAGCCCAGGCCCATTCACTTGGACATTCAATAGGACTGACCTGAGCATAGGCATGTGACCAATGAACTTGACATCACTGGCCAGATCCTCTTCAAACAGCTGATCTTGGGGAGATGGACCCCTCTGATCTGATACAAAAGACCTATCCTGATGATGCTTATCCTTATTGTACTTTCAGAAAATGCTTTTAAAGCTTAATTTGCTGGTTTTAAATTAAATATGTCAATTTAAGATAATGTTGTGCTAACTTCTAAAAATTGTATTTTGCATATTATTATTTAAAATAACCAACCTTTTTGTTTTTTCTCTGTGTTATCAGAATCGGTCTTATTTGACTCCTTCTTTTTTGGCTTTTTTGTGCTCTTCTCATCCTCTTCTGAATCTTTTTCTGATCCTAAATACAGTTTAAAACAACAGTAACTTAGTAAATTCAGATTTTAATGTTTTTATACATAGTGCAGGATGATGATATTTCTTGACTTTAGTAATTATTAAATTAATACAAAGTGCTCTCTTCATAATCAAAGACTCCTTTCACACGACTTGAGAGTGTCTTTCAAGGAATCTGTCAACCATTTCAGTATTTTTTATGTCAAGTCTATTCTTGTGCAATGTTTTTGCCAAGTAACATAACAAAAGCCATACTCTGTTAAAGTAAAAAAATCCATTCAATGGGACTAGAGATGAGCGAATTTCAGGTTCAATTCTAACAAATCAGTCGGAAGATACATTTCGGGTACAATTACATTGACCCAAATCAAAAGTGCCCTGACTGCCCTGAATACAGGGTGGGCAATTTATATGGATACACCTTAATAAAATGTGAATGGTTCGTGATATTAACTTCCTGTTTGTGGCACATTAGTATATGTGAGGGGAGAAACTTATCAAGATGGGTGGTGACCATGGCGGCCATTTTGAAGTCGGCAATTTTGAATCCAACTTTTGTTTTTTCAATAGGAAGAGGGTCATGTGACATATGTCACATCAAACTTATTGGGAATTTCACAAGAAAAACAATGGTGTGCTTGGTTTTAACAAGTTTCTGACCACTTATAAAATATGTTCAATGTGCTGCCCTTGTGTTGGATTGTCAATGCAACCCTCTTCTCCCACTCTTCACACATTGATAGCAACACCACAGGAGAAATGCTAGCACAGGCTTCCAGTATCCGTAGTTTCAGGTGCTGCACATCTTGTATCTTCACAGCATAGACAATTGCCTTCAGATGACCCCAAAGATAAAAGTCTAAGGGGGTCAGATCGGGTGACCTTGGGGGCCATTCAACTGGCCCACGACAACCAATCCACTTTCCAGGAAACTGTTCATCTAGGAATGCTCGGACCTGACACCCATAATGTGGTGGTGCACCATCTTGCTGGAAAAACTTAGGGAACGTGCCAGCTTCAGTGCATACAGAGGGAAACACATCATCATGTAGCAATTTCGCATATCCAGTGGCCTTGAGGTTTCCATTGATGAAAAATGGCCCCACTATCTTTGTACCCCATATACCACGCCATACCATCAGTTTTTTTGTTCCAACAGTCTTGGAGGGATCTATCCAATGTGGGTTAGTGTCAGACCAATAGCGGTGGTTTTGTTTGTTAACTTCACATTCACATAAAAAGTTTGTGAGTAGCTAATATCCGCCAAAGGGATGTTCGACTAATGCCACTGTCCAGTAACATGCGGCGAGTGCTACGCTGTGGGCTCTTGCTGAATGAAGCGAGGACAGCCACTGATGTTTCTTCATTAGTGACAGATTTAATGCGTCCACATTTTTGCAAATCCAACACTGAACCAGTTTCACGAAACTTAGCAAGCAGCTTGCTAACTTTAGCATGGGAGATGGGTGGTCTAGTAGGGTGTCTTGCATTGAAATCTGCTGCAATGACCTGGTTACTGCGTTCACCAGACATCAACACAATTTCTATCCGCTCCTCACGTGTTAACCTCGGCGACATGTCAATGGCTGTAAACAAAGAGAAACTTGTAAATAACTCATGAAAGAATAAAGTTACGTTAAAACCAAGCACACCATTGTTTTTCTTGTGAAATTCCCAATAAGTTTGATGTGTCAAATGACCCTCTTCCTATTGAAAAAACAAAAGTTAGATTTAAAATGGGCGACTTCAAAATGGCCGCCATGGTTAGCACCCATCTTGAAAATTTTCCCCCCTCACATATACTAATGTGTCACAAACAGGAAGTTAATATCACCAACCATTCCCATTTTATTAAGGTGTATCCATATAAATGGCCCACCCTGTAGTTGTGTATAACATTCTAGTGTCTCCTAGGACTGTTTGCCTCTGCTTTCAAGTTCTGTAACACCAAGATGGCATTAGTAATCATAAAGTGATAGCGACATATACTATATGTTTATTGGTAAACACAGGTTGCTGGTGGTAGCGAACATGCTGCACTTGGATTTTTTATGATTTTTAAAATGAAAAAAATTCAAAATTCAAAAGTCCAAAACTGATCCCTTTGGTGGGTTTGCTGGTGTTTATTCGCAAGCAGTAGTATCAGACAAAACAATGGCATATCTCTAAACAAGCAGTTTAAAAAATGATTCCTTCCTGGAGAGAGGTGCCTTCCCATGTTTACACATACACGGTAGTATTGAAAAAAGGATTAGCTTGTTTTTTACAAGTGTTCCAAAAATTCTCTTATTTTGAACAGTGCAGTGTGGAACCTCACAGGCAAGACAGGAGAGGTGCAGCTATGTAGGAGTAGTATTTACAGCATTAGTGCAGTATGGAGCTTGACAGACAGGAGATGAAGGGCTTTGTAGAGGTAGTAGTAGTGGCAGTAGTAGCAGTATAGTATCGAACCTGATGAACAGGAGATGTGTGGCCGTGAAGGATTAGAAGTAGTGGTAGCTTTAGCAGCAAAGTATGGAAACTGACTGACATGGCAGTAGATGTGTGGCTGTGTAGAGGTAATAGTAGTGGCAGCAGGGGAAGCAGCAGTTTTCGGCTGTAGCAGCAATACAGTATGGAACATAAAGGAAAGACATTGGGCATCACTGGGCTAGTGATAAATAGCAACTGTCATCTATGGCAGGTGAGTTCATTGGCATCAGCTAGATGTGCGTGAAAATCCACAAATGTAATGTTTTCCACAATTGTAAAGGACAGTTGGATGACGCTACCTGCTGTGCTGAATTCTCTCTCGCTATTACACTGGAGGTTGGACAAGACAGTACACTGATATTAAACTTGTCTAGTTCTGGACACTGTTCCATTTTGCTTTCCTGGAAGTTCAGGTTCGCCGGTTTTGGCCGAACTTCGCCGCAAAGTTCGGGTTCGGGACACGAACTTGACCCCGAACACAAAACCCCAAGTTAATGGGGACCCGAACTTTGGGGCACTAAAATGGCCCTAAAAAAATCATAGAAAGGGCTAGAGGGCTGCAAAAGGAAGCAAAATGGGGGAGAGTCCAGGACAATTGCCCTGCAAACAAATGTGGATAGGGAAATGAATTAAAATAACATAGAATTTAAAAAAAGTAAAAAATAATGATCTTGAACTCGGAGGTGAAGGTCAAAGTGGAGTAGGAGGTTGAGGAGGCGGTGGACTTGGCGGTGTAGGTGGAAGAGGTGATGGAGGAGGAGAAGGTAGCCAACACTATTTTAGTATTTTTTAAAAATATTTTTTATACATTTTTCGAAGACCCCGAAATATTGAGAAATATAAAAAAGAAAACAAAGAGAAAGTGTGCTGGAGTATAACAATGGCCTTTATGCTTGTCTATTCTGCACAAGGTACAGACAAGTCCTGTGGGATTCCCGCCTGGTTCATTTTAATGAACATGAGCCTATCCACATTGGCTGTGGACAGGCGGCTGCGCTTGCCTGTGATCACCCTCCCTGCCATGCTGAACACACCTTCGGACAATACACTCGCCACAGGGCAGTCCAGCACCTCCAAGGCGTAAACGGCAAGCTCAGGCCATGTGCCCAATTTGGAGACCCAGAAGTTAAATGGGGAAGACCCATTAGTCAGTACGTGTAGGTGTGTGCACACGTACTGTTCCACCATGTTGCTAAAATGCTGCCTTCTGCTAAGACCTTCCATATCAGCTGGTGGTGCTGGTTGTTGTGGCATGCTGAAAAAGCTTTTCCACATTTTGGTCATGCTAACCCTCTCTTCTGAGGTGCTGGCGGTGCCCCAGCTGCGTTGGCGACTTCTTCCTTCTCCTCTGCCTTGTGCTTCCACTGAGCTCCTGGTGTCAGATGGGAATGCCATCAGCAGCGTGTCTACCAGCGTGCACTTGTACTCACCCATCTTCTGATCACGCTCCAGTGATGGAATTAAGGACGGCACGTTGTCCTTGTAGCCGGGATCCAGCAGGGTGGCCACCCATTAATCAGCACTGGTTAGAATGTGGGAAACTTGGCGGTCGTTGCACAGGCACTGTAGCATGTAGTCGCTCATGTGTGCCAGGCTGCCCAGAGGCAACGACAAGCTGTCCTCTGTGGGAGGTGTATCGTCTGTGTCCTCTGTATCCCCCAGTTCCCCTCCAGTGATGTCCATGAGCTGCTTTGGGTGCCACCCTGCTGTGAATACGATTCCTCCACCTCATCATCCTCCTCCTCCTCATCCTCCAGATCTGTGCCTTGGCTCAACTATTGTGCACCTGGCCTCTGTTGGTTCAGGAACCCACCCTCTGAGCCACTTGTGAATGACTGGCGTGATAACCGTGGAAATGATCCCTCTTCCTCCTCCTCTTCCTCCTGTATCACCGGCCATGTTGGTGGAGTACTCGAAACAGCGCAACACGGCACACACGTCCTGCATGGAGGCCTACTCGTTGTGGTGCTATTCGGCAGAGTTACTCACCCGTGCGTGCTACAGCTGAAACTCCTCTATCGTCTGCTGCTACTCACACAGTCTCTCCGCACTTTCTGCAGCAGCTTTCTGACATATTGGGGTAATTTTTCAGGAACCTCTGCACCACCAAATTGAGCACATGCGTCAGGCAAGGGATATGCGTCAAACCGGTAAGGCCCAGAGCTGCTACGAGATTTCGCCCATTATCGCGCTCCACCAGGCTGAACTTGAGGCTCAGTCACATCATCTATGCCCATACACAGCTCCTGTGCGGTGTGTGGTTTTTCCCCTAAACAGATGAGTTTCAAGACAGCCTGCTGTCGTTTCCCCCTGGCTGTACTGAAGTTGGGGGTGCAGGTGTTACACTGACCAGATGAGGAGGTGGTAGAGGAGGAAACGGAGTAGGAGGAGGAGGCAACAGGAGGCAAAGAGAAACGTCCTGCAATCCTCGGTAGCGGTTGGACATGCGCAAAACTGTTATCGCCCTCAAGCCCAGCTGCCACTGCATTTACCCAGTGTGGAATTAGGGATATATAACGTCCATGCCCGTGCTTACTGGTGGTTATGTGGACCTTGTCACAGATGGTGTTGCGCAGTGCTCACGTGATTTTGTCCACCACTTGGTTGTGCAGGGAAGGGATGGCTCGCCTGGAAAAGTAGTGGCGTCTGGGAACCACGTACTGTGGGACAGCCACCGCCATAAGTTTTTTAAAAGTGTCCGTCTCCACCAGGTGGAATGACAGCATTTCAAAGGCCAGGAATTTTGAAATGCTGGCATTCAGGGCCAGGGATCGTGGGTGGGTAGGGGGGTACTTCCTCTTTCTCTCCAGTGTTTGGTAGATGGAAAACGGAACGCTTCTATGGGACATTGTGGAGATGCTTGGTGACGGACGTGGTGGCGTTGCTGCCACATCCTCTGTTTGCAGGGTGGCAGGTGCTATTATCACTCCAGAGGGGGAGGAAGAGGCCGAGACTGAAGCAGAAGAGGGACCAGCAGGAGCCTGAGATCTTTCGTGGTTTTTGAGGTGTTTACTCCACTGCAGCTCATGCTTTGCATTTAGATGCCTGGCCATGCAGGTGGCACTCAGGTTTAGAACATTTATGCCTTGCTTCAGGCTCTGATTGCACAGCATGCAAATCACTCGTGTTTTGTCATCAGCACATTGTCTGCCAGGGAACTCTTTGGAGCTGGCTTTGGTGTGCTCAGTCTCTGGGTGCGGTGGGCATTAGCAGGTGTACTGGCTAGGGGACGGCCACTTTGCTTTTGCACACTGCTCCCTCTTTTGCTGTTTGGCTGGTGTTGTGTGACCTCTTCCTCCGAACTGCACACGTTACTCGCATGACCTTGATTCCATGTGGGGTCTAGGACCTCATCATCCTCCACATTACCTTCCACCCACTCCTTACCCCTGCCCTCCTTACTGGTCTGCACACTTCAGAAAGCCGTAGCAGTTGGCACCTGTGATTCGTCATCATCAGCAGAGATGTGCTGCAGTGGTTCTCCCATGTCCACATCCTGAAACATACACTATTTTTCGCCCTATAAGATGCACCGATCCATGAGACGCACCTAGGTTTTTGAGGAGGAAAATAAGAAAAAAATTTGAACCAAAAGGTGTGCTTTTGGTGGGTTTTGAACTAATTGTGGTCTGTGGATGACACTATTATGGGGATCTGTGGATGACACAGTTATGCAGGGGATCTGTGGATGACGCACTGTTATGGGGGACCTGTGGATGACACTGTTATGGGGATCTGTGGATGGCACTGTTATTTAGATCTGTGGATGACACTATTATGGGGATATATACTGGAGAGTGAATCTGGATCGCACATCCTCAAAACTATGCTTTGGTTATAACGACTGTCTCAGCATAATTACGTGGCATATCCGACAATTTGTAATACATAGTATGCTGTGCATAAGAGGCATTAGTATACAGTTTGATCAAAGAGCATAGGCCCACTTACCACGACAAGGCAGCCTCTACAAGTGGGAAACTACTCTAACCTATAATGGCGCAGCCGTGCACGGCGACCACCGGCGCCCCAGCACTGCACCAGCAGCAGACGGCGGGACCCAGAAACCGCACAGCGACCCCACTGTGCAGCAAAGCCTCCTTGGCCCTGGGCCCCACCGCCACACCAGCACAGCACTGAGGCAGAAATGGCAGACACGCAGTACTGCACCATGTGAACGAAACTGTATAAACTGTATACTAATGCCTCTTATGCACAGCATACTATGTATTACAAATTGGGCAGATATGCCACATAATTATGCTGAGACAGTCGTTATATCAAAAGCATAGTTTTGAGGATGTGCGATCCAGATTCACTCTCCAGTATATATTGTCATTATCTATTTTCTTTTTCCCCCCTCTGGTATCAGCACTCCTCCCCATTTGGACTAGGTGTTTTTAATTAGCCTTAGCTGCAAGGGGTTTATAAACTTCTACTATCTCTCAGATGCATTTCCTGGGGGTTGTGACTGGGTGAACTCTTTGCACTCGTTCACATGGTGCAGTACTGCGTGTCTGCCATTGCTGCCTCAGTGCTGTGCTGGTGGGGCGGTGGGGCCCAGGGCCAAGGAGGCTTTGCTGACAGTGGGGTCGCTGTGCGGCCTCTGGGTCCCGCCGTCTGCTGCTGGTGCGGTGCTGGGGCGCTGTGGTCGCCGTGCACGGCTGCGCCATTATAGGTTAGAGTAGTTTCCCACTTGTAGAGGCAACCTTGTCGCGGTAAGTGGGCCTATGCTCTTTGATCAAACTGTATACTAATGCCTCTTATGCACAGCATACTATGTATTACAAATTGGGCAGATATGCCGCGTAATTATGCTGAGACAGTCATTATATCAAAAGCATAGTTTTGAGGATGTGCGATCCAGATTCACTCTCCAGTATATATTGTCATTATCTATTTTCTTTTTCCCCCCTCTGGTATCAGCACTCCTCCCCATTTGGCGTAAGTGTTTTTAATTAACCTTAGCTGCAAGGGGTTTATAAACTCCTACTATCTCTCAGATGCATTTCCTGGGGGTTGTGACTGGGTGAACTCTTTGCACTCGTTCACATGGTGCAGTACTGCGTGTCTGACATTGCTGCCTCAGTGCTGTGCTGGTGGGGCAGTGGAGCCCAGGGCCAAGGAGGCTTTGCTGCACAGTGGGGTCGCTGTGCGGCCTCTGGGTCCCGCCGTCTGCTGGTGCGGTGCTGGGGCGCCAGTGGTCGCCGCGCACGGCTGCGCCATTATAGGTTAGAGTAGTTTCCCACTTGTAGAGGCAACCTTGTCGCGGTAAGTGGGCCTATGCTCTTTGATCAAACTGTATACTAATGCCTCTTATGCACAGCATACTATGTATTACAAATTGGGCGGATATGCCACGTAATTATGCTGAGACAGTCGTTATATCAAAGGCATAGTTTTGAGGATGTGCGATCCAGATTCACTCTCCAGTATATATTGACACTATTGTGGGGATCTATGGATGGCACTGTTATGGGGATCTGTGGATGGCACTGTTATGGGGATCTGTGGATGGCACTGTTATGGGGATCTGTGGATGACACTGCTATGGGGGGGGATCTGTGGATGACACATATATAGCATCTTATGCTATATATGTGTCATCCACAGATCCCCCCCATAACAGTGTCCCTGTGAGTGAATGACCAATACAGGGGGTGAGGGCCGGCATCTGGTGTTGTAATGGCAGCAGGGCCCAGTGCAGTCACTGTATTCTATTACAACAGGCCCCGCTTACTGTAGTATTCATATGTAATGTGTAGGCAATAAACTTTAGCAATTCTCTGTAGCACTCACTTGAAACTCCCGTAGCAGGCAGGCCGGGCATCAGCGTAACGTCACTCACTACTTCACTCGCCTGCTCCACCTGCTTCATTCATAAAGTGGGAGGAACAGGTGCATGACGTAGTGAGTTACGCTGCCGCCCAGCCTGAATTAACAGCCATAATTATTATTAGCTTTCTGTGTCAGGGGTGCAAAGATGGTGTATTGCACTCACAAAAAATCGCACTAACACTGTCCCTCACTTCAGCTGCCTGCTTTCTGTCCCTTCACTACTGAGAGCTGATGGGTGGTGCTACACGTGATCCAGCTTATATAGAGGCTGGGTCACACGATGCATCAGCCAATCACAGCCATGCCATTAGTAGGCATGGCTGTGATGGCTTCTAACGGCACACAGCTTAAAAGCTTGTTGATTGGCTACCCTGCAGTCTTTCAAGAAGCTTTAATAGGTGCCTAAACACCGAACTCGAACCTGAACTTTTCTGGCAAAGTTGGGGTTTGGGTCCAGGTACAGTTCGGGTTCACTCAACACTATCTAAAAGCATGTCTATCCAGTAGCCCTAAATTTGCTTGATGCTAATATTATGGTTTTCAACACCTAAACTACCAGGAATGCAGCTTGCATTGCTTGCTAGTGTGCCTGAATGCTATGATTGATGAAGGCCAGTGTCAGCAGCGGCATCATCATCATAACAAGTGTCAGCCTAGTTCCCTTGCTGTACCTGGGAAACTCCATGTTCCCATGCACCACCAACTCCTCCAGTCATAGCTAGTCATCCTTATCCTCTCCATTCTTCCTCCATGTGATGTCATCCATGTGGGTCCCCAACAGCCACAGAGTGGTTTGCAATGTGTGGCAATGCAGTACCCCAGAACAGGGAACTTGCAAACTGTTCTTGTTATGTAATGTTATGTGATGTCATTTAATGCTTTGTAATGTACCCAGTATAGTTCTGTATGGAATTCTCAGGGATAATAATTCTGACTCTGCCCATGGATGAAGTTAGGTGTGGGACATAGGTTCACCACTAGTAATTTGGAGTTAGCAGACTAAGCGATAGGTTGTGAAATGTGCTCGCTCCTCAGAGGACTAAACCTAAGCTCCAAAGAACCATTGTCTCATGGAAATTTACAGAGAAAAACTCTATTTCATAGTACTCCAGAAATATGCAAAATAAATGTGGAGTCCCAGTATTGGGTCTACAACACATAGTTCTCCAGGAAGAGAGAAAAAAGAAGAACCAAGAATGTCCAGAATCTGCAAGGCCGATTATTGGTGTCAGTCAGTAAGGTATTGCTATTTAAGGCTGCTATAGACTTTATTGAAGTGAGAGGGACATTGCACGAACACCCTTCACCTTTAGATACAATATGGTCCTAGCTAATTATAATTAAATTCTACACAGAGAGAGAGAGACTTTGGAAAGATATAGTAAAGGAGTACTACAACCTTATATATCCATACATTGCTATCTGTTTGGAACTGTGTTTTGATATTGTTGGATGTACTACAACTTCCATTCTGCACTTTAGTAAAGACAGACTTGTTTATTTTCTACAACTGGTCTGGATACTGACTATCATCAGACAGAAGTCCCAACATCAGGGTGTGTGCAGAGGGAAGAAAGGTACACCCTCCTATCACTGGCCCTAGGAAGCATCAGTGTCAGGATTACAGCTTTAATAACTATAGCAACCAGAACCAATGCCGCTCCCATCCTCCTCTCTACTCCTCTAGGGCTTGCGGCAGAAGCTGTTCTTCTTCCACTATACCTTGTTGCATCAGCATACCCATTTGATCTAATATAAATTTCAGGAGGATTACATCATTAATGCAGCTGTTGTTTCTAGTCAGACATCTGGTGGTCTCTTCGAAAGGCCTGATTACGTGCTTCCCTGATGGAATGCCACTGCCATGTAATCATTAACCGCTTTATGCTCCTTAAGTAGATACTCCAGTATATGCAAATTGTAAATGCAATAAGTTGGATTGTCACAGATTGAGTGGTGCAAAAGCAGACCGTACTGTTACTGCAAGTCAAGGAGGACAATTTTAGTCACATAAAAATCGCTGAATTGTGCAGGCAGTCTCCTGGGCATGGCCAGCAATTTCTGCAGGCCATGATACATTTTTAAAAATAATTGCACCACTAAACTTATTATGTGTATCATGCAGTGAGCATGTCTGATATCCCCAAATGTAGATCAGCCACAATGTTCCTTGCCATAGTCACTGAAAATATTTCCCAGTTGTGATAGGAGGGAGGGGGAGTGGAAGCAACACTTTGCCCTGTGTCTGTTGGTAATGAGAGGATGTCTATTGAGAAGGATGAGAATATGGTGGATAAGTGCCTACTGTGGGAACCAGACCGACACAAACGTAAAGATGCCACCCAAAACATTGACCCAGCGGGCTGTGAAAGACATTCACTGTCCCCTTTTATAACAGTTTCTTCAAATGTTGATGTTAGCATGCATCTTACCACCTTGGGTGACCGATGTGTAGTTTAGCATGACTAGTAACTAGAGTTGAGCGAATACGAACTGTATAGTTCGGGTTTTTTACCAAATTTTGGGGTGTTCGGGACACGGACCCGAACATTTTCAAAAAAGTTCGGGTTCGGGTTCATTGTTCGGCGATTTCTTCCCGCTTTCTGAAGGGCTGCACAGCAGCTAGCGTTTTACTTCTTGCCCTAAGAAGCCATCACAGCCATGCCTACTAATGGCATGGCTGTGATTGACCAAGTGCAGCATGTGACCCAGCCTCTATTTAAGCTGGAGTAACGTAGCGCCGCACGTCACTCTGCTCTGATTAGTGTAGGGATAGGACGCAGCTGCAGTGAGGGCGAGATTAGGCAGGGTAAAGTTAGCAAAAACACCTAATGAAGTGATTGATCTACAGCTGTGAATCATTCAACTTCTGCTAGTTAATTGCTCACAGGTTTTTAGGCTGCACAGAACGTTTTTCTGTCACATTTTTCTGGGTTGATCGGCAGCCATTTTGTGGCCTTTTGGTGCACCAGCACAGGCTGCCACCAAGTCCATCAATCCATCAATACTAGTTTTTTTTTTTTTGCTATATCCTACATCAGGGGCTTGGCTGTGCTTATTGTCACCTCAGGATAGAAATTTCAATATTTTATTGAGGGGTTAAATTCAAATGCCAAAATAGCAATACCCTAAATCTGGTGTTCCAGCTGTGGCTAGCCAAGTGTAATACTGTATGCTGTCTGGCAAAGGATTTTTTTTTCTGTGGTGAAATTCAATAGCCAAAATAGCAATCCCCTAAATCTGGTGTCCCAGCAGTGGCTGGCAAAGTTTAATAGTGTCCGGCAAAGGATATATTTTGATCTGGGGTTAAAGTCAATAGCCAAAATAGCAATCCCCTAAATTTGGTGTCCCAGCTGTGGCTAGCCAAGTTTAATAGGGTCCGGCAAAGGATATATTATGTTCTGGGGTGAAATTCAATTGCCAAAATAGCAATACCGTAAATCTGGCGTCCCAGCAAGGCTGGACAAGTTTAATATTGTCCGGCAAAGGACATATTTTGTTCTGGGGTGAAATTCAATTGCCAAAATAGCAATCCCTTAAATCTGGCGTTGCAGCAGTGGCTGGCCAAGTTTAATAGTGTACGGCAAAGGAAAGAAAATTTTCTGGGGTAAAATTCAATTGCGAAAATAGCAATACTGTTAATCAGTGGTTTCAGCTGAGGCTGGCCAAGTTTAATAGTGTCCGGAAAAGGATATATTTTGTTCTGGGGTGAAACTCAGTTGCCAAGATAGCAATCCCCTAAAACTGGTGTCCCAGCAGTGGATGGCCAAGTTTAATAGTGTCCCGCAAAGGACATATATTGTTCTGGGGTGAAATTCAATTGCCAAAATAGCAATCCCGTAAATCTGGCGTTGCAGCAGTGGCTGGCCAAATTTAAAAGTGTCTGGCAAAGAGTAGATAATTTTATGGGGTGAAATTCAATTGCCAAAAGAGCAATACTCTAAAACTGGTGTCCCATCAGTGGCTGTCCAAGTTTAATAGTGTCCGGCAAAGGATAGATCATTTTCTGGGGTGAAATTCAATTGCCAAAATAGCAATCTACTAAATCTGGTGTCACAGCAGTGACTGGCCAAGTTTAATAGTGTCCGGCAAAGGATATATTTTGTTCTGGGTTGAAATTCAATTGCCAAAATAGCAATCCCCTAAATTTGGTGTCCCAGCATTGGCTGGCCAAGTTTAATAGTGTCAGGTAAAGAATAGATAATTTTCTATGGTGAAATTCAATTGCCAAAATAGTAATCCCCTAAATCTGGTGTCCCAGCAGTGGCTGGCCAAGTTTAATAGTGTCCAGCAAAGGATATATTTTGTTCTGGGGTGAAATTCAATTGATAAAATAACAATACCGTAAATCTGGCGTCCCAGCAGTGGCTGGCCAAGTGTAATATTGTCTGGCAAAGGACATATTTTGTTCTGGGGTGAAATTCAATTGCCAATATAGCAATCCCGTAAATCTGGTGTCCCAGCAGTGGCTGGCCAAGTTTAATAGTGTCCTGCAAAGGATATATTATTTTCTGGGGTGAAATTCAATTGCAAAAAGAGCAATACCGTAAATCTGGTGTCCCAGCTGTGGTTGGCCAAGTTTAATAGTGTCGCCAAAGGATATAATATGTTCTGGGGTGAAATTCAATTGCCAAAATAGCAATACCGTAAATCTGGCATCACAGCAGTGGCTGGCCAAGTTGAATATTGTCCGCAAAGGACATATTTTGTTCTGGGGTGAAATTCAATTGCCAATATAGCAATCCCGTAAATCTGGTGTACCAGCACTGGCTGGCCAAGTTTAATAGTGTCCGACAAAGGACATATATTGTTCTGGGGTGAAATTCAATTGCCAATATAGCAATACTGTAAATCAGTGGATTCAGCTGTGTCTGGCCAAGTTTAATAGTGTCCGGCAAAGGATAGATAATTTTCTGGCGTGAAATAAAATTTCCAAAATAGCAATCCCCTAAAACTGGTGTCCCAGCAGTGGCTGGCCAAGTTTAATAGTTTCCGGCAAAGGATAGATAATTTTCTGGGGTGAAATTCAATAGCCAAAATAGCAATCCCCTAAATCTGGTGTCCCAGCAGTGGCTGGCCAAGTTTAATAGTGTCCAGCAAAGGACATATATTGTTCTGGGGTGAAATTCAATTACCAAACTAGCAATCCCGTAAATCTGGCGTTGCAGCAGTGGCTGGCCAAGTTTAATAGTGTCTGGCAAAGGATATATTTTGTTCTGGGGTTAAATTCAATAGCCAAAATAGCAATCCCCTAAAACTGGTGTCCCAGCAGTGGCTGGCCAAGTTTAATAGTTTCCGGCAAAGGATAGATAATTTTCTGGGGTGAAATTCAATAGCCAAAATAGCAATCCCCTAAATCTGGTGTCCCAGCAGTGGCTGGCCAAGTTTAATAGTGTCCAGCAAAGGACATATATTGTTCTGGGGTGAAATTTAACTGCCAAAATAGCAATCCCGCAAATCTGGCGTTGCAGCAGTGGCTGGCCAAGTTTAATAGTGTCCGTCAAAGGATAAATGTTGTTCTGGGGTTAAATTCAATAGCCAAAATAGCAACCCCCGAAATCTGGTGACCCAGCAGTGGCTGGCTAAGTATAAAAGTTTCCGTCAAAGAATAGATAATTTTCTGGGGTTAAATTCAATTGCCAAAATAGCAATCCCCTAAATTTGGTGTCCCAGTAGTGGCTTGCCAAGTTTAATAGTGTACGGCAAATGATAGATAATTTTCTGGGGTGAAATTCAATTGGCAAAATAACAATACCGTAAATCTGGCATCCCAGCAGTGGCTGGCCAAGTTTAATAGTGTCCGGCAAAGAATAGATAATTTTCTGGGGTGAAATTCAATGGCCAAAATAGCAATACTTTAAATCAGTGGTTTCAGCTGTGGCTGGCCAAGTTTAATAGTGTCCGGCAAAGGATAAATAATTTTCTTGGGTGAAATTCAATTGTCAAAGTAGCAATCCCCTAAAACTGGTGTCCCAACAGTGGCTGGCCAAATATATTAGTGTCCGGCAAAGGATAGATAATTTTCTGGGGTGAAATTAAATTGTCAAAGTAGCAATCCCCTAAAACTGGTGTCCCAGCAGTGGCTGGCCAAGTTTAATAGTGTCCGGCAAAGGATAGATCATTTTCTGGGATGAAATTCACTTGCCAAAATAGCAATCCCCTAAATCTGGTGTCCCAGCAGTGGCTGGCCAAGTTTAATAGTGTCCGGCAAAGGAAAGATAATTTTCTGATGTGAAATTCAATTGCCAAAATAGCAATACCATAAATCAGTGGTTTCAGCTGTGGCTGGCCAAGTTTTATAGTGTTTGGCAAAGGATATATTTTGTTCTGGGGTTAAATTCAATTGCCAAAATAGCAATCTGTAAATCTGGCGTCCCAGCAGTGGCTGGCCAAGTTTAATAGTGTCTGTCAAAGAATAGATAATTTTCTGGGGTGAAATGCAATTGCCAAAATAGCAATATCGTAAATCTGGTGTCCCAGCAGCGGCTGGCCAAGTTTAATAGTGTCCAGCAAAGGAAAGAAACTTTTCTGGGGTGAAATTCAATGGCCAAAATAGCAATACTGTAAAGCAGTGATTTTAGCTGTGGCTGGCCAAGTTTAATAGCGTCCGGCAAAGGATATATTATTTTCTGGGTTGAAATTTAATAGCCAAAATAGCAATCCCCTAAATCTGGTGTCCCAGCAGTGGCTGGCCAAGTTTAATAGTGTCCAGCAAAGGAAAGAAACTTTTCTGGGGTGAAATTCAATGGCCAAAATACTGTAAAGCAGTGATTTCAGCTGTGGCTGGCCAAGTTTAATAGTGTCCGGCAAAGGATATATTATTTTCTGAAGTGAAATTCAATTGCCAAAATAGCAATACCTTAAATCTGGTGTCCCAGCAGTGGCTGGCCAAGTTTAATAGTGTCCAGCAAAGGATAGATTTTGTTCTGGGGAGAAATTCAATTGCCAAAATATCAATCCCGTAAATCTGGCATCCCAGCAGTGGCTGGCCAAGTTTAATAGTGTCCGTCAACGGATAGATCATTTTCTGGGGTGAAATTCAATTGCCAAAATAGCAATCCCTTAAATCTGGTGTCCCAGCAGTGGCTGGCCAAGTTTAATAGTGTCCGGCAAAGGAAAGATAATTTTCTGGGGTGAAATTCAATTGCCAAAATAGCAATACTGTAAATCAGTGGTTTCAGCTGTGGCTGGCCAAGTTTAATAGTGTCCGTCAAAGGATAGATTTTGTTCTGGGGTGAAATTCAATTACCAAAATAGCAATTCCCTAAATCTTTTGTCCCAGCAGTGGCTGGCCAAGTTTGATAGTGTCTGGCAAAGAATAGATAATTTTCTGGGGTGAAATTCAATTGCCAAAATAGCAATCCGCTAAATCTGGTGTCCCAGAAGTGGCTGGCCAAGTTTAATAGTGTCCGGCAAAGGATAGATGATGTTCTGGGGTTAAATTCAATTGCCAAAATAGCAATCCCCTAAATCTCGTGTCACAGCAGTGGCTGGCCAAGTTTAATAGTGTCCGGAAAAATATATATTTTGTTCTGGGGTGAAATTCAATAGCCTAAATAGAAATACCATAAATTAGTGGTTTCAGCTGTGGCTGGCCAAGTTTAATAGTGTCGGGCAAAGGATATATTTTGTTCTAGGGTGAAATTCAATTGCCAAAATAGCAATCCCGTAAATCTGGCTTCCCAGCAGTGGCTGGCCAAGTTTATTAGTGTCCGGCAAAGATAAGAAAATTTTCTGGGGTGAAATTCAATGGCCAAAATAGCAATACTGTAAATCAGTGGTTTCAGCTGTGGCTGGCCAAGTTTAATAGTGTCCGGCAAAGGATTGATAATTTTCTGGGGTGAAATTCAATTGCAAAATTAGCAATCCCCTAAATAAAGTGTCCCAGCATTGGCTGGCCAAGTTTAATAGTGTCCGTCAAAGAATAGATAATTTTATGGGGTGAAATTCAATTGCCAAAATAAGAATCCCCTAAATCTCGTGTCCCAGCAGTGTCTGGCCAAGTTTAATAGTGTCCGCCAACGGATATATTATTTTCTGGCATGAAATTCAATTGGCAAAATAGCAATACCGTATACCTGATGTCCCAGCAGTGGCTGGCCAAGTTTAATAGTGTCCAGCAAAGGATATATTTTGTTCTGGAGTGAAATTGAATAGCCAAAATAGCAATCCCCTAAATCTGGTGTCCCAGCAGTGGCTGGCCAAGTTTAATAGTGTCCGGCAAAGAATAGATAATTTTCTGGGGTGAAATTCAATTGTGAAAGTAGCAATCCCCTAAAACAGGTGTCCCAGCAGTGGCTGGCCAAGTTTAATAGTGTCCGGCAAAGATAAGAAAATTTTCTGGGGTAAAATTCAATAGCCAAAATAGCAATACTGTAAATCAGTGGTTTCAGCTGTGGCTGGCCAAGTTTAATAGTGTCCGGCAAAGGATTGATAGATTTCTGGATGAAATTCAATTGCAAAAATAGCAATCCCCTGTATCTGGTGTCCCAGCAGTGGCTGGCCAAGTTTAATAGTGTCCGGCAAAGGAAAGAAAATTTTCTGGGGTGAAATTCAATTGCCAAAATAGCAATACCGTAAATCTGGCGTCTCAGCAGTGGCTGGCCAAGTTTAATATTGTCCGGCAAAGGACATATTTTGTTCTGGGGTGAAATTCATTTGCCAAAATAGCAATCCCTTAAATCTGGCGTTGCAGCAGTGGCTGGCCAAGTTTAATAGTGTCCGGCAAAGGAAAGAAAATTTTCTGGGGTGAAATTCAATTGCGAAAATAGCAATACTGTTAATAAGTGGTTTCAGCTGAGGCTGGCCAAGTTTAATAGTGTCCGGAAAAGGATATATTTTGTTCTGGGGTGAAATTCAGTTGCCAAAATAGCAATCCCCTAAAACTGGTGTCCCAGCAGTGGATGGCCAAGTTTAATAGTGTCCGGCAAAGGACAAATATTGTTCTGGGGTGAAATTTTACTGCCAAAATAGCAATCCCGTAAATCTGGCGTTGCAGCAGTGGCTGGCCAAGTTTAATAGTGTACGCAAAAGGATATATTTTGTTCTGGGGTTAAATTCAATAGCTAAAATAGCAACCCCCGAAATCTGGTGACCCAGCACTGCCTGAATAAGTATAATAGTGTCCGTCAAAGAAAAGATAATTTTCTGGGGTGAAATTCAATTGCCAAAATAGCAATCCCCTAAATTTGGTGTCCCAGTAGTGGCTGGTCAAGTTTAATAGTGTACTGCAAAGGATAGATAATTTTCTGGGGTGAAATTTAATTGCCAAAATAGCAATCCCCTAAATTTGGTGTCCCAGCCGTGGCTGGCCAAGTTTAATAGTTTCCGGCAAAGGATATATTATTTTCTGGCGTGAAATTCAATTGCCAAAATAGCAATACCGTAAATCTGGTGTCCCAGCAGTGGCTGGCCAAGTTTAATAGTGTCCTGCAAAGGATAGATTTTGTTCTGCGGTGAAATTCAATTGCCAAAATAGCAATCCCAGTAAATCTTTCATCCCAGCAGTGGCTGGCCAAGTTTAATAGTGTCCGGCAAAGAAAAGATAATTTTCTGGGGTGAAATTCAATTGCCAAAATAGCAATACTGTAAATCAGTGGTTTCAGCTGTGGCTGGCCAAGTTTCATAGTGTCCGGCAAAGGATAGATTTTGTTCTGGGGTGAAATTCAATTGCCGAAATAGCAATTCCCTAAATCTTTTGTCCCAGCAGTGGCTGGCCAAGTTTAATAGTGTCTGGCAAAGAATAGATAATTTTCTGGGGTGAAATTCAATTGCTAAAATAGCAATCCCCTAAATCTGGTGTCCCAGCAGTGGCTGGCCAAGTTTAATAGTGTCCGGCAAAGGATAGATGATGTTCTGGGGTTAAATTCAATTGCCAAAATAGCAATCCCCTAAATCTGGTGTCCCAGCAGTGGCTGTCCAAGTTTAATAGTCTCCAGAAAAAGATATATTTTGTTCTGGGGTGAAATTCAATAGCCAAAATAGCAAACCCCTAAATCTGGTTACCCAGCAGTGGCTGGCAAAGTTTAATAGTGTCCTGCAAAGAGTAGATAATTTTCTGGGGTGAAATTCAATTGCCAAAATAGCAATATCGTAAATCTGGTGTCCCAGCAGTGGCTGGCCAAGTTTAATAGTGTCCGGCGAAGGATATATTTTCTGGGTTGAAATTTAATTGCCAAAATAGCAGTCCCCTAAAACTGGTGTCCTAGCAGTGACTTGCCCAGTTTAATAGTGTCCGGCAAAGGAAAGAAAATTTTCTGGGGTGAAATTCAATTGCGAAAATAGCAATACTGTTAATAAGTGGTTTCAGCTGAGGCTGGCCAAGTTTAATAGTGTCCGGAAAAGGATATATTTTGTTCTGGGGTGAAATTCAGTTGCCAAAATAGCAATCCCCTAAAACTGGTGTCCCAGCAGTGGATCGCCAAGTTTAATAGTGTCCGGCAAAGGACAAATATTGTTCTGGGGTGAAATTTAACTGCCAAAATAGCAATCCCGTAAATCTGGCGTTGCAGCAGTGGCTGGCCAAGTTTAATAGTGTACGCAAAAGGATATATTTTGTTCTGGGGTTAAATTCAATAGCTAAAATAGCAACCCCCGAAATCTGGTGACCCAGCAGTGCCTGGATAAGTATAATAGTGTCCGTCAAAGAAAAGATCATTTTCTGGGGTGACATTCAATTGCCAAAATAGCAATCCCCTAAATTTGGTGTCCCAGTAGTGGCTGGTCAAGTTTAATAGTGTACTGCAAAGGATAGATAATTTTCTGGGGTGAAATTTAATTGCCAAAATAGCAATCCCCTAAATCTGGTGTCCCAGCCGTGGCTGGCCAAGTTTAATAGTTTCCGGCAAAGGATATATTATTTTCTGGCGTGAAATTCAATTGCCAAAATAGCAATACAGTAAATCTGGTGTCCCAGCAGTGGCTGGCCAAGTTTAATAGTGTCCTGCAAAGGATAGATTTTGTTCTGCGGTGAAATTCAATTGCCAAAATAGCAATCCCGTAAATCTTTCATCCCAGCAGTGGCTGGCCAAGTTTAATAGTGTCCGGCAAAGAAAAGATAATTTTCTGGGGTGAAATTCAATTGCCAAAATAGCAATACTGTAAATCAGTGGTTTCAGCTGTGGCTGGCCAAGTTTCATAGTGTCCGGCAAAGGATAGATTTTGTTCTGGGGTGAAATTCAATTGCCGAAATAGCAATTCCCTAAATCTTTTGTCCCAGCAGTGGCTGGCCAAGTTTAATAGTGTCTGGCAAAGAATAGATAATTTTCTGGGGTGAAATTCAATTGCTAAAATAGCAATCCCCTAAATCTGGTGTCCCAGCAGTGGCTGGCCAAGTTTAATAGTGTCCGGCAAAGGATAGATGATGTTCTGGGGTTAAATTCAATTGCCAAAATAGCAATCCCCTAAATCTGGTGTCCCAGCAGTGGCTGTCCAAGTTTAATAGTCTCCAGAAAAAGATATATTTTGTTCTGGGGTGAAATTCAATAGCCAAAATAGCAAACCCCTAAATCTGGTTACCCAGCAGTGGCTGGCAAAGTTTAATAGTGTCCTGCAAAGAGTAGATAATTTTCTGGGGTGAAATTCAATTGCCAAAATAGCAATATCGTAAATCTGGTGTCCCAGCAGTGGCTGGCCCAGTTTAATAGTGTCCGGCAATGGATAGATAAATTTTTGATGTTAAATTCAATTGCCAAATAGCAATCCCCTAAATCTGGTGTCCCAGCAGTGGCTGGCCAAGTTTAATAGTGTCCGGCAAAGGATAGATAATTTTCTGGGGTGAAATTCAATTGTCAAAGTAGCAATCCCCTAAAACTGGTGTCCCAGCAGTGGCTGGCCAAGTTTAATAGTGTCCGGCATAGGATATATTTTGTTCTGGGGTAAAATTCAATTGCCTAAATAGAAATACCATAAATCAGTGGTTTCAGCTGTGGCTGGCCAAGTTTAATAGTGTCCGGCGAAGGATATATTTTCTGGGTTGAAATTTAATTGCCAAAATAGCAGTCCCCTAAAACTGGTGTCCTAGCAGTGACTTGCCCAGTTTAATAGTGTCCGGCAATGGATAGATACATTTTTGATGTTAAATTCAATTGCCAAAATAGCAATCCCCTAAATCTGGCGTCCCAGCAGTGGCTGGCCAAGTTTAATAGTGTCCGGCAAAGATAAGAAAATTTTCTGGGGTGAAATTCAATGGCCAAAATAGCAATACTGTAAATCAGTGGTTTCAGCTGTGGCTGGCCAAGTTTAATAGTGTCCGGCAAAGGATAGATAATTTTCTGGGGTGAAATTCAATTGCAAAAATACCAAACCCCTAAATTTGTTGTCCCAGCATTGGCTGGCCAATTTAATAGTTTCCGGCAAAGTATAGATAATTTTCTGGGGTGAAATTCAATTGCCAAAATAGCAATACCGTATATCTGGTGTCCCAGCAGTGGCTGGCCAAGTTTAATAGTGTCCAGCAAAGGATATATTTTGTTCTGGAGTTAAATTCAATTGCCAAAATAGCAATCCCGTAAATCTGGTGTCCCAGCAGTGGCTGGCAAAGGAATAAAAATTTTCTGGGGTGAAATTCAATTGCCAAAATAGAAATACTGTAAATCAGTGGTTTCAGCTGTGGATGGCCAAGTTTAATAGTGTCGGGCAAAGGATAGATCATTTTCTGGGGTTAAATTTAAATGCAAAAATAGCAATCCACTAAATCTGGTGTCCCAGCAGTGGCTGGCCAAGTTTAATAGTGTCCGGCAAAGGATAGATAATTTTCTGGGGTGAAATTCAATTGCAAAAATAGCAATCCCCTAAAACTGGTGTCCCAGCAGAGGCTGGCCAAGTTTAATAGTTTCCGGCAAAGGATATATTATTTTCTGGCGTGAAATTCAATTGCCAAAATAGCAATACCGTAAATCTGGTGTCCCAGCAATGGCTGGGCAAGTTTAATAGTGTCCGGCAAAGAATAGATAATTTTCTGGGGTGAAATTCAATTGCCAAAATAGCAATCCCCTAAATCTGGTGTCCCAGCAGTGGCTGGCCAAGTTTAATAGTGTACGGCAAAGGATAGATAATTTTCTGGGGCGAAATCCAATTGCCAAAATAGCAATACTGTAAATTAGTAGTTTCAGCTGTGGCTGGCCAAGTTTAATAGTGTCCGACAACGGATAGATAATTTTCTGGGGTAAAATTTAATTGCCAAAATAGCAATCCCCTAAATCTGGTGTCCCAGAAGTGGTTGGACAAGTTTAATAGTGTCCGGAAAAGGATAGATAATTTTCTGGGGTGAAATTCAATTGACGAAATAGCAATGCCGTAAATCAGTGGTTTCAGCTGTGGCTGGCCAAGTTTAATAGTGTCCGGCAAAGGACATATTATTTTCTAGTTTAAAATTCAATTGCCAAAATAGCAATACCATAAATCAGTGGTTTCAGCTGTGGCTGGCCAATTTTATTAGTGTCCGGCTAAGGATATATTTAGTTCTGGGGTTAAATTTAATTTCCAAAATAGCAATCCCGTAAATCTGGCGTCCCAGCAGTGGCTGGCCAAGTTTAATAGTTTCCGGCAAAGGAAAGATAATTTTCTGGGGTGAAATTCAATTGCCAAAATAGCAATACTGTAAATCAGTGGTTTCAGCTGTGGCTGGCCAAGTTTAATAGTGTCCGGCACAGGATAGATAATTTTCTGGGGTGAAATTCAATTTCCAAAATAGCAATTCCCAAAATCTTTTGTCCCAGCAGTGGCTGGCCAAGTTTAATAGTGTCCGGCAAAGGATAGATAATATTCTGGGGTTAAATTCAATTGCCAAAATAGCAATACCGTAAATCTGGTGTCCCAGCAGTGGCTGGCCAAGTTTAATAGTGTCCGGCAAAGGATATAATTTGTTCTGGGGTGAAATTCAATTGCCAAAATAGCAATCCCATAAATCTGGCGTCCCAGCAGTGGCTGGCCAAGTTTAATAGTGTCCGCTAAAGGATAGATAATTTTCTGGGGTGAAATTCAATTGCCAAAATATCAATGCCCAAAATCTGGTGTCCAAGCAGTGGCTGGCCAAGTTTAATAGTGTCCGGCAAAGGATAGATAATTTTCTGGGGTGAAATTCAATTGCCAAAATAGCAATACCGTAAATTTGTGGTTTCAGCTGTGGCTGCCCAAGTCTAATAGTGTACGGCAAAGGATAGATAATTTTCTGGGGTGAAATTCAATTGCCAAAAAAGCAATCACTGATACTGGAGTGAACACTGGTATTGGAGCTCCTCTGGACCATGAAAGTCCAGCAAGCGTGTGGACACAGGGCGCAATTCACAACCAGATGAACAATGTAATACGGTTTATTTGGAGACAATGCATTTCGGGGTTCAAAGGACCTCTTTATCAAGTCTATAAAAACATAAAATAGAATGGAAAGAAATGTACATATATATCGTTATATTGTTAATGCGGAGGCACTTCATAAACGAGGCACTGCCTTACTCACAGGTGTGCGTTCTCAGGTGCTGGGGGGGCGTGTCTTCATCCCTGACCCAAGCAGCTCACGCCAGCAGCAGCTACGCTGAAGTAATTATGCATGGGCCGCGGTGCCTGATTTGGCCAAAGCTTCTTACGGTAAGGACGACTCGGGCTCATGGTCGACTGCTGCTCTGGGTATGTTTCTGGCCGGGCTTTCAGGTCAGGTAGGGCTCCCACTGCTTCAGGCACACGGATCATCCTTTGATCACTCCCCGCCTTGAGATTTCCCTTACCTACAATTGCGGCCACGCCGTCGGCTTCCTTGCACATGCGACACACTCACGGTCTCGCATGGTGTGGCTGTTTCATCTGTCTCTGCTGGTTTTGCCACCCTGGTCTCTCATTCGCTGCTTCTAGTGTCGTGGTCACGGGGTGTCTGCCTCCAGCATTTTCTGCCCTACTAACCATGCTCCCTTAAATCCATCTGTCTAGCACCCAGATGCCATATTATACCAGCATTGCCAGGAGGAATAATGGAAGGATAGCAACAATTCTATTAAAAGTTAGCTATTTTACTGGAGAGAGCTTAGGAGTGAGTTCCTACTATGTATAAGAAAGTTTTACTTTTCGCTTTGTATGTATAAAGGGTTACGATTACCAAAATTAAATTTCTCTTCTTCTAACTGCTTCTGGTTTTTAGTAAGCACAGTTATAAAATAAAAAAAATGTTCAGGCTTTGGAGGGCTTACTTCTTTTCCGGATTTTGACTGTCATGCGCTTCAGGTTCATGCTTATTTTCTAATGTTAGTTTCCTGTAAGATGTCGTGCACAGCGCATGCGCGGCGCTCGCTCCGAGTCGGTCATGTACCTGACACAGATGCTCAGTGGCTTTCCCCAGTCTTCCCGGTCTCTCACAGGAGCAGTTCGCTCTCCCTTTCAGGTACTGCTCTCCCGGCAGATGCGCCCGTTCACCGGTGCAGAAGAAGCCGCTCCCATTCCCCCCACCCCCGGCATGGCCACTGCTCCGAGAGACCTGGCCAATTCTGCTCCCGCTCTAGTCCCAGCGGCTCCTGCTCCAGACCCGGCACTCCCGCTCTAGAAACCGCCATTCTAGATCCACCGCTCCATGTTTCCGCATTACCAGTACTCAGGCCGGCGCCACTCCCTTGGGGACCCTTACCGGTATGAGAGCCGCAGGAGAAACCAGCTTCAGCGCTCCCCCAGTTACCGCTCCAGTCCAGCTAGTGACCGTCATCCTCTGGCCAGCAGAAATGACAGATATATTAGTCCGCAGTCTGTATCAAGTTGGAGCAGGCGGTAGGGCTCAATAACAATTTTTGCCGCTGCCTGGGGCCGTAGTCTGGCAGTCCGTGAATTTGAGTACAGTCTCCTTTAAAAAAAATAATGTAATGATGGGTTTAGTCGGAGTATATTCTCTTAAGCGCTCATCCCAGTTTTTAAATATAGCTTGTCTAATGGCATGGGCTATATTTAAAAGAAAATGTGAGAATAGTTGGAGGTTTGACACACCCAGGTGCTGATGTCTACAAAAGGTAGACAGATTCTTAGATGCATAGTGACCAGAGGAAGCGCAAGGTGCGCTAAACGGCCGTCGCCGCATTGCAGCTCTGTGTGTATGAGACTGTTGTCCGCCCCTAATCCTTCTGTTTTTATACATGTCTTCGAATAAAGCTGAAGAATTTTTACCGTACTGGTGAGTGCCGCCTATCTTCTTGATTATTGCATCGATTATTCTCTGTCGGGCTGAGCACAACCGTGAGTCGGAACATTTTACTGGGACGGGAGGCGTGCACAAGGTGTATGTTGATATAACAGGGATAACAGTGGTGCCACCCCGCTTTGTCGCCTGCTTACGCCATTCAGGCATACATTTAGTATTTAATGTCTGTTGTCTGTTACGTTTCAGGCTTGCATTCATTAATCGTTATTGTCTGTCGCCTGTCTACATTATTCAAGCCACGTTTATTGTTTAACCACTACAGGACCGCCTAACGCAGGGATGCATCCTGCGGGCGGTCCTGTAGTTCTGATACGACGCATCGGCGCGTCATCTCGCGAGACGTCTCAGGAGTTCTGCTACAGCCTGCCAGTGATGATCCATCGCTGGCAGGCTGTAGATGTGAATTAAATCGCATCAAAGAGCTATATCAGACGCTGTTTTGTGAACAGCGTCTGATATAGCTGCTACCTGGTCCTCTGGTGGTCCCATTTGCTGGGATCGACCACCAGAGGACCAGGTAACTATGTAAAGTTGCACCAAACACTACACAAACCCCCCCACCCCCCCTCACCTATTAACCCCTTGTTAACCCCTTGATCACCCCATCTAGACCCCCTGATCACCCCCCTGTCATTAATCACACCCCTTGTAAGGCTCCATTCAGACGTCCATATGTGTTTTGCGGATCCGTGGATTCACGGATCCGCGGATCCGCAGATCCTCAAAACAAGGACACCGGCAATGTGCTTTCCGCATTTTGCAGATCCGCACATTGCCAGAACTATATAGAAAATGCTTTTTCTTGTCTGCAATTGCGGACAAGAATAGGACATGTTCTATATTCTTGCGGAACGGAAGTGCAGACCCGGAAGCGCGGATCCGTAATTCCGGATCCGGGCGGGACAAAGTCTGTTCCCATAGAAATGAATGGGTCCGCAATTCTGTTCCGCAAACAGAATTGCGGACGTGTGAATGGGGCATAAGGGTCCCTTATCACCGCCAGTTAGTTAGCTACTTGTTAGGTAGCTAGCGCCCAGCCCACCGCACCGCAGTCACTGATTTTGGCAGAGATTTTTTCATCCACATTGATCGATACGAATGAAAAAATCTGTGCCGTTCATTTATTTATTTATTTTCAGCCCAGAGGCTGAACGGAAAAAAAAAATCTCATTACCCGTATGCTCAATATAAGGAGTATAGCGGAGACCCTCAAATGCCAGAGCAGTACAAAAACCTCACAAGTGACCCCATTTTAGAAAGAAGACACCCCAAGGTATTCCGTGAGGAGCATGGTGAGTTCATGTAAAATTTTATTTTTTGTCACAAGTTAGTGGAATATGAGACTGTAAAAAAAAATAAAAAATCAATTTCCGCTAACTTGTGGCAATTTTTTTTTTTTTTTCTGTGAACTCACCATGCCCCTCACGGAATACCTTGGGGTGTCTTCTTTCCACAATGGGGTCACTTATGGGGTATTTATACAGCCCTGGCATTTTAGGGGTCCTAAAGCATGAGAATCCAAATGCGTAAAAATGCCCTGTGAAATCCTAAAGGTACTCATTGGTTTTAGGGCCCCTTTGCGCATCTTGGCTGCAAAAAAGTGTCACTCATGTGGTATCGCTGTACTCAGGAGAAGTAGGGCAATGTGTTTTGGGGTGTATTTTTATATATACCCATACTTTGTGTGAGAAATATCGCTGTAAACGACAATTTTTAAAAAAATTTTATTCAAAGTTGTCAATTTACAGAGATATTTCTCTCACCCAGCATGGGTATATGTAAAAATACACCCCAAAACTCATTGCCCTACTTCTCCTGAGTACGGCGATACCACATGTGTGACACTTTTTTGCAGCCAAGATGCGCAAAGGGGCCCAAATTCTATTGAGTACCTTTTAGGAGGGCATTTTTACTCATTTTTCTTCTCACGCTTTAGGGCCCCTAAAATGCCAGGGCAGTATAAATACCCCACATGTGACCCCATTTTGAAAAGAAGACACCCCAAGGTATTCGCTATAAACGCTTACCCAAACCAATAAATATACACTTATTGGATTTTTTTTTTTTTTTATCAAAGACATGTAGAACAATAAATGTAGAGAAAAATTTATATAGAAATATAGTTTTTAAAAAAAAAATTACAACAGAAAGTGAAAAATGTCATTTTTTTGCAAAAATGTCGTTAAATTTTTATTAATGGCAAAAAAAGTAAAAATGTCAGCAACAATGAAATACCACCAAATGAAAGCTCTATTAGTGAGAAGAAAAGGAGGTAAAATTCATTTAGGTGGTAAGTTGCATGACGGAGCAATAAACGGTGAAAGTAGTGTAGTGCAGTTATTCAGGTATACGTCACTAATTATCATGTCTGTCGCCTGTTACTTTTCAGGCTTACGTTTATTAATTTTATTGTCTGCCGCCTGTTATTCAGGCCTTTGTTTTTAATCATTAATGTCTGTCGCCTGTTACTTTATTCAGGCTTATGTTCATTGATATCTGTCACCTGTTTACGTTATTCAGTCCTACGTTTATCATTTAATGTCTGTCGCTTGTTTACGTTATTCAGGCCTACATTTATTAATCTTCATGTCCTTCGCCTGTTTACGTTTCAGGCTTGCATTTATTAATTTATTTTGTCTGTCGCCTGTTTTCGTTATTCAGGCCTACTTTATTAATTATTAATGGCTGTTGCCTGTTACGTTATTCAGGCTTACGTTCATTGATCATTGATATCTGTTGCCTGCTCACGTTATTCAGGCCTACGTTTATTATTTAATGTCTGTCGCCTGTTACAGGCCTATGTTATTAATCATGTCTGTCTCCTGTTACCTTTCAGGTTACGTTTATTAATCATTATTGTCTGTCGCTTGTTTACGTTATTCAGGCCTACCTTATTAATCATTAATGTCTGTCGCCTGTTACGTTATTCAGGCTTACGTTCATTGATCATTGATATCTCTCGCATGTTTGTTATTCAAGCCTATATTATTATTCAATAATGTCCATCGCCTGTTATGTTATTCAGGCTTACGTTCATTGATCATTGATATCTGTCGCCTGTTTACATTATTCAGACCTACGTTTATTATTTAGTGTCTGTCGTCTGTCACGTTTCAGGCTTGCGTTTATTAATCTTTATTGTCTGTCACCTGTTTACGTTATTCAGGCCGATGTACTTAATTAATATTATATGTTGCCTATTACGTTCTTCAGGCTTACATTTTAAATCTAATGTTCTTAATGTATTTAATGTCGGTCACCTGTCAAGTTATCCAGGCCTACATTCATTGATTAATGTCTGTCGCCTACTAAGTTCTTCAGGCTCACGTTCTTAATTAATAATGTATGTTGCCTATTACGTTCTTCAGGCTTATGTTTTAAATCTAATGTTTGTCGCCAACAGCATAATTTCATGTTTCGTGCAGGCACATTCAGGGTCTAAAAAATAAATAAAAAAATCTTGCCGCAGATGCTTCTTTCAAGTCACGACGGAGGTGGGACAAGTAGGGCTATCCCCTTCAGCATTTCAGTTTCCGATCATGGTCGAAAGACGTACATCTCTCAGCGAAACCCCCTGGAGCATTCATAGCAAATTTGCACTCCTTCACTCATGGGAGGACACCAACAGGTCCTTGCATATTATGGGTTTTTTAGCTTATTGCCACACTGAGCTTAGACTCTTTACAACACAATAAATAGTATTTGGCCGGGGTCCAGCTTTCTTCAAAGTAGAAGATCCAGATAGCAGGTCTTCACGTCTCAAGCGATAAAAGCAACCCTCAGGGGCTACTGAAGAATAACGACAGATCTGTCTCAAACATACAGCCGGCATCAGGGGAACTATTCAGGATACTTCCTTCCTCCCTAGTTGTTAATCCTTTTGGGCTCCATTCCAGTTTAGTCATAA
This sequence comes from Bufotes viridis, assembly GCA_033119425.1. Taxonomy (NCBI): domain Eukaryota; kingdom Metazoa; phylum Chordata; class Amphibia; order Anura; family Bufonidae; genus Bufotes; species Bufotes viridis. Next base: position 197,102,332 of record CM065591.1, on the reverse strand, counting down.
AGGTGGTCATGTATTTCGGTTCTACGGAGGCCAGGGGAATTCACTAGTACTTATGCTAGAACCAAGGGTCAGTTAGCATGGTGCAAGGACCATTTCCCACCATATAGGACTATTTCACACTGTACCGGTCCTCCAAAACATCGCAGGTCGGTGGAGGTCAAGTACTTCCAGTCATTTAACGATTGGCGCCAAGTTAGGTTTTCAAAAGATTATCGGGGTTTCGGGTGACTCCGCCGGATAGCCCACTACTTCCGTTCAAAGTCCAAGCCATCGCCATCATCCTATTCATCTCCCATTTTGTTCCCTAGCGGCTAGATCAGCTTTTGTCCCTAATGCCATTTCGGGTCACTCATCACGCACCGGGGCAGCTTCTGCAACATCAAAGCATCATGTTCCAAGCCACGTCATTTGCAAGACGGGACGTTGGCGTTCTTCTTGCTTTTCCCGATACATCCAAACCCTCATGTGAGATTTCTGTTGCCCTTTGCAGATCGGCTTTATGATTTGGTTGTACATGCCAATTAAGTTCTTTCTTACTTTACACGGCTAGGTTTTTTGCCCCTATATTGGCCTACCCTCGGCAATGGCAAAGGGCACACCTCAGCCTTTTAGTCAGGTCAGCTTAGACATGTTCAGTTGGTTTAGGCTAGTCTCGGTGGTTATCTTCTCAGGTTTTACCGGCATCTCTTTGTCGGTAGCCCTGACCACAAATAGTTAAGGCTGATGAGTCAGGCTGCAATTGTGTGAGGAGTGGAGGCACTTCCTAAATGAGGCACGGCCTCACCCACGGGCGTGTGTTCTCAGGTGCCCCACCCTTCCTTCCCCTTTTTCTTTCTTAGATTTCCATAGGGCATACCCCCTTTTAGGCCTACCCTCGGCAAAGGTCAGCTTAGACATGTTTATTTGGTTTAGGCTAGTCTCGGTGGTTATCTTCTCAGGTTTTCCCGGAATCTCTTTGACTGTAGCCCTGACCACAAATATAAAAAGCAAAATAGTAATAATAATTAGTGATGAGCGGCAGGGGCAATATTCAAATTTGCGATATTTCGTGAATATTCATTAGAATATTCTTTATATATTCACGAATATTCGTATTCGACATTATTCTATTATATTGCGAAAAATCGGCAATGTAATATTCGCGTAATGCGAATATTCTAAATCACGAATATATAGCACCATAGAATATAGTGCTATATATTCTTTTTTAGAATATTCATCATTTTTTCCAATTTAATGTGAACAGTCATTGGCCTAAAAGCAACTTAGGCAGGGAGGAATCATGACTTCAGATGGAAAAAAATTACGAATATTCTCAAATTGAAGTGACCCACAAGTCAGTAATGACTCATTACTGATTTTGAATATTCTTTATTATTTAATATAGTTTATGTTATGCAAAAAAAAGGTAATTAAATATGCCCGTTAATTGAATCGCTTAAGAGCGTTAAGCAACTTTCTTATTGGGCTAGCTTGGCTTGGTAGAATTGTCGAATATGTAGAATATAGCGCTATATTCGTAATTTACGAATATAGTGCTATATTCTACATATTCGACAATTCTACCAAGCCAACCCAATAGGAAAGTTACTTAACGCCCATACACGATTCAATTAATGCGCATATTTAATTACCGATTTTTCGCATAACATAAACTATATTAACTAAGGAAGAATATTCTAGTGCACTAGATTTTGCAGCCTTCTAACACTGGCCCACAAGCAAGAAGCAGGCAGGTAATGGGTTCAGATGATAAAAAATTGAAAAATATTCGTTTTTACGAATATATATCACTATATTCAAAATATTCACGAATTCTCGAAGTTGCGGTATTCACGATTAAAATTCGCTATTCGAATATTCGCGCTTAACACTAAAGAAGACCAGAGTATCGCAGGGGTAAATATATTAAATATATTTATTCAAAAACGTACATCCATCACATGATGCAACGTTTCAGCATAAAAAACACCTTTGTCAAGCGGTCAAAGGAATTTTTTGCTGGTACCTATTTGAAAAAAGATGCTTAATATTTTTGGCTCTGATCTTCATCTAAGTCACAACAATAGACATCACAGTCTGCTTAAACTAATAACACACAAATAATTAAATGTTACCATGTTTTTATTGGACACACCATGTACAGGGAGTGCAGAATTATTAGGCAAATGAGTATTTTGACCACATCATCCTCTTTATGCATGTTGTCTTACTCCAAGCTGTATAGGCTTGAAAGCCTACTACCAATTAAGCATATTAGGTGATGTGCATCTCTGTAATGAGAAGGGGTGTGGTCTAATGACATCAACACCCTATATCAGGTGTGCATAATTATTAGGCAACTTCCTTTCCTTTGGCAAAATGGGTCAAAAGAAGGACTTGACAGGCTCAGAAAAGTCAAAAATAGTGAGATATCTTGCAGAGGGATGCAGCACTCTTAAAATTGCAAATCTTCTGAAGCGTGATCATCGAACAATCAAGTGTTTCATTCAAAATAGTCAACAGGGTCGCAAGAAGTGTGTGGAAAAACCAAGGCGCTAAATAACTGCCCATGAACTGAGAAAAGTCAAGCGTGCAGCTGCCAAGATGCCACTTGCCACCAGTTTGGCCATATTTCAGAGCTGCAACATCACTGGAGTGCCCAAAAGCACAAGGTGTGCAATACTCAGAGACATGGCCAAGGTAAGAAAGGCTGAAAGACGACCACCACTGAACAAGACACACAAGCTGAAACGTCAAGACTGGGCCAAGAAATATCTCAAGACTGATTTTTCTAAGGTTTTATGGACTGATGAAATGAGAGTGAGTCTTGATGGGCCAGATGGATGGGCCCGTGGCTGGATTGGTAAAGGGCAGAGAGCTCCAGTCCGACTCAGACGCCAGCAAGGTGGAGGTGGAGTACTGGTTTGGGCTGGTATCATCAAAGATGAGCTTGTGGGGCCTTTTCGGGTTGAGGATGGAGTCAAGCTCAACTCCCAGTCCTACTGCCAGTTTCTGGAAGACACCTTCTTCAAGCAGTGGTACAGGAAGAAGTCTGCATCCTTCAAGAAAAACATGATTTTCATGCAGGACAATGCTCCATCACACGCGTCCAAGTACTCCACAGCGTGGCTGGCAAGAAAGGGTATAAAAGAAGAAAATCTAATGACATGGCCTCCTTGTTCACCTGATCTGAACCCCATTGAGAACCTGTGGTCCATCATCAAATGTGAGATTTACAAGGAGGGAAAACAGTACACCTCTCTGAACAGTGTCTGGGAGGCTGTGGTTGCTGCTGCACGCAATGTTGATGGTGAACAGATCAAAACACTGACAGAATCCATGGATGGCAGGCTTTTGAGTGTCCTTGCAAAGAAAGGTGGCTATATTGGTCACTGATTTGTTTTTGTTTTGTTTTTGAATGTCAGAAATGTATATTTGTGAATGTTGAGATGTTATATTGGTTTCACTGGTAAAAATAAATAATTGAAATGGGTATATATTTGTTTTTTGTTAAGTTGCCTAATAATTATGCACAGTAATAGTCACCTGCACACACAGATATCCCCCTAAAATAGCTAAAACTAAAAACAAACTAAAAACTACTTCCAAAAATATTCAGTTTTGATATTAATGAGTTTTTTGGGTTCATTGAGAACATGGTTGTTGTTCAATAATAAAATTAATCCTCAAAAATACAACTTGCCTAATAATTCTGCACTCCCTGTAAACATTCACAGTGCAGGAGGAAAAAGTATGTGAACCCCTAGACCAGGCATCCTCAAACTGCGGCCCTCCAGCTGTTGCAATACTACAACTCCCAGCATGCCCGAACAGCCTACAGGTATCATCCTACAGCAGGGCATTGTGGGAGTTGTAGTTTTACAACAGCTAGAGGGCCGCAGTTTGAGGATGCCTGCCCTAGACTAATGACATCTCCAAAAGCAAATTGGAGTGAGGTGTCAGCCAACTGGAGTCCAATCAATGCCTCGCACAAAAGAGTTATCAGAAGACCTACGATTAAGAATTGTTGACTTGCATAAAGCTGGAAAGGGTTAGAAAAGTATCTCCAAAAGCCTTGCTGTTCATCAGTCCATAGTAAGACAAATTGTCTATAAATGGAGAAAGTTCAACACTGCTGCTACTCTCCCTAGGAGTGGCTGTCCAGTAAAGATGACTGCAAGAGAACAGCGCAGACTGCTCAATGAGGTGAAGAAGAAACCTAGAGTGTCAGCTAAAGACTTCTCAATTAGCGAATATACGATACGTAAAACATTAAACAAGAATGGATTTCATGGGAGGATACCACTGCTGTCCAAAAAAAACATTGCTGCACGTTTACAGTTTGCACAAGAGCACCTGGATGTTCCACAGCAGTACTGGCAAAATATTCTGTGGACAGATGAAACCAAAGTTGAGTTGTTTGGAAGAAACACACAACACTATGTTTGTAGAAAAAGAGGCACAGCACACCAACATCAAAACCTCATCCCAACTGTGAAGTATGGTGGTGGGGGCATCATGGTTTGGGGCTGCTTTGCTGCATCAGGGCCTGAACGGATTGCTATCATCGAAGAAACAAAATAAATCCTAATTTCCTAAGTAGAGTTGAGCGAACACCTGGATGTTCGGGTTCGAGAAGTTTAGCCGAACTTCCCGAAAATGTTCGGGTTCGGGATCCGAACTTGACCCGAACTTCACCCGAACCCGAACCCCATTGAAGTAAATGGGGACCCGAACTTTTGGGCACTAAAGGCTGTAAAATAGCCCAGGAAAGGGCTAGAGGGCTGCAAAAGGCAGCAAAATGTAGGTAAATCCCTTGCAAACAAATGTGGATAAGGAAATGACTTAAAATAACATAAAATAGAGAAAAATAATAAATAAACATTCTAAACTTGAGCCCTAGTGAGTGACAGTGGCACCTGTCACCCAGCAAACAGAGGAAGTGGCAAAAACGCCACCACATCTGTCATCGTCACCAAGCATCTCCACCAAATCCCATGAAAGTGTTCAGCTATCAGCTGTCCATCTCCCAAACACTGGAGAGAAAAAGAAATAGAAAGAGGAAGTACCCCCCTACCCAAGACTCTGAATGCCTTATTTCAAACTTCCTGGTCCTTTGAAATGCTTTCATTCTGTCTGGTGGACAGTTTTAAAAACCTTATGGCGGTGGCTGTCCCACAGTACATGCAGCCGCCGCTACTTTTGCAGGTAAGCCATCCCTTCCCAGCACAACCAAGTGGCGGACAAAATCAGGTGTGCACTGCGCAATGCTATCTATGGCAACGTCCACATAACCAACAACACAGTGGGTAAATGTAGCGGCTGGCCCAGAGTTGGATAGCATTTTTGAGAATGTCCTTCCACCCCCGAGGATTGCTGGGCATTTCTCTTTGTATACTGTTACCTCCTCCTCCTCCTCCTACTCTGCTTCCTCCTCCTCCTCCTCTACCACCTCCTCATCCACTCAGTGTAACACCTTCACCACCCACAGCAGCACAGCCAGGGGAAATGACAGCAGTCTGTTTTAAAACGTGTGTGTTTGTGGGGAAAAACCCCACAACGTGCACAACGGATGATTGGTTGGTGCCATTGAGCCTTCAGCCCGGCCTGGTGTTGTGCGCTAAAGGGGCAAAATGTAATAGCAGGTCTGGGCCTAGCCGGTTTGACGCACATCCCCTGCCTGCCACATGTGCTGAATTTGGGGTTCAGAAATTCCTAAACACCAGACAGTGAAAATCAATTCAGTTAATCGAACAAAAACACACACAACACCCCCACCACCCCTTTCACTCAAACCATTAACAAACTATTTACAAACTTACTTAAACATATTAAAATAACTATAATGCAGCTAAACTAACCATACGAACAAACAAAACTATATACACGCCTTATCCTTAACTTAAGGCCAGCCAATTACAAGTGGCTCGGAGGGTGGGTTCCTGCACCAACATAGGCCCTGGCCTGGAACACAATTGTCCAGCCAGGGCACAGTTCTGGAGGATGAGGAAGAGGAGTAGGAGGAACACTGGGGGATACAGAGGACACAGACGATGTACCTCCGTCAAAGAGGATAGCTTTTCCTTGCCTCTGGGCAGCCTGGAAGACATGAGCGACAACATGCTGCAGTGCCTGCGCAACGACCGCCCAGTTACTGCCACATTCTTACTTGTGCTGCTTACTGGGTGGCCACCCTGCTGCATCCCCATTACAAGGACAAAGTGCCATCCTTAATTCCCTCACTGGAGTGTGATAGGAAGATAAGCCTGCTAGTAGACACGCTGCTGATGGCATTTACACCTGACACCGTGGACTCAGTGTAAGCACAAGGTGAAGGCAGAGGAGGAGGAGGAAGAATTTGCCAATGCAGCTGGGTCCCCACCAACACCTCAGAAGGCAGGTTTATCATTGGCAAAAACCACCAGCAGATCTGGAAGATCTTAGCAGGAGGCAGCATTTCAGCAACATGTTGGAACAGTACACGTACTGACTGATGGGTCTGCCTAGGGGAATAGCTACAGGGGAAGCAGGGGAAGCAACTGCTTTGGGGCCGTGACCTAGAAAGGGCCCATCCAGGAGGAGGAGGAGTAAAGGACTTTGTCAGGGCCCCTTCAACAGTATTATACAATTAAATTATATAGAGTGGCAGTATAGACAGTGTAGAAAGCGAATGGAACAGCTGCCTGGTCTGAGAGAGCAATCTTTAGTAGCCACAGGCATGGCGGCATGAAAGGACCGTTGCGTAAAAATTACTGGGGGAGGGGGGCACTATTCAAAAATTTGATGTGGTGCCCTATCATTTCTAGCTACGCCACTGGGTCTGGCCCATTCAACTTCTAGGTCTTCAAATTGGGCACATGTCCTGAGGTTGCCTTTTACTAGTGATGTCGCGAACATAAAATTTTCAGTTCGCGAACAGCGAACGCGAACTTCCGCAAATGTTCGCGAATGGGCGAACCGCCATAGACTTCAATTGGCAGGCGAATTTTAAAACCCACAGGGACTCTTTCTGGCCACAATAGTGATGAGAAAGTTGTTTCAAGGGGTCTAACACCTGGACTGTGGCATGCCGGAGGGGGATCTATGGCAAAACTCCCATGGAAAATTACGTAGTGGACGCAGAGTCGGGTTTTAATCCATAAAGGGCATGAATCAACTAACATTCCTAAATTGTTTGGGATAACGTGCTTTAAAACATCCAGTGTGTGTATACGATCAGGTATGATGTTGTATCGATCAGGTAGTGTAAGCGTTACGCCCGCTTCACTGACATTGACAGACCAAACTCCCCTTTAAATGCACCGCAAACAGTTCATTTGCACAACCGCAAACTCCCCATTTGCACAAGGTTGGATACCAAGCTAGCCACGTCCCGGTGATGTCATTGAAGGTTTCTTCCTCCACCCAGCCACGTACAACACCAAGGGTCCCCAAAAGATGAATTGAATTTTTTTTTCGAACGGTGAGATGGTTAAAAAAACGCTGGCTCCCTCCCCTTTGTTTTTATCCACGGTAACTGCGTCTGCGCCGTGCAATTTACTGTCACACCCGATATGAGTATAATTTTCTGTAGTACTATTCTCATCAGTTTAATCCTCTAACGTCCCCAATCTGGGGGCCATTTATTGAATAGATTTTTCGAACGGGGAGATGGTTAAAAACGCTGGCTCCCTCCACTCTGTTTTAATCCACGGTCACTGCGTCTGCGCCGTGCAATTTACTGTCACACCCGATATGAGTGGTATTTTCTGTAGTACTATTCTCATCAGTTTAATCCCTCTAACGTCCCCGACTCCCCAATCTGGGGGCCATTTATTGAATAGATTTTTCGAACGGGGAGATGGTTAAAAACGCTGGCTCCCTCCACTCTGTTTTAAACCACGGTCACTGCGTCTGCGCCGTGCAATTTACTGTCACACCCGATATGAGTGGTATTTTCTGTAGTACTATTCTCATCAGTTTAATCCTCTAACGTCCCCAATCTGGGGGCCATTTATTAAATAGATTTTTCGAACGGGGAGATGGTTAAAAAAACGCTGGCTCCCTCCACTCTGTTTTAATCCACGGTCACTGCGTCTGCGCCGTGCAATTTACTGTCACACCCGATATGAGTGGTATTTTCTGTAGTACTATTCTCATCAGTTTAATCCCTCTAACGTCCCCGACTCCCCAATCTGGGGGCCATTTATTAAATAGATTTTTCGAATGGGGAGATGGTTAAAAAAACGCTGGCTCCCTCCACTCTTTTAATCCACGGTCACTGCGTCTGCGCCGTGCAATTTACTGTCACACCCGATATGAGTGGTATTTTCTGTAGTACTATTCTCATCAGTTTAATCCCTCTAACGTCCCCGACTCCCCAATCTGGGGGCCATTTATTAAATAGATTTTTCGAATGGGGAGATGGTTAAAAAAACGCTGGCTCCCTCCACTCTGTTTTAAACCACGGTGACTGCGTCTGTGCCGTGCAATTTACTGTCACACCCGATATGAGTGGTATTTTCTGTAGTATTATTCTCATCAGTTTAATCCCTGTTACGTCCCATATCAGGGATTGCCTTTTGTGAAAAAATTTTTAGGCCGGGTACCTTCGACTGCCTTCACAGTGACAGACCAAACTCTCATACACTAAACTGAATTGATTTCAGGAACCGGGAGATGGAAAAAGCAGCTTGGTCGGTCCTCTTACTCCCAAATTGGGGCACTGCGCGTGCACAGAGCAATGTGCTGTGACACCCTATATGAGTGGTGTCTTAACTAGTACTATTCCTATCAGTTTAATCCCTGTTACGGACCCTATCCGGTCGAATTGATTAACCATTGTCGAATTAGCGAACCATTACGACATCATGAAATAATTTAGTTCTGAGCTCTGTACTTGCTTTGTATTGGAATTGATGGGGATTTTTTAATTGCCTGCATCATTTCTAATAAACTATTAAGAGACTTTATTATGATTTTTTATTTTATGTATTAAAAACCCATACAACATATAAAAAAAAGGTAAATTAATGTTTTTTCTATGAAATATTATCCAGCCGTCCGATCGCTTTTGGTCTGACCATAATGAAGCAACGGCCTTATCATCTGGGGTGTGGCAACATTGCCAACACACTTATAGAGGTGATGATGATTGCTTCATTGTGATACGCAAGCCCCTTCACCACAACAAGGTAACGATCATGAAGGGGAATTGACACTTGTATGTGCCTTTTTTTTTGGGTTTGTTTTGCAGCCACAGTGCTGCACCATAGGACAGAAAAATTAGGCATGTACACATGCCTGAAAAATAATGGCACTGTTGCAGCCGCTATTGTAGCAGCGGCCGGAAAAATTTATGTTTTCCAGGCAGAAAAGTGACTAAAACATTGCGGCTTGAACCCTAGTTGGTGGTGGAGAATTCACGAAAGTCATCCGGTATGCAGACATTAAATACAGCAGAGTGGGGACCATTTTGAGGCCAAGGTATGTAATCAGGCCTTATGTTAGTCAAACGTATCCCCCACTGTCAGTCCCTTCGGGATCCATGCCTCATTCATCTTTATGAAGGTGAGGTAATCAACACTTTTTTGACCGAGGCGACTTCTCTTGTCAGTGACAATGCCTCCTGCTGCACTGAAGGTCCTTTCTGACAGGACACTTGAAGCAGGGCAGGCCAGAAGTTCTATCGCAAACTGGGATAGCTCAGGCCACAGGTCAAGCCTGCACACCCAGTAGTGAAGGGGTTCATAGCTCCTCAGAGTGTCGATATCTGCTGTTAAGGCGAGGTAGTCTGCTACCTGTTGGTCGAGTCGTTCTCTAAGGCTGGATCCCGAAGGGCTGTGGCGATGAGTAGGACTGAAAAAGCTCCGCATGTCCTCCATCAACAACACATCTGTAAATCGTCCAGTCCTTGCCGCCGTGGTAGAAGGAGGATTACACTCACCTCTTCCCCTGTTAGATTCCCGTTGTGCTGTGACATCCCCCTTATAAGCTGTGTAAAGCATATTTTTTAGTTTGGTTTTGAACTGCTGCATCCTTTCCGACTTTCGGTAATTTGGTAACATTTCTGCCACTTTCTGCTTATACCAGGGGTCTAGTAGCGTGGCCACCCAGTACAGATCGTTCTCCTTTATCCTTTTTATACGTGGGTCCCTCAACAGACATGACAGCATGAAAGACCCCATTTGAACAAGGTTGGATGCAGAGCTACTCATTTCCCGTTCCTCGTCCTCACTGATGTCATTGACGGTCTGTTCTTCCCCCCAGCCACGTACAACACCATGGGTACCAGAAAGGTGACAACAACGAGAACCCTGGGGTGCCTGCTGTGGTTGATCTTCCTCCTCCTCAAAGCCGCCACATTCCTCCTCTGACTCCTCTTCCTCAGACTCCTCTTCCAGCTTTGCCGCAGGTTCGGCAAGGGATGATGACAAGGGTGTTTCTGGTGGTGATGGTGACCACAACTCTTCCTCTTCCTCTTCACGCTCATCTACAGCCTGATCCAGCACTCTTCGCAGGGCACGCTCCAGGAAGAAAACAAATGGGATGAGGTCGCTGATGGTGCCTTCGGTGCGACTGACTAGTTTTGTCACCTCCTCAAAAGGACGCATGAGCCTACAGGCATTGCGCATGAGTGTCCAGTAACGTGGCAAAAAAATTCCCAGCTCCGCAGAGGCTGTCCTAGCACCCCGGTCATACAAATACTCGTTGACGGCTTTTTCTTGTTGGAGCAGGCGGCCGAACATTAGGAGTGTTGAATTCCAACGTGTCGGGCTGTCGCATATCAAGCGCCTCACTGGCATGTTGTTTCGCCGCTGAATATCGGAAAAGTGCGCCATGGCCGTGTAGGAACGCCTGAAATGGCCACACACCTTCCTGGCCTGCTTGAGGACGTCCTGTAAGCCTGGGTACTTAGACACAAAACGTTGTACGATGAGATTCAACACATGTGCCATGCACGGCACATGTGACAACTACCCAGATTTAATGCCGCCAACAGATTGCTTCCATTGTCACACACCACTTTGCCGATCTCCAGTTGGTGAGGGGTCAGCCACTGATCCACCTGTGCGTTCAGGGCGGACAGGAGTGCTGGTCCTGTGTGGCTCTCTGCTTTCAGGCAAGTCAACACCAAGATAGCGTGACACTGTCGTATCCGGGATGTGGAATAGCCCCTGGGGAGCTGGGGGGAATCAGTTGATGTGCAGCCAGACGCCGCAGCAGAAGAGGACTCAGCCGAGGAGGATATTGAAGAGGATGGAGTAGGAGTAGAGGAGGTGGCAGTAGGTCTGCCTGCAAGTCGTGGTGGTGTCACCAACTCCGCTGCGGAGCCAAGCATTCCATGCTTGTCAGCCGTCAGCAGGTTGACCCAATGCGCAGTATACGTGATATACCTGCCCTGACCGTGCTTTGCAGACCAGGTATCAGTGGTCAGATGGACCCTTGCCCCAACACTGTATGCCAGAGATGCCATGACTTCCTTTTCAATGACATGGTAGAGGTTTGGGATTGCCTTTTTGAAAAAAAATTCGTCCGGGTACCTTCCACTGTGGTGTCCCAATAGCGACAAATTTTTGAAGGCCTCAGACTCTACCAGCTGGTATGGTAAAAGCTGGCGGGCTAAGAGTTCCGTCAAGCCAGCTGTCAGTCGCCGGGCTAGGGGTGACTTTGTGACATTGGCTTCTTATGCTCAAACATGTCCTTGACAGACACCTGACTGTGGGCAGATGAGCAGGAACTGCTGAAGGTGAGAGATGGAGTGGCGGGTGGTTGAGAGGGGGCAGGGAGGACAGCAGTGGTTGACGTGGCTGAAGATGCTGGACCAGGAGGAGCATGGTGGCTTTGAGTTTGTGTGCTGCTTGTACTCATGTGTTGATCCCATAGGCGTTTGTGATGTGAGATCATGTGCCTTCGCAAAGCAGTTGTACCAAGGTGGGTGTTGGACTTCCCACGACTCAGTTTCTTTTGGCACAGGTTGCAAATGACATTGCTTTTATCAGAGGCAGACACACAAAAAAATGCCACACTGCTGAGCTTTGCAATGACGGCATTCTAGTGGTGGCAACAGCATGCGTTGACTGGCGTGCTGTCTGGCTGACCCCAGGTGCCGATACATGCTGTCTGACTGTGCCACTAACTCCTTGCGACTGACCTCCCCCTGCTTCCAACTCGTCTCCTCATTCTCTCTGTCTCCCCTTCAGAACTTTCCCCCTCTTCTTCTCTTCGAGCAGGCACCCACGTGGCATCCGTGGACACATCGTCATCATCAACCGCTTCACTTGTATCTGACACCTCAGCAAAGGAAGAAGCAGTGGGTACAACATCATCATCATCACACTGTACGTCCATGTGTGTAATCCTGCCTGACTGAGACATATCCCCGTAATCTACATCATCTGGCAATAATGGTTGCGCATCACTAATTGCATCTAACTGATGTGTAAATAACTCCTCTGACAGATCAAGTGAAGCGGCTGTGGTGGCTGTGGTGGTAGTGGTGGTGGTGGCGACGGGCGGGTGCGTGGTAACTTGAGAGCAGGTGACCGAAGCTGAGCTGGAGGAGGATGGTGCTTCAAGGTTCTTAGCGGAAGCTGTTGAAGATTGGGTGTCCTGTCTAAGCCAGTCAACTACGTCCTCTGAATTTTTCGGGTTCAGGGTACGTGGCCTCTGAAAACTGGGCATTATTCCATGGACAGTGGAAATCACAGCACCACGACCACGACGGCCCCTGTGGGGTGGCCTGCCTCTGCCAGTCATTTTTTTTTTAGATAAGTGGTACTACACGTGCTAGGTACTGTGCCACCCGGTATGAGTGGTTGGCACTGGCAGTGGGCACACTACAGTCAGTGGAAGCGGGCCTGACACACACTGGCAGCAGGCAAGCAACTGAATTTAGACTACTGTCTAAAAATTAAATGCCTTATTTATCGGCAAGCTACTGTGCCACCCGGTATGAGTGGTTGGCACTGGCAGTGGGCACACTACAGTCAGTGGAAGAGGGCCTGACACACACTGGCAGCAGGCAAGCAACTGAATTTAGACTACTGTCTAAAAATTAAATGCCTTATTTATCGGCAAGCTACTGTGCCACCCGGTATGAGTGGTTGGCACTGGCAGTGGGCACACTACAGTCAGTGGAAGAGGGCCTGACACACACTGGCAGCAGGCAAGCAACTGAATTTAGACTACTGTCTAAAAATTAAATGCCTTATTTATCGGCAAGCTACTGTGCCACCCGGTATCAGTGGTTGGCACTGGCAGTGGGCACACTACAGTCAGTGGAAGTCGGGCCTGACACACACTGGCAGCAGGCAAGCAACTGAATTTAGACTACAGTGTAAAAATTAAATGCCTTATTTGATCGCAAACTACTGTGCCACCCGGTATGACAGTGGTTGGGCACTGGCAGTGGGCACACTACAGTCAGTTGAAGTCGGCCTGACACACACTAGCAGCAGGCAAGCAGCTGAAATTACACTAAAGTGTAAAATTTAAATGCCTTTTTATGCAAAGTCCTGTGCCAGCCGGTATGAGTGGTGGGCACTGGCAGTGGGCACACTACAGTCAGTGGAAGTCAGCCTGACACACACTGGCAGGCAACTAACCTTAGATTAAAGTGTAAAAATTAAGTGCCTTTTTTTAAGCAAAGTCCTGTGCCACACGGGATGACAGGGGTGGGCACTGGCAGTGGGCACACTACAGTCAGTTGAAGTCGGCCTGACACACACTAGCAGCAGGCAAGCAGCTGAAATTACACTAAAGTGTAAAAATTAAATGCCTTTTTTTTGCAAAGTCCTGTGCCAGCCGGTATGAGTGGTGGGCACTGGCAGTGGGCACACTACAGTCAGTGGAAGTCAGCCTGACACACACTGGCAGGCAACTAACCTTAGATTAAAGTGTAAAAATTAAGTGCCTTTTTTTGATGCAAAGTCCTGTGCCACACAGGATGACAGGGGTGGGCACTGGCAGTGGGCACACTACAGTCAGTTGAAGTCGGCCTGACACACACTAGCAGCAGGCAAGCAGCTGAAATTACACTAAAGTGTAAAAATTAAATGCCTTTTTTTATGCAAAGTCCTAGGCCAGCCGGTATGAGTGGTGGGCACTGGCAGTGGGCACACTACAGTCAGTGGAAGTCAGCCTGACACACACTGGCAGGCAACTAACCATAGATTAAAGTGTAAAAATTAAATGCCTTTTTTGATGCAAAGTCCTGTGCCACAGGAATGACAGGGGTGGGCACTGGCAGTGGGCACACTACAGTCTGTGGGCCTGCAGCTCCTCACACACAGGCAGGCCAGGCAACTGCAATATGTATATAAAGGAAAAAAAAAAGCAGACTAATGTTGCAGCCCTAAAAAGGGCTTTTTGGGGTGCTGTCAGGACGCTGTCCTTACAGCAGAGATCAGATGAGTCTTTCAGGACTGGAGTGGACACTGAATTCACTAGCCTAGCTATCGATTTCCCAATTAAATCAGCAGCAACTACACTCTCCCTCCTCTCACTAAGACTGCAGCTTCAGAATGAATCTAAAATGGATGCTGTGCAGGAGGTGGGAGGGTCTGGGAGGGAGGGTATTCTGCTGATTGGCTGGAATGTGTCTGCTGACTGTGAGGTACAGGGTCAAAGTTTGCTCAATGATGATGTATAGGGGGCAGACCGAACATCGCATATGTTCGCCCGTCAGAGGCGAACGCGAACAAGCTATGTTCGCCGGGAACTGTTCGCCGGCGGATAGTTCGGGCCATCTCTACCCTTTATGCCTTGGAGGTGCTGGCCTACCCTGCAGCCACTGTATTGTCTGAACGTGTGATTAGCATTGCTGGGGGCATTATCACAGACAAGTGCAGCCGCCTGTCCACAGACAATGTTGGCAACTAAGCTTTCGTTTATCAAAAAGAACCAGACATGAATCCCACAGGACTTGTTTAACCTTATGCAGAATAGACATTTATACCGGCATCAGCCAACCATTGTTGTAAAAATAAAAATTAAAAACCAATTATTGGAGACTACCTTTGGCAAGTTCCCTGTCAGTTATGCAGTGCAGGGGATTGTACCTGGCAAAAATGGTAATATTTCACCCAACAATTTAAAATCTATCCTTTGCCGGACAGTATTAAACTTGTCCAGCCACAGCTGAAACCAATGATTTACGGTATTGCTATTTTGGCAATTTAATTTCACCCCAGAACAAAAGCTATTCTATTCTTTGACGGACACTATGAAACTTGTCCAGCCACAGCTGAAACCCCAGATTTACTGTATTTCTATTTTTGCAAATGATTTTCACCCCAGAAAAAAATATATCCTTTGACGGACACTATGAAACTTATCCAGTCACAGCTGGGACACCAGATTTATGGTATTGCTATTTTGGCAACTGAATTTCACCCCAGAAAATAATAAATCCTTTGCCGGACACTATTAAACTTGGCCAGCCACTTCTGGGACACCAGATTTACGGTATTGCTATTTTGGCAACTGAATTTCACCCCAGAAAATAATATATCCTTTGCCGGACACTATTAAACTTGGCCAGCCACAGCTGAAACCACTGATTTATGGTATTGCTATTTTGGCAATTGAATTTCACCCCAGAAAAAAATATATCCTTTGCTGGACACTATTAAACTTGGCCAGCCACAGCTGGAACACCAGATTTAGGGTATTGCTATTTTGCCAATTGAATTTCACCACAGAAAATAAACTATCCTTTACCAGACAGCAGACAGTAATACACTTGGCCAGCCACAGCTGGAACACCAGATTTACGGTATTGCTATTTTAGCAATTGAACTTCACCCCAGAAAAAAATATATCCTTTGCCGGACACTATTCAACTTGGCCAGCCACTACTGGGACACCAGATTTACGGTATTTCTATTTTGGCAATTGAATTTCACCCCAGAAAAGAATATATCCTTTGCCGGACACTATTAAACTTGGCCAGCCACAGCTGGGACACCAGATTTATAGTATTTCTATTTTTGCAACTGAATTTCACCACAGAAAATAATATATCCTATGACTGAAACTATGAAACTTGTCCAGTCACAGCTGAAACACCAGATTTACGGTATTGCTATTTTGGCAATTGAATTTCACCCCAGAACAAAATATATCCTTTGCCGGACACTATTAAACTTTGCCAGCCACTGCTGGGACACCAGATTTAGGGGATTACTATTTTGGCAATTGAATTTCACCCCAGAAAAAAAACTATCCTTTACCAGACAGCAGACAGTATTACACTTGTCTGGCCACAGCTGGAACACCAGATTTAGGGGATTACTATTTTGGCAATTTAATTTAACCCCTCAATAAAATATAGAAATTTCTATCCTGAGTTTCTAGGGGTGACAATAATCACAGCCAAGCCCCTGATGTAGGATATAGCAAAAAAAAAACAACTAGTATTGATGGATTGATGGACTTGGTGGCAGCTTGTGCTGGTGCACCACAGGACACAAAATGGCCACCGATCACCCCAGAAAAAAGTGAAAACGCTCTCTGCAGCCTTAAAACCAGTGAGCAATTAACTAGCAGAAGTTGAAGGTTTCACAGCTGTAGAATGATCACTTCATTAGGTGTTTTTGCTGACTTTCCCCTTCCTAATTTCGCCCTCACAGCAGCTGCGTCCTATCTCTACACTAATCAGAGCAGAGTGACGTGCGGCGCTACGTGACACCAGCGTAAATAGAGGCTGGGTCACATGCTGCACTTGGCCAATCACAGCCATGCCATTAGTAGGCATGGTTGTGATGGCTTCTGAGGGCAAGAAGTAAAACGCTAGCTGATTGGCTGCTGTGCAGCCCTTCAGAAAGCGGAAAGAAATCGCCGAACAACGAACCCGAACTTTTTTGAAAATGTTCAGGTCCGGGTCCGTCGCCCGAACACCACCAAAATTTGGTACGAACTATCCAGTTCGGGTTCGCACATCCCTATTCCTAAGTTTATCAAGACATTTTGTAGGAGAACCTAAAGCCATCTGTCCACCAGCTGAAGCTCAACAGAAGATGGGTGTTGCAACAGGACAACGACCCAAAGCATAGAAGTAAATCAACAACAGAAGGGCTTAAACAGAAGAAAATATGCCTTCCGGAGTGGGCATTTAGAGTCCTGACCTCAACCCGATTGAGATGCTGTGGCATGAACTCAAGAAAGCGAGTCACACCAGACATCCCAAGAATATTGCTGAACTGAAACAGTTCTGTAAAGAGGAATAGTAACATAGTAACATAGTAGACCGAAAACAAGACATTTGTCCATCCAGTTCGGCCTGTTTCCTGGGAGGGAAAAAAACCCTTGTGAGGCTGAAGCCAATTTTCCCCACTTAATGATTGGCGAGGGGGGCAAGATGTAAGTACTAACTAGCGTGGGAACATCTCGTTTGTCTGAGCGTCTTCCAGTGTGAACTGCGCATGTCAGAAAACAGTGTCGAGTGACGTGACCACCAGACGTCAGCTGACTCGGGTCACGTGACTCACTAGACACCATCAACGCCCACCTTCAAAGGTCCTTGCAGCACAAGTGAAAAACTAACAGGCAGCAAAAGATCCTGGAGGCTCACACATCATGTGACCACATATATTGGTCACATAATCGGACAATTGCAAAAACAGACTGGATATAATATAATAACCGCAATTTGGCGGTTTAAATATGCTTTTTTTATATAGTGACACATTATAAACCAATAAGGCATCTTAACCCCTTAAGGACCAGAGTTTTGCCCTCCATGCCTTCCCAGAGCCATACTTTTTTTTATTTTTCGGTTCACATAGCTATATGAGGGCTTGTTTTTTGTGGGACAAGTTGTACTTTCCAACAACACCATTTAATATTGCATATGATGTAGTGGGAAGCAGGAAAAAAATTCCAAATGGTGTGAAATTGCAAAAAAAAGCAATTCCACCACAGTTTTGCAGGTTTTTAAATTCCAACGTTCGATGTGCGATAAAACTGACTAGTTACTTTTACTCTACAGGTCAGTACAAATACGGCGATACCCTACTGTATATGTATAGGTTTTCTTGCGTTTTGATAGTGAAAAAAAAATTCAAAAGTGGGAAAAAAATCAGTTTTACTTTTTTGTCACCATGTTTTGACCCCTATAACTCTTTTGTAATTATATGTACAGAGCTATATGGGGGCTCATTTTTTGCGTCTAATCTGATATTTTTAGTGATATCATTCTGGGGGGTGTATAACTTTTTGATCACCTTTTATGTAATTTTTTGTGGAAAATGAAGTGACCAAAAATGGTGAATCCGCCATTTGGACGCTTTTTTCCGTTTTGCTGTTTGACGTATAGGGAATATTTTTTTATATTTTTATAGTATGGGCGTTTTTTCGCACATTGCGACACCCATGATGTGACGTCACCCCAGGTCCTTAGTGTTGTCCAAATGCCCTTATTGATTCCAAATGCCGTTATGGTCCGTGGTAGCGGAATCCATAACGGGATTCTTCGATAACCCCAACCCGAATTTTGGACGCCGAACTTAAAATACAAGTTCGCTCAACACTACTTAAGAGGTTAAATGTGTGTAGACGGTTATGTTGTGATTCACCTCTTTGAAAAAGAATAAAGATATTCTAAGCGCTGCCATGTCAACGGCCACAATGGATCCCGGGGTCACAGACAATCCAGTCCAACATCTTGTCTATGAGAAGAGAAACAGTCTAGCGGGATAATATTGCTCTTCTTATAGCCTTTGCCATTATATATAGTCACAGATGACACGTATGTCCAAACTCCTTGACAAGATGTTGGACTTGATTGTCTGTGACACCGGGATCCATCGTGGCCGTTGACATGGCACGGTTGACCCCAAGGATCCAGGATGTCTTTCTGCAACCGTCTTCCACCACTCCAATTTGCTTGAAGCGCTTAGAATATCTTTATTCTTTTTCAAAGAGGTGAATCACAACATAACCGACTACATACATTTTTAAGATGCCTTATTGGTTTATAATGTGTCACTATATAAAAAAAAGCATATTTAAACCGCCACATTACGGTTATTATATAATAATATATCCAGTCTGTCTTTCCAATTGTCCAATCATGTGACCAATACATGTGGTCACATGATATGTGAGCTTCCAGGATCTTTTGCTGCATGTTAGTTTTTCACTTGTGCTGCAAGGACCTTTGGAGGCGGGCGTTGATGGTGTCTAGTGAGTCACGTGACCCGAGCCAGCTGACGTCTGGTGGTCACGTGACTTGACACTGTTTTCTGACATGCACAGTTCACACTGGAAGACGCTCAGACAAACTAGATGTTCCCACGCTGGTTAGTACTTACAACTTGCCCCCCTCGCCAATCAATGATTTTAATTATGTTCACATGGGTTTTCACAGATGTATGTGATTAGATAATTATGACACTTTATGACAAATTATGAATTTTGTCCGTATTAGGGCCTTTGGACATTTGCATATTATAAATTCATTTTATATATGTTTTCACTGTATTTATTATACCTGCATACTAACGTTTTGTATGTACACCTATGGACTTTTTATGCTTTTTATACTGTTTTACATTAATTACCTTTGTTGATTGATTGATTGATTGATTGATTTGTGGGTGTGTATATATGACCCTATATGTGAGCACCATTTTATCATCACCATTTGCTTGAGAAAGATCCCACTGAGTGGATTGAAATGTTGCTGTATGTTTGGTGAATACATTTTTGTTATTTTTGCTACTTCTGGATGTGCCGTGGAGTTTATCATTTTTGTAATTAAGGTGGGTGGATCGCCCCCACAGCCGCTGGTCCCCTACCATACTGTTTTTCTCGTTGTCTTTTTGCTGTGCTGCCCTTGTTTTGTATGATATATATATATATATATATATATATATATATAGTGGGGTTTTGCTCTGGTAGGCAGATGGTAGTGGTGGCAGTATAGAGGCTCGGGAGACAGGCTTTGTGTCCAAACCGTGCTCTTTTATTCACTCCAGTGCATCACATCAAAACTGTGCAATTCACACCGCGGCCATTTTCATAAAACCCCACCTCCCACAACGGAGCCCCAAACGCTGCCGGCGTCTTGGTGTCTGTTCACACAGTCTCTCACATCCGTGATCAGTACTACACCTTGTTGTGGGGCGGGTTTGTCCAAGTTCATGCAAGTTAGACAGGCCACATGTCGGCCTGGACAAGGGATTGGCTCCGGCCACAGGATCCCTTCTTTTGGCCCTTCCCTGAGCCTGCAGCAACTGGGCATTCTTTGTTAGACGAGCAGACTACAGAGCTCAGCCCGACCATGCGATCAGCCTCCTGCAGTGAGACAGGAGACCACACTTCATCAGCCCCACAGTCAGTGAGCATCAAACCTATATTCACAGCCCTGGGTGTAGCAGGCAGACCACACCCACTGAGCATAGTGAAGGATTGACTCCTTCCCTACCCAACTAAGGCCAGAGATAACCAACCTGCCAGGATAAGTGTAGACTGACACCAACATTCGAAACCCGTCCACCAGTGGTGGTCCGTGGGGAACAGACACCCACCCTGCTCTTTGCCTGTTCCCAGTAAGAGCTGGCCCGGACCGCTGTGTGACAGCACTCATTGCTAACAAAACACAAAAGACCCGACTCTTACTCCACCGGGGCCACGACCCCCGGTGGCACGTATCTTCCATCCACTACCACTCTAGACACTCTCTTACTATATATATATATATATATATATATATATATATATATATACTCTCATTGTCCTATTATTTAGCACAATCAACATAGACTATTAGTGTAATAGTGCACTGAGGGTCAGAGAGTGACCCCCCCCCCCTTAGAACTTAAAGCATATGTCTATGGGGGATATGCTGTACTTTGATGGGGTTTCATTCTCTGCCTCTCATTGTTCTATTACTGATAGCCTTTGTAGCTATTAGAGATGAGCAAATTTTTCAAAAGTTCGATTCACCAGTTCGCAGAATTTTTGGGGAAAAATTTGGTTTGATCCGACTATATTCGTGACAAATTTAGTTAAAAAATTGACAGGGTGGAGGTGGAAGCAGCATGAGGAGGCCACAGAGTGGCACAATGACGGAGGGTGGAGGTGGCGGCAGCATCAGGAGGCCACAGAGTGGCAAGGTGACATAGTGTGGAGGTAGCAGCAGCACCAGGAGACCACAGAGTGGCACGATGACGAGAGATTGCGGAGGTGGCAGCAGCATTAGGAGGCTACAGAGTGGCATTACGACAAGAGATGGTGGAGGTGGCAGCAGCATGAGGAGACCACAGAGTGGCACGATGACAAGAGATTGTGGAGGTGGCAGCAGCATGAGGAGGCAACAAAGTGGCAAGACGACGAGAGATTGTGGAGATGGCGGAAGCATCAGGAGGCCACAGAGGGGCCCAATGACAGTCTGGCAGAGGCAGCAGCATGAGGAGGCCACAGATTGGTATGACGACGAGAGATTGTGGAGGTGGTGGCAGCATGAGGAGGCCACAGAGTGGCACAATGACAGTATCTGGAGGTGGCAGCAGCATGAGGAGGCCACGGAGTGGCACGATGACAAGAGATTGAGGAGGTGGCAGCAGCATATGGAGGCCACAGAGTGGCACAATGATGAGAGATTGCGTAGGTGGCAGCAGCATGAGGAGACAACAAAGTGGCAAGACGACGAGAGTTTGTGGAGGTGGCAGCAGCATGAGGAGGCCACAGAGTGGCACAATAACAGTGTCTGGAGGTGGGGGCAGCATAAGGAGGCCACAAAGTAGCACAATGACAGAGTCTTGAGGTCACAGCAGCATGAGGAGGCCCCAGAGTGGCATGACGATGAGAGATTGCGGAAGTGACAGCAGCATTAGGAGGCCATAGCGTGGCAAGACGACAGAGTGTGGAGGTTTCAGTAGCATCATCAGGAGGCCACAGAGTGGCACAATGAGTGGGGGTGGCAGCAGCATCAGGATGAGGCCACAGAGTGGCACGACGACAGAGTGTGGAGGTGGGGGGAAATAACAGTACCCACTGACAATGGTGGGTGTAAGAAGGAGCACTTGGCATCAGATGTGTGGCATCAGGTGGGTGACAGCATCAGTATAGTAGCTGAGGCAGGTAGCCAAAAGAAACCAGTCTCTTTTGTCAAGGTTTGGGTGAGGCAGCATGGATGATCCAGTCTGATGCATCAGGCATTGGTGGATGGAAATCTTGGCTGATCCATGCCTGATTCATATTGCCAAAGGTCAGTCTCTCCACATTTTGGGTGGACAGGTGAGTTCTTCTTGGGGTAACTATGGCCCCCGCCACACTAAATACCCGCTCTGATGTCACACTACTAGCCTGGCAGGACAGCTTTATCAGGGCAAACTCAGCCAGTTGCGGCCACAAATCCAGTTTGGCTTTCCAGTAGTCCAGCGGATCTTCAATGTGGGGTGGCAGGGTGCTGTCCAACTATGCCACTACCTGCTTGTTCAGGTCCTGCTTCACGTCTACCTGCTGCTGGTGAATAGTTTCTTCACTATGCAGGTGAAGAAAGCTGCTCATTAGCGACTCTAGACTCAGGCTGCTGCTGATAGAGCTGATACTGCTCCTGACCCCTCCCCATGGCAGTGGAACATTAGCGCAGAGGGCCCCCCGGTCGGACCTGTGGGAGGATGGACGATGGCGCAGATAGGCAGCGGCCAACTGACTACATAGGATGTCTCTATAGTAGTTTAGTTTGTCCTCCCTCTCAGCGGGTGTTAAAAAGTACCAAGGGTCCAAAAAGGTGGAGAGCCAGAAGTCATCCCTCTGCCAAATAGTGACAATTCGTCTTTCACTACACAAGTGAGCATGCATCGGGCCATTTGTGGAAGTGACTCGGAGGGACTCCCTACCTCCATTTCCACTGCATACTGCCACAGTGTGTTTGGGTCCTCTGCCTCAACCCTCCTCATCGCCCAGTAGCTCCTCCTCTCCTGTCACCTGTGTAGAAAAACCACCCATTTCGCTACACATTGCTTGTGCTCCAATGTTCTCCTCCTCCTCCAGTTCAGCCCCCACAGGGCTCATTTGGCTGTGAGATCTAGGAGCCACAGCATACAATACTTCTCTGGCTGAGCGAACAGAAAATGACAGAGCCAGGTTGAGGACAGGTGAAGGCACAGGGCCTGCTCCCAGGCCATGCCAACTAACTTGTCAGAGGAACCCACCAACTCTTGTTTCGGGGTGTCTGATGTGACTTGGGACGAAGTGGATGACCGAGTCAACCATTCCAGAACCACTGGGTTGCTGGTCAAGACACGACCGCTAGATTACACTGGGAGTTCAGGCCTCTCGCACACTCCAGGTAACCATAACAACCCAGCTATTAAAGGAAATCTGTCACCAGGATAATCACTATAGAAGTAAAGCCATGGCCTAATAGCACTTAGTACCTGATTTCCTAAAGTTTCCATAACAACTCGGCCATTTCTCTTCTCTGCTGCAAGTCAGCTTTAAAGAGGCAGGGCGCTGTGGATGATACTGTTAAGGGAACGGAGTGCTGTGGAGGGCACAGTTCAACGGGCAAGTAGGGTGGCCATTCAAGTTACCCTTAAAACCCCGCCCCCAGGTCCAGCTAAGCCATGCCTCTGATTAGGTTAGACCACGCCCCTTCCCCTCCAGTCTTAGGCTGAGCTGTTCAAAAGGATACACTCCGATCCAGTTAAGACATGCCCCCTCCCACTCGGCCAACAGGGATTGAAAAAATAAAGTTAAAAATCAACTTCTGTCAGCTGCAGAGGTAGGAGGGACGGTGATCTTCTATCTGCAGCTCCCACTCAGAGAGGACAGTGCTGCTGTCTTAGGGAGAGCTGTTAAAAGGACACGCCCCCAATCCAGTTAGGCCATGCCCCCTCCCACTCAGCCAGCAGGGATTGAAAAAAAAAATTAAAAAATCAACTACTAGGTACACAGCTCAGCAGACAGTATATGATTAGATACACAGATCAGCAGACAGTATCACACAGGATAGAATATTAGATACACGCTCCGCAGACAGTATCACACAGGATAGGATTAGATACACAGTTTTGCAGACAGTATCACACAACATAAGATTAGACACACAGCTCAGCAGATGGTATTACACAGAATAGGATTAGATACACAGCTCAGCAGACAGTATAACATAAGATAGGATTACATACGCAGCTCAGCAGATGGTATTACACAGGATAGGATTAGATACACAGCTCAGCAGACAGTGGGGCGGGGTGCTATAGAGGTCACTGTCATGGGGGATACTGTTATCTTTTAACGACACTCCGTCCCTTGTCTCTTTCTCCTCCCTCCCTTGTCACTCTCTTTCTCCCCCCCCCCTTGCTACTCTCTCTTTCTCCCCCCCCTCCCTTGTCACTCTCTTTCTCCCCCCCCCTCCCTTGTCACTCTCTTTCTCCCCCCCCTCCCTTGTCACTCTCTTTCTCCCCCCCTCCCTTGTCACTCTCTTTCTCCCCCTCCCTTGTCACTCTCTTTCTCCCCCTCCCTTGTCACTCTCTTTCTCCCCCTCCCTTGTCACTCTCTTTCTCCCCCCCCCTTGCTACTCTCTTCTCCCCCCATCCCTCCCTTGTAACTCTCTTCTCCCCTTCCCTCCCTTGTCACTTTCTTCTTTCACCCCTGTCACTCTCATCCCCCTCCCTCCCTTGTCACTTTTTTTTTTTTCCTCCCTTGACACTCTTTTTCTCACCCCCCTCCTCCCTTGTCACTCTCTTCTTCCCCCATCCCTCCCTTGTCACTCTCTTCTTTTGACATCACAGGGCTGGCTGCTGGCATTGCATTATGGGTGATCCTGCCTTCCCAGAGTTCCCTGCCCCATGTCCTCACATGTGTAGCAGCCATTTTAGGAAAAAATGTGATTCATTACCACGAAGTGCGAGGAAATTCGCATTCGGTGCAAATTGAATTCTTCCTGAAATTCGGATCGAATTCCACTTCATCGGCTTCGATTCGCTCATTTCTAGTGGCTATACACACCACCTAAAGACCACAGTGTAGAGCCCCCCCCCCCCTACACATTGCAGGACAGTGTGTGTGACTGACTGATTATTACACTAGTACAGTCACACACAAGTGATGTAGACTGCTGCACCAGGCCTGCAGCCTCTCCTACTTACCAAGGTTGACAAAGTGCTGGTCACTGAGGTAGTCACTGGGCAGCGGTCGTCACACTGGGGGAGATTTTTCTCCTCAAGAACTACGGGCCTCTTGTCCTCTCACTGCAATGGCGCTGGCAGCCGGTGACACACCCCTGCCATGCCAGAGGTTAGATGTGGTGATGCTGTAGTACAGCGGGCCAATAAGCAGCGACAGCATTAAGGCATCTCACTGCTTATTTGTCAGCTGTATCTGGCTTACAGGCAGGGAGCCAGTATGAACAGCATTACTATATAAAACTTACTTCTTGAGCGGAGGCATAAAGAAAGCTGCGCAGCTTACAGGGAACACTGCCCAAGGGGCCGACTGGACCCTCCTCACAGCCGGCCAGTGGAAGTTTTTGGGTATGTAATTTGTGCTGCTGGCAGTATTTTGTGATGGACTGTGGTATTTGTTGGAATGGTATAATGTGCCACAATATGGTATTGCTGGCCCTGTCTTCCATCAATTTGGACCCAACTAGAAAACGGGGCAACTTTTAGTTTTTTTTCC
Source organism: Bufotes viridis (assembly GCA_033119425.1). Lineage (NCBI taxonomy): Eukaryota > Metazoa > Chordata > Amphibia > Anura > Bufonidae > Bufotes > Bufotes viridis. The sequence goes on along the minus strand of CM065591.1, from coordinate 197,076,733 downwards.
ACTGCCATTTTAAGATCCCAGTCTGCCCCTGTTGAACTGTTTTTTTTCATTTGAAAAAGCATTAAATATCGGGCAATGAAGTGTGTTTCTAAACAATCTGTTTGTTACCACTGGCTCCTATCTGTTTACCCATAACCAGATATGTCTCTGTCAGTTTGATATTACTATTGCTGTCTTTAGAAGGTTAACTAATTGAGATTCCTCAGTGGTTGATACCTCATAATGGCTAACTGAAAATATAATGACAAAATTGCAAGCTTTGGAGGCTGCGTGGGCTTCTACGTCAGCCTCTCTTAAACAGTATCTGAAGATTCGCATTTATACACCAAAGTACTTACGAATGTGATGTTAAGCAGATCAATATGAGTGGAGGAGGACTAAACAAACAGTTGTAACAGTAAATTGTTGGAGCATTTATACATGAGTTTGAAAGTTTTATTGTCTTCTTATTGACATTGCTGTCTTGGAATTAAAGGGCTTATAAGAGGTTCGATACCATCCTAGGAAACCCCCAGAGTGTAATACATGACTTTTCAGGGCACTTCAAACTAAATTTGCCGTCTGTCTCATCCTTAGCCAAACCTGGAAAACTCACCTACAATGCACAGGCCCCTCATACAGAGAAAACTTGCCTGGTCCCCGATGACCGTTTCCTTCTGGATCCCTCTACGGCCATTGCTGCATCTCTCCAGTGTGAGCAGATGCAGCAACAACCATGGAGGGACACGAATGGACAACACAGGCTTCTGTATGAGGGGCCCAAGCATTGTTTTTCTAGGCTTGGATAACCCCTTTAAGGTTTTTTTGCATGAGCAGAGATCTGCCCCTAAAAAGGAACCTGTTCCAATGAAGTGCAAATTAATCTGCAGGTAGCATGTTATACAACGATGGATAGCTAAGCAAAATTATATATAGTTTTGTGGGAAAAGATTTAGTAAAATGTGCAATTTATCTATTTATTATCTATTTATATATGTGCTCATTCTGGGCTTTGAAGTCAAGGCGATGGTTCTATCAGTGACTAACAGCTATCTATGTATACATAGTCATAGAAGGAAGGCTGTCAATCACAACAGTCCATCACAAAATGCTGCCAGCAGCACAAAATGCATCCCCAAAACCTTCTATTGGCCAGGCATGAGGAGGGCCTCTGGGCATCGGCTCACCAGGAAATTTCCCTGTATGGTCTATGGCCAATCTGCCCCTAATGGCAGGGACATGGTCCCTTTAATGAGCAGAGATGGACTTTACAGCATTTAATCTATGCTCGTTTTAAGCTCCATTTAAACAGGAGAATCATTATGCATACAAGTATGTGAAGATTACAAATTGTTAATATAACGTTCGTTCCCATTCAGTTTGCAGTTACCTGCAGCTAAACCCTTGTTTACATAGAGAGATGTGCTGCTGACAAGCAAGCATTTTTAAGCTCACATTAGTCTTTATGCACACGGCTGGCCTTGTCCATGCTGTGGACCGTAAATTGTGGTGTGGGCTCTGACTGTGTGCCCGCCATCTGTGGATGCGGACTCATTCACTTGAATGGGGTCCAATATCCGCATCCAACGGTCTGCACCGCAAAAAAGTAGTGCATGTACTCCTTTTTTGCAGTGTGGCGGCATGGACAGAAAACTCATGGAAGCACTCCATAGTGCTTCAGTGGGCTTCTTATCCGTGCCTCCGTTCCACACCATATCTTCTGGATTGCAGACCCATTCAAGTGAATGCGTCCGGATCCGTGATATGGTGTGCACACAGCCAGTGCCCGTATATTGTGGACCCGCTGTTTGTGCCAATGTTCATTTGATCAATGTTCATTTCATTATTAGCTGTGTTGAAGTCTTAAAAAGTCACTATAAATTAATTCTACTGATAAAAATCTAATACATCTTTTTAAAATGTATACCAAGCAAACATGATTCCTTGAAAAATGTATCTATTGCTTCCATCCCACATTCTGAAAACAATTTTGCCTCACCAGGTTTCTGTTTGCACGCTTTCGTTGCACGGAAGTGTGACAGTGATGTCTTCTCTCCCACAGTAGTAGCCTTGGATTTTGTTTTTACCACCGTTTCTTCACTGTTTTCTCCTTTCTTCTTTTTTACCTTTTTAGTAACTGTAAAGTAATAGAAATAGAAACAGAATGCAATACTATTTTATATCTGTGAAGAATTGTATAACCTTATTTGATGATTATGGACAAATTAATCACAATTTTTTATCCTTTCTTTTCAAGAACAGTGATTAATGGCCTGCATTTTTTTTTAACTTATAGGCTAGCAATCATTAAAAAATACTAGTACAGTAGTAAAATAATGCTGTTTTTTATTAGTGACCAATGAAAGGGTATATGTAAATATAAACAGTGGTATACAGTATGTAAATAAAATAATATTTAATATGTAAAATGTAATAATATAAGTTTGCTTTAAAAATTCATAGATTTTTTTTTTAAAGCAGTTATTAAAAAGTCACATAAGGAAAAGCGGTAAACCTGAGGTACACACACAACTGGTATTAAATATAATAACAGCACAAATATGATCCTAGTAAACTAAATCAGGATGTCTGAACCCCATTATAATGAAAACACACTATATAACAAGAACTGGGATACAGGAAAAACATTAGAAAGCAATCATTCAAAAAAATTATAAATGTGTACAATATAATTTCTATAATACTATTGTGCTATGCATTAAACAATAAGCAATACATCAAAGATTTTTTTTTTTATAGTATCCCTTATTATTCACTGGCTAATACGTAGGAGACATGCTCATTTTAAGATAGGGTTTACTTTAGGTTTGCTGAATTTTTTAAAAACTTTGGTCCGGACCTGTTGATTCTATCCGAACAGTTGCTCCAATTGGCCTGAAAAATTGGTTTATAACACCCTCTAGCCTCCTACGACTTAAACACTATATAAGGAGAGTTGAGCAAACACCTGGATGTTCGAGAAGTTCAGCCGAACTTCCCGAAAATGTTCGGATCAGATTCCGAACTCGATCCGAACTCGACCCGAACTCGAACCCATTGAAGTCAATGAGGACCCGAACTTTTGGGCACTAAAATGGCTGTAAAATAGCCCAGGAAAGGGCTAGAGGGCTGCAACATGTAGGTAAATCCCCTGCAAACAAATGTGAATAGGGAAATGACATAAAATAAATAAAAATTAACCAATATCAATTGGCAACTTGGAGGAGGTGGAATAGGAGGTTTGGGTGGCATCAGGTGGGAATGCTATGGGAGTTGATGTTCTCATCACAGCCAAAAAGGATTCATGTCTGCCTGCAGTGCCACAGGCCTCATTCACAGACTCAGGCCCCTGGCACTCAGACGGAGGAGAGGTTCATTCAACTTTGGGTTGCCCTGAAAAATGATGGTAAAATTAAAAAAAGAGGATTCAATAAAGAAGTGCCCTGGAGTACAAGAATATATGGTTAAGGGGAGGTAGTTATAAATGTCTATTCTGCACAATGGATGGACAGGTTCTGTGGGATCCATGCCTGGTTCATTTTTATGAACGTCAGCTTGTCCACGTTGGCTGTGGACAGGCGGCTGTGTTTGCAAGGAATGACGCCACCTGCTGTGCTGAATACACGTTCAGACAAAACGCTGGCCGCCGGGCAGGCCAGCACCTCCAAGGCATAAAAGGCTAGCTTTGGCTAAGTGGACAATTTAGAGACCCAGAAGTTGAATGGGGCCGAACCATCAGTCAGTACGTGGAGGGGTGTGCACATGTACTGTTCCACCATGTTGGTGAAATGCTGCCTCCTGCTAACACGTTCCTGCTAACACGTTGGGCTTCCACTTGTTCCCCTGTGACATTTGGGAATGCTCTCAGTAGCGCGTCTACCAACATGCGCTTGTACTTGTGCATCTTCCTATCACGCTCCAGTGCAGAAAGTAAGGTGGGCACATTGTCTTTGTACCGGGGATCCAGCAGGGTGGCAACCGAGTAGTCCGCACACGTTAAAATGTGGGCAACTCTGCAGGCACTGCAGCATGTAGTCGCTCATGTGTGCCAGACTGCCCAGAGGTAAGGACAAGCTGTCCTCTGCCTCTTTGGGAGGCTTATCGTCATCATTCCCCCCAGCCACACACCAGTGATGGGCCCGAGCTGCGTTGGGTGTCATCCCGCTGTGAACATGCTTCATCCTCATCCTCCTCATCCTCATCCTTCAGTAGTGGGCCCTGGCTGGCCACATTTGTACCTGGCCTCTGCTTTTGCAAAAAACCTCCCTCTGAGCCACTTCTAAGAGACTAGCCAGAAAGTGCTAAAAATGACCCCCCTTCCCCCTCCTCCTGGGCCACCTCCTCTTCCATCATCGCCCTAAGTGTTTTCTCAAGGAAACATAGAAGTGGTATTGTAACGCTGATAACGGTGTCATCACCACTGGCCATGTTAGTGGAGTACTCGAAACTGCGCAACAGGGCACACGGGTCTCGCATGGAGACCCAGTCATTGGTGGTGAAGTGTTGCTGTTCCGCAGTGCGACTGACCCGTGCGTGCTGCAGCTGAAACTCCACTATGGCCTGCTGATGCTCACACAGTCTCTCCAGCATGTGCAAGGTGGAGTTCCACCTGGTGGGCACGTCGCATATGAGGCGGTGAGCGGGAAGGCCGAAGTTTCAGACGGCCTGCACTTTCTGCAGCAGCTCTGACATGTCGGGGTAGTTGTGAATGAACTTCTGCACCACCAAATTCAGCACATGCGTCAGGCAAGGCATGTGTGTCAAACCGGCTAGTCTCAGAGCTGCGTCGAGATTTCGCCCATTATCGCACACCACCAGGCCGGGCTTGAGGTCCAAAGGCAGCAACCACTCGTCGGTCTGTTGTTCAATACCCCGCCACAACTCCTGCGCGTTGTGGGGCCTGTCCCTTAAACATATGAGTTTCAGAACGGCCTGCTGACATTTACCCCGGGCTGTGCTAAAGTTGGTGGTGAAGGTGTGTGGCTGACTGGATGAGCAGGTGTGTAAGAAGAGGAGGAGGAAGCAGAGTAGGAGGAGGAGGCTACAGGAGGCAAAAAATGATGCCCTGCGATCCTTGGCGGCAGAAGGACGTGCGCCAAAGAACTCTCCGCCTGGGGCCCAGCCACCACTACATTTACCCAGTGTGCAGCTAGGGAGATATAGCGTCCCTGGCCCTGCTTACTGGTCCACGTATCTGTGGTTAGGTGGACCTTGCCACAGATGGCGTTGCGCAGTGCACACTTGATTTTATCGGATACTTGGTTGTGCAGGGAAGGCACGGCTCTCGTGGAGAAATAGTGGCTGCTGGGAACAACATACTGTGGGACAGCCATTTCCATCAGCTGTTTGAAGCTTTCTGTGTCCACCAGCCTGAATAACAGCATTTCAAAGAAATGCTGGCATTCAGGCCCAGGGCTCGAGGGTGGCTAGGTGGGAATTTATGCTTTCTCTCCAAGGTTTGTGAGATGGAGAGCTGAATGCTGCCGTGTGACATGGTGGAGATGCTTGGTGACGGAGGTGGTGGTGTCAGTGGCACATCTCTTTTTTGGTTGGCTCCAGGTGCCAACATTCCTCCCGAGGCCGAGGCAGGAGCAGGGGGAGCCTGAGTGAGTTCCTTGGTTTTAAGGTGTTTACTCCACTGCAGTTCATGCTTTGCATGTAGATGCCTGGCCATGCAGGTTGTGCTAAGGTTCAGAACGTTAATGCCTCGCTTCAGGCTCTGATGGCACAGCATGCAAACCACTCGGGTCTTGTCGTCAGCACATTGTTTAAAGAAGTGCCATGCCAGGCAACTCCTTGAAGCTGCCTTTGGGGTTCTCGGTCCCTGGTAGCGGTGGCCAGTAGCAGGCGAACTCTCTTGGCGGCGAGTGTTCTGCTTTTGCCCCCTTCCTTCATTCCATGTGGGGTCTAGGACCTTATTGTCCCCTGCAGCATCTTCCACACAGTCTTCCTCCCTGACCTCCTGTTCGGTATGCAAACTGCAAAAAGACGCAGCAGTTGGCACCATTGTTTCGTCTTCATCAGAGACGTGTGGTATTCCCATGTCCTCATCATCAGGAAACCTAAGTGGTTGTGCTTCAGTGCATTCTATGTCTTCCACCGCTGTAGAAGGGCTAGGTGGATTCCCTTGGGAAACCCTGCCAGCAGAGTCTTCAAACAGCATAAGAGACCACTGCATAACTTGAGGCTCAGACAGTTTCCCTGATATTCATGGGGATGATGTGACAGACTGATGGGCTTGGTTTTCAGGCGCCACCTGTGCACTTTTCTGCAGAAGACTGGGTGGGAGATAATGTTGTGAAAGTGCTTGATCCAATGTCGGCCACCCAATTGACTAGTGCCTGTACTTGCTCAGGCCTTACCATCCTTAGAACGGCATTAGGCCCCACCAAATATCGCTGTAAATTCTGGCAGGTACTGGAACCTGAGGTTGTTGGTTCACTAGGACGTGTGGCTGTGGCAGAACGGCCACGTCCTTTCCCAGCACCAGAGGGTCCACTAACAACACCAAGACCATTTCCGCATCCCTTACTAGATGTTTTCCTCTTTGTTACAGTTAACTACAATAAGAAAAATATTTGGCCCAATGTATTGAATTCAAATTCAGGCCTTTTTTTTTACAGGCACCTAACACTATCTGGCTATCTATTTATGTACCGTATTACACTGATCCAGGCACAGCATTAACCACAGATTTAGGGGAATATCAATTGTAGACCTAGTATTTAGGCCCTGGATGAAAGGTATCCTTTTACGGACAGATTTTCACTTGGAGATGCACAGTAGCGTGTGAAAAATATATAGGATTATGCTTTTAGCACTTGTATTTTAACACTTTGTGCAATATACTCCTTAACAGAAAGAAATATACTTAGAGATGCAAAACAGTGTGTGCAAATGTAGAGGATTATGCTGTATTTTAACACTTACTGTAATATACCCTTTAACGGAAAGAAATACACTTGGAGATGCACTCTGAGTGTAATATACCCTTTTACGGACTGATTTACACTTGGGCTGAACACCAGATTTTGGGTATTGCTATTTTGGCAATTGAATTTCACTCCAGAAAATAATATATCATTTAACGGACATTATGAAACTTGTCCAGTCACAGCTGGAACACCAGATTTACGGTATTGCTATTTTTGCAACTGTATTTCATCCCAGAACAAAATATATCCTTTGCCGGACACTATTAAACTTGGCCAGCCACTGCTGGGACACCAGAATTAGGGGATTGCTATTTTGGCAATTGAATTTAACCCTTCAATAAAATATAGAAATTTCTATCCTGAGTTTCTAGGGGTGACAATAAGCACATCCAAGCCCCTGATGTAGGATATAGAAAAAAAAAAACTAGGATTGATGGACTTGGTGGCAGCTTGTGCTGGTGCACCACCAGACACAAAATGGCCGCCGATCACCCCAGAAAAAAAGTGACAGAAAAAAGCTCTGTGCAGCCTAAAAACCAGTGAGCAATTAACTAGCAGAAGTTGAATGATTCACAGCTGTAGATCGATCACTTCATTAGGTGTTTTTGCTGAGTTTTCCCTGCCTAATCTCGCCCTCACAGCAGCTGCGTCCTATCCCTACACTAATCAAAGCAGAGTGACGTGCGGCGCTACGTGACTCCAGCTTAAATAGAGGCTGGGTCACATGCTGCACTTGGCCAATCACAGCCATGCCACTAATAGGCATGGCTGTGATGGCTTCTTAGGGCAAGAAGTAAAACGCTAGCTGATTGGCTGCAGTGCAGCCCTTCAGAAATCGGGAAGAAATCGCCGAACCCGAGTGAGTTTAGATCCATGCTTTTTATGCTAGACTGTCAGTGCTGCAGATTTTTGTCTCCACAGACTATATTTCCTACACTATTGTTATATGTAATGGACAGCACCCAATGTAGAGGTGCTGATCAATGTCAGGTCCTTGATTATTATCAACTCACCTCATTACTACAGTGATAGTAATCTATTTATTTGAATATATGAATTGATGTTATAACCTATATGGCATGTTTAATACTGGGTTGTGTTCTTTTTCTGTCATCTTTTCCCCTTTTTAACTGTATATATTTTGAAAACTTTATGAACTAATAAAGTATTATATATTTTACATGGTTGTTATGAGCTTGAGTTTCTTTAGTTGTTTTCGGTACATTTGTGAGCTTAGACCAGGTTACTTAGTAGGTTTGTCCCTTTATTTAGCCGTAATACTTATTGATATACATGGTTTTTATAGCGGGGACATCCATGGTCGTACTTTCATTCTTATATGTGGAACATGATGGTAGACAGTAGATATGAGTGAAGTTTTCAAAAATTCGATTGGGATGCTTTGTCGAATATTTTCTAAAAATAAGCTTCATTCCGAAATAATTATCAGCTGTATCCAAGCATGCAGGAAGAGTGTATCTTGATACACATTACTGTGCATTGCAGCAACATGTATAGCTAGCCCTTTCTGGTAGTTAAATAGTTACTGTGCGTCAGTATTACAGGCAGGTGACAGGCATCACTCTTAGACTCAGGTCAATCTTCACTTATTTGGTAAGTTACGGGTTAAAAATACAGAACAGATACAGATCATTTCATGATACCTTATCTGAGAGTAGGACTGCTGGAATTAACTGACCAAATAACTGAAGTGTGAACTCAGCCTTACAGTTCATTTTTAGCGTCAGGTATAACGTACTTAACCGTGCAGTGGCCCAAGATTCTAATATAGTGAGAAAGAGCTGTCTCATTTTACACCTTCTACTCCCTCCAAATAGATTGATAGATAACCTATTTTGTTAGCCACTGATGCAAGTATTGGCCTCAAGACAGAGTAGGGAGGGTGTCAGCAGTAAGTTTGTGTTGACGTCATTATTTTTCCCTTCTTCTGATCTGTCAGAAGGACAAGGGCCCCCCCCCCCCCCAAAAAAAAAAAAATGAATCCTGTCATTTAAGCATCCGCCCTCACATGGTCAGTGTTTGGTCAGTAATTGATTAGTATTGGTAGGGCAAAAACAGGAGTGGGTCCAAAACAGAGATGATACATGATGGAAATATTTGCAAGCCTTCTGTGTTTTGGACCCACTCCTGCTTTTGGCATCCAAATCATAATCAAATCCTGATGCAAAATACTGACTTTGTGATAGAGGCCTTATGGATGCTGCAAAGATAAGATCGGTTGTGTTTTTCATTTTTCGACTTTTGACAGGTCAGAAGAAGGGTAAAATAAACGGTGATGTAAACAAGGCCAAAAAAGAAGTGACAGCTTGGGACTCTCCACCTCGGCTCAGCACAAACCATCAGTTCTCTGAAAAGTGCAGAGTCAACCACATGAAAAGGGAGGGACTGTAGTACCAGCAACTTGGCTAGGAGCACGCTCAGGTTCTGCGCTGTTGGAAGAGTGCACGCATACTATTGTCTTTTTGCAATCGCCTCAGTGCTCGATTGCTGGCGAAACACATGATGAGGAGTAGGAGGAGCATCAGGACCAGTAGATGTGCTCCCTTCTGCTGAGAATGCTTGAGAAGGAGTCTGGACTGCTTGAAAATGAGTCAGGCTGTACCACTACATTAGCGCAACGGTTTTCCCAGGCCACTTTATGGTGACGCTCCATGTGTTGATGCAGGGGCGTGGTGTCAACATTGGAACCCTGGCCACACTTCCCCTTCTGCCCACAGATCCAAAATACAACTACGCTGTAGTCCTCCGACGACTTGATGAAAATTTCACACACCGCCGAGTATGGCATTTTACCCCCACCACTGCATGATGACTGCCTGTCGCTGCCTCTATGAAGCCGTGCACTGTTAGTTGTTTCCGGACAGGTAGGCTCCTGAGTACCCTATGGTCTACCCCTGGTATGTTTTGCTCCAGTTCTCACCCTGCTGGTTCACGGCCACGCTTGCACCCTGCTGGCTCAGCCGCTTGTTGCCACCCTGCCGCTGTCGTATGGGCAAGCTGCCACCCTCACTACCTGATAATTATGATATTGAAGCCCCTTCTTCACCTGGCTCCCAAGTTCAATTGGCTACCTTATCATCCACTACTGTCTGCTCATAACTTATGTCACCCTCACCAGTCTTATTGCCGCTTCCCTGACCGCTCGTAACACATTGCTCCCATGCAACTGTCATGGTCACTACTTGCATGCCTACAGAAGGAGGCAGCGGACCTTTCCTCCAAATCTGAGTGGGGCAGTAGCTGCTGACTGTTCTCAATAATTCATGGCTGAAAAGCTGAGCAGAGCCGACGGCAGAAGGTGCAGTATACGAAAGAAGTAGGTTCAGGACAGGTGAGTTCACAGAGCTTGTTCCTGAGCCATACCATCTGAGTGTGATGTCAGATGAATCCACCGACTCCTGGCTGTGGGTGTCTGATGTCAGTTGAGATGATGTTGAACACAGCGGAATTGGTCATCAAAACACGACATTGGATGACAGTGGCAGTTCTGGCCTGTTGCTGTGGCTACTACCACCACCCCTTCCTCGTGCTGTTACTTCTAATGGATACAGCAACATTTTTGACTGTTCCTTTGGAGGGCTCTGAAACTCCTTTGTTGGACATACTGTAAATGTATATGTAAAATAAGCTATGCAATATTAATGTGAACAACCCAATAGCAGTAGTATTAATAGAATTGTTTAGGTATTTAACAAAGTGGACACCCCAATAATAGTAAAAATATACAGCTTATTCACCCCAATGTGAGAATCAAGGCCTAATGGAATTCCTTATCTATAAAATAAGGTGGGAACCCCAATAACAGTAAAATAAAAAAGCTTATTCTCCCCAATTTGAGAATCAAAGCCTAATAGAATTGCTTTTGTACATTGATGAGCAAAAGGGTAACCATTTAAAAAAAAAAAAAGAAAAATTCGGGAAAAATTTGGCTTGATCCGAATATATTCACGGCGAATTATGTAAACAAACGGCTACTTCCTGGCTGCTGAGAACCTTTATAGTGGTGTAGAACACTGCGCCTCGCAGAAATAAGCATAGGGAGTCTGCTTTGGTAGTGAAATAATACTGTGAGTGCATATGACATGCAGAAAACAGGGGTCTCTCTTAGAATCACTGTATACTTCACTTATTTGGGCAGTCACAGGGCCAAAACTGACCAAAAAACTCAAGTATCAACTCAGCCTTACAGGTCGATGTTAGCATCAAGAAGAAGCAGTCTTTTTACACCCTCATCAGCTGATTCCACATATATTTCTACAGAACCTGTTCTTTTGAACTCTTATACAAGTAGAGCCCCCCTAACAGAGTGGAGAGGATGTCAGCAGTAAATTTGTGTTGATGAACAATAACCCGTCAGAACAATAACCCACAAAAAACAGATTCTGTCTGTGGAGCATACGCCTTCACTTGGTCAGCATTTGCTCAATAATCCATCAGTATTGCTAATGCCAAAATAAAAGAGGAGTGGATCTAAAACAGAGATGACACGTGAATGGAATATTTGCATGTCTTCTGTGTTTTGTAGCCACTCCTACTTTTGGCTACCAAATCATAAGCCAATTCTGATGGGACCATACAGGCCTTACAGCTGCTACACAGACAGGATCCATTGTGCGTCACATTTTTCCTTCCTTCTAACAGATCTGTAGAAGTGTCAAATAAATAATGATGTCAGCCAGGCCGAAAGGCAAAATAGTGGCTCAGTAATGAAGTGGGGAGGGTGGAAACAGCATGAGAAGTCCACAGATTGGCCCAATGACAGGGTCTGGAGGTGTAAGCAGTATGAGGAGGCCACCGACTGGCACAATGACCGAGTCTGTAGGTTGTGGCAGCATGAGGAGACCACAGAGCAGCACAATGACAGTCTGGAGGTGGCAGCAGCAGTATGAGGAGACCACATAGCGGCCCAATGACAGTCTGGAGGTGGCGACCGTATGAGGAGGCCACCGAGTGGCACAATGAATGAGTCTGCAGGTGGCAGCATGAGTAGACCACAGAGTGGCCCACTAACAGGGTCTGAAGGTGGCAGCAGTAAGAGGCGGCCATCGTATGGCACAATGACAGAGTCTGGAGGTGGCGGCAGTATGAGGAAGCCAACGAGTGGCACAATGAATGAGTCTGCAGGTGGCAGCATGAGGAGAACACAGAGTGGCACAATGACAGTCTGGAGGTGGCAGCAGCATGAGGAGACCACAGAGTGGCAAGGTGACATAGTGTGGAGATGGCAGCAGCATCAGGAGGATACCACAGAGTGGCAAGGTGACATAGTGTGGAGATGGCAGCAGCATCAGGAGGATACCACAGAGTGGCAAGATGACATAGTTTGGAGATGGCAGCAGCAACTGCATCAGAAGAACACAAAGTTACCCGGTAACAGAATGGGGCGGTGGGTGGCAATACCAGTACCCGCTGATGAAGGTGGGTGAAACATAGAGAACTTGGCATCAGATGTCTGGCATCAGGCGGGTTGCAGCATCAAAGTAGTAGCTGAGGCAGGTAGTCAGAAGAAACCGGTCTCCTGTATCAAAGTGTTGGTGTGGTGTTGGTCTAGACTGATGCATCAGGAATTGGTGGTTGGAAATCCTGGCTGATCCACACCTGATTCATCTTGACAAAAGTCAGTCTCTTCACATTTTGGGTGGACAGGGGTAACTATGGCCCCCGCCGCACTAAACACCCGTCCTGATGCCACACTACTGGTCAGCTTTTCCATGGAAAACTCTGCTAGTTGCGGCCACAAATCCAGTTTGGCTGCCCAGTAGTCCAGCGGATCTTCAATGATGGGTTGCAGTGGGCTGTCCAAGTATGCCACCACCTGCTGGTTCAGGTCCTGCTCCAGGTCTACTTGCTGCTGGTGAGTAGGTTCTTCACTATGTGGGTGAAGAAAGCTACTCATCAGCGACTGTAGACTCAGGCTGCTGCTGATAGAGCTGGTACTGCTCCTGCCACCCTACCCCTCCCCAGAAGCCATGGCAATGGAAAGTGAGCGCAAAGGGCCCCCCCGGTCAGACCTGCGAGAGGATGGACGATGGAGCAGATAGGCAGCGCCAAATGACTACATAGGATGTCTCGATAGTATTTCAGTTTGTCCTCCCTCTCAGGGGGTGTAAAAAAGGCTCCCATTCTAGATCGGTAGCGAAGGTCTAACAAGGTGGAGAGCCAGAAGTCATCCCTCTGCCGAATGGTAACAATTTTACTGTAACCACGCAAGCAAGTGAGCATGCATCCGGCCATTTGTGCAAGTGACTCTGAGGGGCTCCCTGCCTCCATCTCCACTGCATACTGCCATGGTGTGTCCAGGTCTTCTGTCTCGTCTTCTTCATCACCCTGTAGCTCCTTTGGCTGCACCTGCTCCTCCTGTCCTGTCAGCTGAGTAGAAAAACCACCCATTTGGCTACACATTGCCTGTGCTCCAATGTCATCCTCCCCCTCCTCCTCTTCCAGTTCAGTCCCCACAGGGCTCATGTGGCCGTGAGATCGAGTCGTCATGTCTCCTGTCTCCTGTCCCCTGACCAGCCATTGTTAGCACCATCTGTTCCAGGACATAAAGCAGTGGAATGACATGGTTCATCCCGTAGTCATGGCGACTGACAAATAACGTGGCGTCCTCAAAGGTCCTGAGCAAACGGCAGGTGTCACGCATGAGCTGCCACTGGCTGACATCGAAGTTACACACAGGAGTACTCCTATCAGCTTGCATCATCAAGAAATCATTGATGGCCTTTCTCTGTTCGCATAGTCAGACCAACATATGGAGGGTGGAATTCCAATGAGTAGAAACGTCGCATATTAGCCTGTGTTGGGGGTTGCCGTTTTGCCGTTGCAGCTCAAGGAGGGTGTGCTTTGTGGTGTACAATTGGCTGAAGTGCATGCAAAGTTTCCTGGCCATTTTTAAGATGTGTTGCAGATGGGTGGAAGACTTCAGGAATCGCTTGACACACGTGTGCCATGCCAGGCTCTTGGATAAGCCTTCCTTGACGCAGCGCTGACACCATGTTCTTCCCATTGTTGGTCAGCATGGTTCCGATTTTCAGTTGTTGTGGAGAAAGCCAGGATTCGATTTCTTGATACATCACATGGAGCGGTTCCTCCCCTGTATGACTCCGTTCGCCAAGGCAAACCAGGTGTAGAACAGCGTGACACCGCCGAGCCCTGCACACGTGGTATGCTGGAGGGGCACTGTGACTTATCCCTGCAATGGAGGCTGAGGACATGGTGGAGGATGAGGAGGCAGAGGCGGACATTGTCGCAGGACCAATGGCGTGACAACGTGGAGGCGGAAGTGGCGTGACCTGTCCAAGTTGCTGGTGTGGCTTAGTGTTGATCACAAATTTTCGAATTGCGAATTTTAATCGCGAATATCGGCACTTCGAGAATTCGCGAATATTTAGAATATCGCAAAATATATTCGCAATTGCGAATATAGTTTTTTTTAAAAAATTCCAGTGTATGCGAATTATGTAAATTTTTTTATATGCACATTTTCGCAATCAAGAAGATAATGTCATTATTTTCTTGATTGTGAAAATTTGCATAAAATTTGCATAAACTGGCATTTAAAAGATACCCTTTACCAGTTTATGCAAATTTTTTTGCAAATGTTATGCACATTTTTATGCAGAAATAATGACTGGACATTACGAATTCGCAAATTTTTGAATATATGGCGAATATTCGCGAAATATCGCGAATTCGAATATAGCCCCTGCCGCTCATCACTAGTGTGGCTGTGCAGGAACCACATCCACCCAGTGGGCCATAAAGGAGATGTATTGTCCCTTACCGTAATTACAGCTCCACACGTCAGCGCTGCCGTGCACTTTGGCCCACCTTCTGTTTTACATGTGTGTGCAGGGCTGGCTAGTACTGCCTTTTTCGTAAAGAAATGACTACTTGGGACTCTCCACCTCGGCTCGGCACAAGCCATCAGTTCTCTGAAAGGTGCAGAGTCCACCACTTGTAAAGTTAGGGACTGAAGCACTAGCAACTTGGACAGGAGGACGTTCAGTTTCTGTGCCGTTGTATGCGTACACGCATACTGTTGTCTCTTGGCAATCGCTTTGGTGATCGATTGCTGACGGAATGACTGACAAGGAGTAGGAGCAGGCGCATCTGGACCAGCAGGTCATGGGAAGTACAGACTTCCCTTCGGCTGAGGTGGTGGAGCCTTGACTGCCTGAAACCGGGTGCGTGCCACTGGATGATGCAGCGGTTGCTGCGGCAGGCTGGAACACCACATCAGATCCACGGTTGTTCCGCGCCACTTTATGGTGATGCTGCATATGTTGACGCAGGGCCGTCGTGGCAACATTGGCACCCTGGCCACGCTTCACCTTCTGCCCACATCTTCCACATATGGCCATGTTGACCTCCTCTGGCGACTACACACAAAAAACTGCGAGACCGCCGAGTACCTGCTTTTCCCCCCCAACACTTCTCACTGGCTGACTGCTACTGCCACTGCTTTAGTGAACCCTTGCACCACTCCTTTCCGGGCAGGTAGGCTGCTGCAAAACACCCCTAAAAACGACGAATATATATATTTTTTTGGACTGAAATAGGCCACTAAACACTTTCACCACAAAAAACTGCGGAAATGCACTGAGAATATATTTTTCTTGTTGTCATAAAATACGCCGCTATACACTTTCACCAGATATAACTGCAACCGTGCAGTGCGTATATATTTTTATTTTTTTGCTGAAATGGGCCTCTATACACTTTCACCAGAAAAAAATGCAATAGCGCAGTACGTATATATTTTTATTTTTTTACTAAAATACGCCTCTATACGCTTTCACCAGAAATGCCTGCAGAAGTGACCTGAGAATATATATTTCTTGTTGGACTGAAATAGGCCACTATACGCTTTCAAAAGAAATAACTGCAGCTGTGCAGTGCGTATATATATTTCTTTTTTTTAGTGAAATACGCCAATATACGCTTTCACCAGAAATAACTGCAGAAGTGACCTGAGAATATATATTTCTTGTTGGACTGAAATAGGCCACTATACGCTTTCACCAGAAATAACTGCAACAGTGCAGTGCGTATATATTTCTTTTTTTTTTTACTGAAATACACCTCTATACGCTTTAACCAGAAATAACTGCTGATGGTACCTGAGAATATATATTTCTTGTTGGACTGAAATAAGCCAGTATATGCTTTCACAAGAAATAACTGCAACAGTGCGGTGCATATATATTTTTCTTTTTTTAATTAAATATGGCCCTATAGGCTTTAAACAGAAATAATTGCAACAGTGCAGTGCGTATATATTTTTCTTTTTTTACGGAAATATGCCTCTATAAGCTTTCAGCAGAAATAACTGCAGAAGTGACCTGAGAATACATACAGAATTTCTTGTTGGACTGAAATAGACCTCTATACACTTTCACCAGAAATAACTGCAACAGTGCAGTGTGTATATTTTTTTTTCTTTTTTTACTGAAATACTCCCCTATACGATTTCAACAGAAATAAGTGCAACAGTGCAGTACGTATATATTTTTATTTTTTTCGTAAATATGCCTCTATACGCTTTCAACAGAAATAACTAACAGTGCAGTGCGTATATATTTTTCTTTTTTTAATAAAATACACCTCTTTAAGATTTCACCAAAAATAACTGCAGAAGTGACCTGAGAATACATATTTCTTCTTGGTCTGAAATAGGCCTAGCATACGCTTTCACAAGAAATAACTGCAACACTGCAGTGCGCATACATTTTATTGCTTTTTTACTGAAAGACGCCCATATACTCTTTTAACAGTACTAACTGCAACAGTGCAGTGCATATATATTTTTCTTTTTATACTGAAATATGCCCCTATACGCTTTCAACAGAAATAACTGCAGAAGGGACCTGAGAATATATATATCTTTTGGACTAAAATGGGCAACTATACGCTTTCACAAGAAATAACTGGAATATTGCAGTGCATATTTAATTTTATTTTTTTACTGAAATGCGCCCCTATACTTTTTCACCAGAAATAATTGCAACACTGCAGTGCGTATATAACTATTTTTTTTTACGGGAATACACATCTATACAATTTCACCAGAAATAACTGCAGAAGAGACCTGAGAATACATATTTCTTGTTGGACTGAAATAGGTCACTATTAGCTTTCACCAGAAATAACTGCAACAATGCACTGTATATATATATATATATATATATATATATATATAATTTTTTTTTTTTTTTTTTTTACTGAAATATGCCCCTATACAATTTCAACTGAAAAAAACAGTGCAGTGTGTATTTAATTTCATTTTTTTTTCTAAAATTCACACCTATACTCTTTCACCAGAAATAAATGCAGTGCAGTGCCTATATATTTTTATTTGTATTTACGGAAAAACGCATGTATACAATTTCACCAGAAATGACAGCAGAAGTGACCTGAGAATACATTTTTTGCTTTCACCAGAAATAACTGCAACAGTGCAGTGCGAATATATTTTTCCTTTTTAACTGAAATATGCCCCTATTTGCTCTCATCAGAAATAACTGCAGAAGTGACCTGAGAATATATATTTCTTGTTGGACTGAAATAGGCCACTATTTATTTTCACAAGAAATAACTGCAACAGTGCAATGCGTATATATTTTTATTTTTTACGGAAATATGCATCTATACAATTTCACCAGAAATAACTGCAAAAGTGACTTGACAATACATATTTCTTGTTGGACTGAAATAGGCAACTATACGCTTTCACCAGAAATAGCTGCAACAGTGCAGTGTGTATATATTTTTATTTTTTTACTGATTACACCCCTATACGCTTATATGAGAAATAACTGCAGAAGTGACCCGAGAATATATATTTTTTATTGGACTGAAATAGGCCACTATATGCTTTCAACAGAAATAACTGCAACAGTGTAGTGCGTATATACAGTATTTTTCTTTTTAAACTGAAATGCGCCTCTATACGCTTTCCCCAGAAATATCTGCAGAAGTGACCTGAATATATATATTTCTTGTAGGACTGAAATAGTCCACAATACAATTTCACAAGAAATAACTTTAACAGTGCAGTGAGAATATATTTTTCTTTTTTATGAAATATGCCCCTATATGTTTTCATCAAAAATAACTGCAACAGTGCTGTGCGTATATATTTTCCTTTTTTTACTGAAATACGCCACTATACACTTTCCTCAGAAATAACTGCAAAAGTGACCTGAGAATATATATTTCTTGTGGATTGAAATCGGCCACTATAAGCTTTCACCAAAAATAACTGCAATAGTGCAGTGCGTATATATTTTTATTCTTTTACTGAAATATGCCTCTATATGATTTCGCCAGAAATAACTGCAACAATGCAGTGCACAGATATTTAGATTTTTTTTTTTACTGAAATTCCCCCCTATACGCTTTCAACAGATACACTTTCAGCAGAAATAACTACAACACTGCAGTGTGTGTGTATGTGTGTATATGTATGTGTGTATATATATATATATATATATATATATATATATATATAATTTTTATTTTTTTTTAAATAAAATATACACCTCTATACGCTTTCAGCAGAAATAACTGCAGAAGTGAGCTGAGAAAATATATTTCTTATTGCACTGAAATAGACCACTATATGCTTTCACAACAGTGCAGTGTGTATATTTTTTTTCTGTTTTTTACTGAAATATGACCCTATAAGCTTTCATCAGAAAAAACTGCAGAAGTGACCTGAGAATATATATTTCTTGTTGGACTGAAATAGGCCACTATACGCGTTCACCTGAAATAACTGGTGCAGTGCGTATATATTTTTCGTTTTTTTACGGAAATATGCATCTATACACTTTCACCAGAAATAACAGCAACAGTGCAGTTCATACATATTTTTCTATTTTTACTGAAATACACCTCTATACGATTTGACCAAAAATAATTGCAGAAGTGACCTGAGAAAAATAATTGCAGAAGTGACCTGAGAACCAGGTTGGACTGAAATAGGCCACCATACGCTTTCACCAGAAATAACTGCAACAGTGCAGTGCGTATATATTTTAATTTTTTTAATGAAATACGCCTCTATACGCTTTAAACAGAAATAACTGCAGAAGTGACCTGAGAACATATATTTCCTGTTGGAATGAATTAGGCCACTATATGCTTTTACAGAAATTCACCTCTATACGATTTCACTAGAAATAACTGGAGAAATGACCATGATAATATATATTTTTTGTTGGACTGAAATGAGCCACTAAACTCTTTCACCAGAAAAAACTACAACAGTGCAGTGCGTATATATTTTCCTTTTTAAACTGAAATGCGCCTCTATATGCTTTTACTAGAAATATCTGCAGAAATGACCTGGGAATATATATTTCTTGGTGTACTGAAATATTCCACTATAGGCTTTCACAAGAAATAAATGCAAGAGTGCAGTGCGTATAAATTTTTCTTTTCTGACTGAAATATGCCTCTATAAGATCTCATCAGAAATAACTGCATAATTGATCTGGGAATATATATTTCTTGTTGGACTGAAATAGGCAACTATACACTTTCACAAGAAATAACTGCAACAGTGCAATGCGTATATATTTTTCTTTTTTACTGAAATAATCCCCTATAGGCTTGCGACAGAAATAACTGCAACAGTGCAGTGCTATATATTTTTATTTTTTTGCTGAAATGGACCCCTATACACGTTCACCAGAAATAACTGCAATAATGCAGTGCGTATATAATTTTCTTTTTAAACTGAAATAAGCCTGTATACGCTTTCACCAGAAATAACTTGCACACTGCAGTGTGTAGATATTTTTCATATTTTACTGAAATACGCCTTTATACGCTTTCAACAGGAATAACTGCAACAGTGCAGTGCGTATATTTTTTTTTATTTTTTTACTGAAATGGGCCCCTATATGCTTTCAACAGAAATAACTGCAATAGTGCAGCATGTACATATTTTTCTTTTTTTTACTGAACTATGCCTCTATACGCATTTACCAGAAATAACTCCAGAAGTGATCTGAGAATACATATTTCTTTTTGGACTGAAAGAGGCCACTATATGCTTTCATCAGAAAAAAAAACTGCAACTGTGCAGTGTATATATATTCTTTTTTTATTGAAATACTCCTATAAGCGTTCACCAGAAATAATAGCAGAAGTGTCCTGAGAGTAAATATTTCTTGTTGGACTGAAATACGCCTCTATACGCTTTCACCAGAAATAACTGCAGAAATGACCTGAGAATATATATTTCTCGTTGGACTGAAATAGGCCACTATAAGCTTTCACAAAAAATAACTGCAACAGTGCAGAGTGTACATATTGTTCTTTTTTTTACTGAAATACGTCCCCATACGCTTTCACCAGAAAAAACTGCAACCATGCAGTGCGTATATATTTTTCTTTTTTTACTGAAATACGCTCCTATATGCTTTCAACAGTAATCACTGCAACAGTGCAGTGCGTATATATTTTTCTTTTTTTACGGTAATGCGCCTCTATACGCTTTCAACAGAAATAACTAACAGTTTAGTGCAGGGCTGGCCAACCTGCGGCTCTCCAGCTGTTGCAAAACTACAACTCACAGCATGCCCAGTCTGCCTACAGCTATCAGCCTACAGCAGGGCATGGTGGGAGTTGTAGTTTTGCAACAGCTGGAGAGCTACAGGTTGGACCGCCCTGGTTTAGCTCGTATATATTTTTCTTTTTTTAATGAAATACACCTCCTATACGTTTTCACCAAAAATAACTGCAGGGAGCTGAGAATACATATTTCTTGTTGGACTAATATAGGCCACTATACGCTTTCACCGGAAATAACTGCAACAGTTTAGTGCTAAAAATATTTTTCTTTTTTGACTGAAATACGCCTCTATACACTTTCACCAGAAATACCTGTAGAAGTGAACTGAGAATATACATTTTTTGTTGGACTGAAAGAGGCCACTATACACTTTCACCAGAAATAACTGCAACAGTGCAGTTCGTATATATGTTTCTTTGTTTACTGAAATATGCCGCTATACGCATTCAACAGAATTAACTGCAGAAATGACCTGAGAATGTATATTTCTCGTTGGACTGAAATAGGCCACTATAAGCTTTCACAAAAAATAACTGCAACAGTGCAGAGTGTACATATTGTTCTTTTTTTACTGAAATACCTCCCCATACGCTTTCACCAAAAAAAACTGCAACAGTGCAGTGCGTATATGTTTTTATTTTTTTACTGAAATACGCCTCTATACGCTTTCACCAGAACTAACTGCAACAGTGCAGTGCGTATATATTTTTCTCTTTTTAATTAAATACACCTCTATACACTTTCACCAAAATAACTGCAGAAGTGAGCTGAGACTATATATTTCTTGTTGGACTGATATAGGTCACTATACGCTTTTACCAGAAATAACTGCAACAGTGCAGTGCGTAGATATTTTTCTTTTTTTACTAAAATACACCTCTTTATGCCTTCAACAGGAATAACTGCAGAAGTGACCTGAGAATATATATTTCTTGCTGGACTGAAATAGTCCACTATATGCCTTAACCAGAAATAACCAAAACAGTGCAGTGTGAATATATTTTTCTTTTTTTACTGAAATACGCCTTTATACGACTTCTCCAGAAATAACTGCAGAAGTGACCTGAGAATATATATTTCTTGCTGGACTGAAATAAGCCTGTATACTCTTTTACCGAAATAACTTACACAGTGCAATGTGTATATATTTTTCTTATTTTTCTGAAATACGCCTTTATGCGCTTTCTGAAATACGCCTTTATACGCTTTCAACAGTGCAGTGCGTATATTTTTTTAATTTTTTGACTGAAATGGGCCCCTATACACTTTCAACAGAAATAACTGCAATAGTGCAGGGTGTACATATTTTTCTTTTTTCACGGAACTACACCTCTATACGCATTTACCAGAAATTACTCCAGAAGTGACCTGAGAATACATATTTCTTGTTGAACTGAAATAAGCCTGTATACGCTTTTACCAGAAATAACTTACACAGTGCAGTGTGTATATATTTTTCTTATTTTTCTGAAATACGCCTTTATACGCTTTCAACAGTGCAGTGGGTATATTTTATTTTATTTTTTTACTGAAATGGGCCCCTATACGCTTTCAACAGAAAACTGCAATAGTGTAGTGCGTACATATTGTTGTTTTTTCACTGAACTACACCTCTATACACATTTACTAGAAATAACTCCAGAAGTGACCTGAGAATACATATTTCTTGTTGGACTGAAATAGGTCACTATACGCTTTCATCAGAAAAAAACTGCAACAGTGCAGTGTATATATATTTTTCTTTTTTTTTATTGAAATACTCCTCTACGCGTTCGCAAGAAATAATGGCAGAAGTGTCCTGAGAGTAAATATTTCATGTTGGACTGAAATAGTCCACTATACTCTTTCAGAAGAAATAACTGCAACAGTTTAGTGAGTATAAATTTTTCTTTTTTTGCTGAAATACACCTCTATACGTTTTCACCAGAAATAACTGCAGAGGTGAGCTAAGAATACATATTTCTTGTTGGACTAATATAGGCCACTATACGCTTTCACCAGAAATAAATGGAACAGTGCAGTGCGTATATATTTTTCTTTTTTGACTGAAATACGCCTCTATACACTTTCACCAGAAATACCTGCAGAAGTGAACTGAGAATATATATTTTTTGTTGGACTGAAAGAGGCCACTATACACTTTAACCAGAAATAACTGCAACAGTGCAGTGTGTATATATTTAGCTTTTTTACTGAAATATGCCTCTATACGCTTTCAAAATAACTGCAAAAGTGCAGTGTATATATATTTTTTTTTTTTTATTGAAATACTCCCCTATACGCTTTCACCAGAAATAACTGCAGTAGTTACCTTAGAATATATATTTCTTGCTGGACTGAAATAGGACACTATATGATTTCACCGGAAATAACCACAAACGTGCAGTGAGTATATATTTTTCTTTTTTATTTACTGAAATACGCCTCTATACGATTTCACTAGAAATACCGGGAACAGTGCATTGTGAATATATTTTTTTCCTGAAATACACCCTTATACGCTTTCACCAGAAATAACTGCAACAGTGCAGTGCTTAAATATTTTTGTTTTGTTTCTGAAATATGTATCTATACGCTTTCACTAGAAATATCTGCAACAGTGCAGTGCGTATATATTTTTCTGCTTTTTACTGAAATATACCTTTATATGCTTTCTCCACCAAAAATAACTGTAGAAGTGACCTGAGAATATGTATTTCTTGTTGGACTGAAATAGGCCACTATACACTTTTACAAGAAATAATTGCAACAGTGCAGTGTGTATATATTTTTGTTTTTTTACTGAAATACGCCCCTATACACTTTCACCAGAAATAACTGCAACAGTGCAGTGCATATATATTTTTCTGCGTTTTACTGAAATACACTTTTAAATGCTTTCACCACCAGAAATAACTGTAGAAGTGACCTGAGAATATGTATTTCTTGTTGGACTGAAATAGGCCACTATACGCTTTCACAGGAAATAACTGCAATAGTGCAATACGTATATATGTTTCTTTTTTTACTGAATTACGCCTTTATGCGCTTTCTCCATAAATAACTGCAGAAATGACCTGAGCATATATATTTCTTGTTGGACTTAAAAATGGCACTACACACTTTCAGAAGAAATAACTGCAACAGTGCAGTGCGTATATATTTTTTATTTTTTTACTGAAATACGCCCCTATACGCTTTCAACAGAAATAACTGCAACAGTGCAGTGCATATATATTTTTCTTTTTTTAATGAAACGCATCTCTATATGCTTGCTCCAGAAATAACTGCAGAATTGACCTAAGAATATGTAGTTCTTGTTGGACTGAAATATATTTATATTTTTTTTTTCTGAAATGCGTCTCTATATGCTTTCACCAGAAATAACTGCAAAAGAGACCTGAGAATATATATTTATTGTTGGACTGATATAGGCCATTATACGTGTTCACAGGAAATAACTGCTGAAGTGAACTGAGAATATATAATTTTTTGTTGGACTGAAATATGCTACTATATACTTTCACCAGAAATAATTGCAACAGTGCAGTGCATATATATTTTTCTTTATAAATACACCCCTATACGCTTTCACCAGAAATAACTTCAACAGTGCAGTGTGTATATATTTTTCTTTTTTTACTAAAATACACCTTTATATGCTTTCACCAGAAATAACTGCAGAAGAAACCTGAGAATATATATTTCTTGGTGGACTGAAATAGGCCAATATACGATTTCTGCAAAATAAATGTGGAGTCCCAGAATTGGGTCTACAACACAATGAAAGCCATATATCCCTCAAAGGAAGGAAAACCGAGCAAAGTGGTGTCCCCATTACAGAAATCACCAAATCCACCATATTGAGTGGCCCAATGTCAAGATCCCGCTTTTTTACAACCTTTAAGCATGTGAAAGGGAAGACTTAAGCCAGTTATCCATCCACAGATACCTGTTTCAGGGTGTTGCCCCTCATCAGTGTGGAGTAGGATTCTGGCTAACCGGGAGCAATGCATTGGAGACTACTCAAACAAAACAATAGCTGATCTTAGGGAGACCAGCTACAACAATCACTGCGTTTTTTTCTGTCTTTTTTCCACTTGGTGTCCCTAGCACCTTCACAAGTCTGTCCCTGTACTCTGAATGCTGGAAAATGTCTGATTGTAAGATGGCGCCATATTTATAGGGCTGTGACATCACAGGACTGGCTGGCTGCTGATTGGCTGTCTGCAGGCATGTCAATCTGGGTGATCCTGCCTTCCCAGAGTTCCTTGCCCCATGTCCTCACACGTGTAGCCGTCATTTTAGAAAAATTGCGATTCGTTACCACGAAGTGCGAGGAATTTCGCATTCGTTGCAAATCAAATTTTTCCTGAAATTCTAAACGAATTCCACTTTGTCAGCTTCAATTCACTCATTTCTAGTAACAATGTTTTGAACTTTTGACTTTGAGGCTCTATATCTCACCATCCACTATAGCTTTGGAAGTGAGGCTACCATCATTTTATTGACTTTATATGATTAGTTATGCAGATTCTTGTTATGTAACTGCATTGTTACTGTTTTGCTAGCCGGGGGTGGAACAATCTTTTTCTACTTGTATGCTACAAATTACAACCTGTTATTCCATAAGAGCTCAATGTGCAATTAGGCTGATTCCCAAGTGAAAGGTCACTGGTTCGAATCCAAGAGCAGCCACAAGGAAGATTTCCCAAGAAAAGAGAAACAGCATCATCCAGCTCATTGATAGTGGTATCTTGGCCAAGTAGACTGCTAAACTGCATCATGTGAGTGCCATGACAGTTGGAAGAATACAAAATGAAGTCTGTCCATCCATTCAAATGCCAAGAGGTGGACGTCCAGTCAAAATATCAACAAGTCGGCTCTAGGGTTGAGCGAACCCGAACTGTAAAGTTCGGGTTCGTAACGAACTTTACATTTTCTTGCACCCGGACCAGAACCCAAACACTTCCGTAAAAGTTCCGGTTCGTTGTTCGCCCATTTCTTTGCGCTTTTTTAAAGGCTGCAGGGCAGCCAATCAACAAGCGTTTCACTACTTTGCCCTAAGAAGCCATCACAGCCATGCCTACTAATGGCATGGCTGTGATTGGTTAAGTGCAGCATGTGACCTAGCCTCTATTTAGCACTGCACATCACTCTGCTATTCTAAGTGTAGGGATATGATGCTGCTTCTGTAAGGGAAAGATTAGGGAAGAAATCTGTTGAACTTGGTTGTGTTAAATATTTGAAATACAGAAATTATCGAGGGTGCTATGCTACATCTTTGTACACAGCCAGGTGTCCAGTGATGCTGCAAAATAATTTTTAATCCATCTGTTATTGAGGTGGAAGTTGGCGGCCATTTTAGCAACTGCAGTGTTCTTTGAACTGTATGTGACCTAAATGTGTGCCAAGGACATTAGTCTAGTTATTTTCTGGTAGCTCAGTGGAGTAAAAATTCCTTCTTTCTGGCAGATCAAGTCCCCCTTCATTACCTATTCTATAATTTAATTTTTGTATACAATGCTGAAAAACCTATTTTAAAATTTAGCGGAGACATACTGCATTTCTGTAGTTGGGGGAATAAACCTGTATTGTCGTGCCACAGAGCACTTTTGCTTACAACGCTGAAAAACCTATTTTAAAATTTAGTGGTGACATACTGCATTTCTGTAATTGGGGAATAAACCATTATTGTGGTGCCACGGAGCACTTTTGCATAAACCCTGAAAAAACTGTTTTAAAATTTAGCGGTAACATACTGCATTTCTGTAGTTGGGGGAATACACTCATATTGTGGTGCCACAGAGCAATTTTGCATACAACGCTGAAAAACCTGTTTTAAAATTTTGCAGTGACATACTGCATTTCTGTAGTTGGGGAAATAAACTCGTCTTGTTGTGCCACAGAGCAATTCTGCATACAACTCTGAAAAACCTATTTTAAAATTTAGCGGTGGCATACTACATTTCTGTAGTTGGGGGAATAAACCCATATTGTGGTGCCACAGAGCACTTTTGCATACAACCCTGAAAAAATTGTTTTAAAATTTTTCGGTGACATACCTCATTTCTGTAGTTGGGGAAATAAACCCGTATTGTCGTGCCCCATAGCACTTTTTCATACAAGGCTATAAAACCTATTTAAAAAATTTGCAGTGACATACTGCATTTATGTAGTTGGGGGGAATAAACCTGAATTGTCGTGCCACAGAGCACTTTTGCATACAATGCTGAAAAACCTGTTTTAAAATTTTGTGGTGACATACTGCATTTCTGTAGTTGGGGGAATAAATCTGTGTAGTGGTGCCACAGAGTATTTTTGCATACAACGCTGAAACACCTTTTTTAAAATTTAGCGGTGACATACAGCATTTCTGTAGTTGGGGGAATAAACCTGTATTGTGGTGCCACAGAGCACTTTTGCATACAACGCTGAAAAACCTGTTTTAAAATTAGCAGTGACAAATAGCATTTCAGAAGTTGGGGAAATTAATCCGTATTGTCGTGCCACAGAGCACTTTTGCATACAACGCTGAACAACCTGTTTTAAAATTTTGCGGTGACATCCTGCATTTCTGTAGTTGGGGGAATAAACCTATATTGTGGTGCCACAGAGCACTTTTGGATACAACGCTGAAAAACCTATTTTAAAAATATCGTGGTGACAAACCTCAAAAAAGCTGTTTTAAAATTTAGCAGTGACATATTGCATTTCTGAAGTTGGGGAAATAAACCCGTATTGTGGATCCCCAGAGCACTTTTGCATACAACGCTAAAAAACCTATTTTAAAATTTAGCGGTGGCATACTGCATTTCTGTAGTTGGGGGAATAAACCCTTATTGAGGTGCCACAGAGCACTTTTGCATACAACCCTAGAATTGAGCGAACACCTGGATGTTCGGGTTCGAGAAGTTCGGCCGAACTTCCCGAAAATGTTCGGGTTCGGGATCCGAATTCGACCCGAACTTCATCCCAAACCATTGAAATCAATGGGGACCCGAACTTTTGAGCACTAAAAAGGCTCTAAAATAGTCCAGGAAAGGGCTAGAGGGCTGCAAAAGGCAGCAAAATGTAGGTAAATGCCCTGCAAACAAATGTGGATAGTGAAATGAATTAAAATAAAATAAATAAAAATTAACCAATATCAATTGGAGAGAGGTCCCATAGCAGAGAATCATGCATCATACCCACCACTGGAGAAGGCCACTTTCAGTTATTTTGGCCCCAGCACCCAGACAAAGGAGAGAAGTCCCATAGCACAGAATCAAGCTTCATATCACCCACCATTGGAGAAGGCCACTTCCAGATATTAAGCCCACGGCACCCAGACAGAGGAGAGAGGTCGCATGGCAGAGGTTAAGGCATCATGTCACCCACCATTGTAACAAGCCACTTTCAGTTATTTAGGCCCCGGCGCGCAGATTGAGGAGAGGTTCATTCAACTTTGGGTTGCCCCGCAAGATCATGGTAAAGTTAAAAAAATGAGGATTCAATAAAGAAGTGCTCCGGAGTACAAGAATACATGGTTGAGGGGGAGGCAGTTATAAATGTCTATTCTGCACAAGGGAGGGACAGGTCCTGTGGGATCCATGCCTGGTTTATTTTTATGAACGTCAGCTTGTCCACATTGGCTGTGGACAGACGGCTGCGTTTGTCAGTAATGACGCCCCCTGCCGTGCTGAATACACGATCATACAAAATTTGGAGACCCAGAAGTTGAATGGGGGCTGAACCATCAGTCAGTACGTGGAGGGGTGTGCAGACGTACTGTTCAACCATGTTAGTGAAATGCTGCCTCCTGCTAACACGTTCCGTATCAGGTGGTGGTGTAGTTATCTGTGGCGTGAAGACAAAACTTTTCCACATTTCTGCCATGCTAACCCTGCCCTCAGAGGAGCTGGCCATGACACAGCTGCGTTGGCGACCTCTTACTCCTCCTCTGCCTTCGCTCTGGGCTTCCAACTGTTCCCCTGTGACATTTGGGAATGATCTCAGGAGCGTGTCTACCAGCGTGCTCTTGTGATCGTGCATCTTCCTATCACGCTCCAGTGCAGGAAGTAAGGTGGGCACATTGTCTTTGTACCGGGAATCCAGCCGGGTGGCAACCCAGTAGTCCGCACATGTTAAAATGTGGGCAACTCTGCTGTTGTTGCGCAGGCTGCCCAGAGGTAAGGACAAGCTGTCCTCTGTGGAAGGCATATCTTCATCATCCTTCGTATCCCCCCAGCCACGCACCAGTGATGGGCCTGAGCTGTGTCTGGTGCCACCCCGCTGTGAACCTGCTTTATTCTCATCCTCCTCCACCTCCTCCTCATCCTCCTCATCCTTCTCGTCCTCCAGTAGCTGGCTGGCCACATTTGTACCTGGCCTCTGCTGTTGAAAAAGACCTCCCTCTGAGGCACTTCTAACAGACTGGCCTGAAAGTGCTAAAAATGAACCCTCATCCTCCTCCTCCTCCTCCTCATCCTGGGCAACCTCCTTTTCCATCATTGCCCTAAGCGTTTTCTTAAGGAGACATAGAAGTGGTATTGACACTGTTATCAGCATTACATCGTATTGCTATTTTGGCAATTGAATTTCACCCCAGAACAAAATATATCCTTTGCCGGACACTATTAAACTTTGCCAGCCACTGCTGGGACATCAGATTTAGGGGATTGCTATTTTGGCAATTGAATTTCACCCCAAAACAAAATCTACCCTGTTACGGACAGATTTAAACTAGGCCTGCAACAGCTGGAACACCAGATTCAGGGTATTGCTATTTTGGCAATTGAATTTCACCCCAGAACAAAATATATCCTTTGCCGGACACTATTAAACTTGGCCCGCCACAGCTGAAACCACTGATTTATGGTTTTGCTATTTTGACAATTTAATTTCACCCCAGAACAAAATATATCTTTTGCAGGACACAATTAACCCCTTAAGGACGTATGACGTACCTGTATGTCATGGTTTCCGAGTCCGTAAGGACCCATGACGTACCGATACGTCATGAGTAGTTCCGATCACTTATGCTCAGCCGGCAGTGATCGGAACAAGGTACCTGCTGAAATCATTCAGCAGGTACCTTGTTTCAATGCCCAGTGGGGTCCTGTGACCCCCCATAACGGATATCGCTGCAAACCGCAGGTCAATTTAGACCTGCGGTTTGCAGCGCTTTGTGAGATCTCTGACCCCCGCGGTCTGTGACCGCGGGGATCAGAGAGTTAATGCCCCCAAAGTGTTAATTTTTAACCCTCCTGCAGCCCCCAATCATATTTTGGCTACGGGGGTGCAGGGGGGGTGGTTGCGGGCGGCAGGAGGCCTCCCCTGTAATATTCCCTGGTGTCTAGTGGATCTATCAGAGTGTCAGCACATTGCTGACACTCTGATAGAAACGGCCGGCATCTGTGCTTGATCAGATGCCAGCCGTTTAACCGCTCCCATACTGCGGTCCGTTCGGACCGCGGTATGGAAGGGTTAACAAGGAGTTAACAGGCAGAAGGAAAGGAACGCCATATGGTTTTTGGAAGGCAGATTTTGCTGGACTGGTTCTTTGACACTATGTCCCATTTGATGCCCCCCTGATGCACCCTTACAGTAGAAACTCCAGGAAAGTGACCCCATTTTGGAAACTACGGGATAAGGTGTCAGTTTTGTTGGTACTATTTTAGGGTAAATATGATTTTTGGTTGCTCTATATTACACTTTTTTTGAGACAAGGTAACAAAAAATAGAAATTCTGAAATTTCATCTCCATTTGCCAATAATTCTTGTGGAACACCTAAAGGGTTAACAAAGTTTGTAAAATCGGGTTTGAATACCTTGAGGGGTGTAGTTTCTTAGATGGAGCCACTTTTAGGGAGTTTCTACTCCAGGCGTGTATCGGGGGGGCTTCAAATGGGACATGGTGTCAAAAAACCAGTCCACAAAATCCACCTTCCAAAAACCATATGGCGTTCCCTTCCTTTTGCGCCCTGCAGTTTGGCCATACAGCAGTTTACGACCACATATTGGGTGTTCGTGCAAACTACAGAATCGTGGGAATAAATATTAACTTTTGTTTGGCTGTTAACCCCTGCTTTGTTACTGGAAAAAATGGATTAAAATGGAAAATTTTCCAAAAAATTGAAATTCTGAAATTCTATCTCCATTTGCCATTAACTCTTGTGGAAAACCTAAAGGGTTAATGACGTTTGTAAAATCAGTTTTGAATACCTTGAGGGGTGTAATTTTTTGTTGATTTCTATTATGTAAGCCTCACAAAGTGACTTCAGACCTGAACTGGTCCCTATAAAGTGGGGTTTTGAAAATTTCTGAAAAATTTCAAGATTTTCTTCTAAACTTCTAAGCCTTGTAACGTCCCCAAAAAATGAAATGGCATTCCCAAAATGATCGATACATGAAGTAGACATATGGGGAATGTAAATCAATAACTTTTTTGGCGGTATTACTATGTATTATAGAAGTAGAGAAATTGAAACTTGGAAAATTGCTAATTTTTAAAAATTTTTGGTAAATTTTGTATTTTATAAATAAAAATGAAATTTTTCGACTTAATTTTACCACTGTCATGAAGTACAATAGATGATGAAAAAACTATCTCAGAATGGCCTGGATAAGAAAAAGCACTTTAAAGTTATCACCACATACAATGACACTGGTCAGATTTGCAAAAAATGGCCGAGTCCTTAGGGTGAAATCGGGCCGAGTCCTTCAGGCTGAATGCACACGATCAGGATTGCGTGCGGATTTTCCGCGCGGATTTGCGTGCGGAAAATCCGCACCGTACATCTTGTACATTGTATTGTATGAGAATTTGAAATTCTCAATGCACACGATGCGGATTTTTTCTGCGCGGATTTTGACCTGCGGTGCGGATTTTAAAATCCGCAGCATGTCAATTCTTTTTTTTTTTCCTGTCCGGATATCTTGCGGATTTTCTCAATTCACTTCAATGTGGAGGATAAAATCCGGATGGTGCACGCACACAGTGCGGATTTTGATGCGGATCCGCATGCGGAAAATCCGCATGCAAATCCGCATGCAAATCCGCATGCAAATCCGCATGCAAATCCGCACCTATTGATGCGGATTTACCGCACGGATTTGCCTGCGAACACCGACGGATTTCAGTGCGGATTCTCCGCACATGAATCCTGAACGTGTGCATGTAGCCTCAGGGGTTAAACTTGGCCAGCCACAGCTGAAACCATTGATTTATGGTATTGCTATTTTGGCTATAGAATTTCACCCCAGAACAAAATATATCCTTTGCCGGACACTATTATACTTTGCCAGCCACTGCTGGGACACCAGATTTAGGGGATTGCTATTTTGGCAATTGAATTTCGCCACAGAAAATGATCTATCCTTTGGCAGACAGCAGACAGTATTACACTTGGCTATCCACAGCTGGGACACCAGATTTAGGCAATTGGCAATTGAATTTAACTCCTTAATAAAATATAGAAATTTCTATCCTGAGTTTCTAGGGGTGACAATAAGCACAGCCAAGCCCCTGATGTAGGATATAGCAAAAAAAAACCTAGTATTGATGGACTTGGTGGCAGCTTGTGCTGGTGCACCACAAGTCACAAAATGGCCGCCGATCACCCCAGAAAAAAAGTGACAGAAAAACGCTCTGTGCAGCCTAAAAACCAGTGAGCAATTAACTATCAGAAGTTGACTGATCTTGCATTTCTGTAGTTGTGGGAATAAACCTGTATTGTGGTGCCACAGACCACTTTTGCATACAACTCTGAAAAACCTGTTTTAAAATTTTGCTTTGACATACTGCATTTCTGTAGTTGGGGAAATAAACCCTTATTGTTGTGCAACAGAGCACTTTTGCATTTAAAGCTTAGAATCCTATTTTGAAATTTAGGGGTGGCATACTGCATTTCTGTATTTGGGAGAATAAACCCATATTGTGGTGCTACAGAGCACTTTTGAATACAACGATGAAAAAACTGTTTTAAAATTTTGCGGTGACATACCTCATTTCTGTAGTTGGGGGAATCAACCAGTATTGTCATGCAACAGAGAACTTTTGCATACAAAGCTGAAAAAGACTATTTTAAAATTTATCGGTGGCATACTGCATTTCTGTAGTTGGGGGAATAAACCCGTATTGTGGTGCCAGAGAGCACTTTTGCATACAACCCTAAAAAACCTATTTTAAAATTTAGCGGTGACATACTGCATTTTTGTAGTTGGGGGAATAAACCCATATTAGGGTGACACAAAGCACATTTGCATACAACGCTGAATAAACTATTTTAAAATTTTGCGGTAAAATTCAGCTTTTCTGTAGTTTTGGGAATAAACCCTTATTGTGGTGCCACAGAGCACTTTTGCATACAACCCTGAAAAGCCTATTTTAAAATTTTGCGGTGACATATTGCATTTCTGTAGTTGGGGGAATAAACCCGTATTGTGGTGTATCAGAGCACTTTTGCATTCAAAGCTGAAAAACCTATTTTGAAATTTAGTGGTGGCATACTGCATTTCTGTAGTTGGGAGAATGAACCCGTATTGTGGTGCCACAGAGCACTTTTGCATACAACCCAGAAAAACCTGTTTTGAAATTTTGCGGTGGCATACTGTATTCCTGTAGTTGGAAGAATAAACCCATATTGGGGTGCCACAGAGCACTATTGCATATAACTCTGAAAAAATTGTTTTAAAATTTTGCAGTGACATCCTGCACTTCTGTAGTTGTGGGAATAAACCCTTATTGTGGTGCCACAGAGCACTTTTGCATACAAAGCTGAAAAACCTATTTTAAAATTTAGGGGTGGCATACTGCATTTCTGTAGTTGGGAGAATAAAGCCATATTGTGGTGCCACAGAGAACTTTTCCATACAACGCTGAAAAACATATTTTAAAATTTAGCGGTGACATACTACATTTCTGTAGTTGGGGGTTAGTTGTGGAAATAAACCCGTATTGTCGTGCCACAGAGCAATTTTGCATACAATGCTGAAAAACCTGTTTTAAATTTTAGCGTTGACATACTGCTTTTCTGTAGTTTCTTGCAATAAACAGTGGTTTTGTGCTACATTGCAGATCTGAGGCCTACCCTGTATTTCAGTCATTTTAAATAACCTGTGGAACTCCGCTTTTACATAGTTGGTTGCAAAAACACTGTTTTTGTGGTAGATAGCACATTTGCAGTGTACGCTGCGTTTCTGACAGTCAAATTAAACCATTAACTTCTTCTGTTACATTGTTGGTTTGAAAAATCTAATTTTTGGTGATAGTGAAGTAATTGTATTGAATTGCTCCATTACACTGTTGTGTGACCTAAAGAAATGTATTCTGTTTATGACACGGGCACTGCCTTACTGTTAGTGAACCTAATTGTTGACTATTGGCAGTTAAATTGACACCTGAGATAAACCATCTGTTAGTTTGGGAGTTGAACGCAAATAATGAGGAGAACATCAAATAAGGGACGTGGACATGGTCGTGGTGGTGTTAGTGGAGCTCCTGTTGCTGGGAAAGGACGTGGCCCCTCTGCGCCAGATACAGGTCCAAGTGAAACACCTTCCTCAGGTGCGAGTATGCGACAGAACCTGCAGCGTTATTTGGTAGGCCCGAATGCCACTCTACAGATGGTGAGGCTAGAACAAGTACAGGCGATAGTAGATTGGGTGGCTGACAGTGGCGCCAATTCCTTCACAGTATCTCCCACCCAGTCCTCTGCAGAAAGCTCAGAGTTGGCACCTGCAACCCATGCCCATCTGTCTTTCACCTCACCCTCTTGCAAAGCAGCCAAGCAGTCTAAGCTCAAAGTCATGCAGCTGACTGTTATGCTTTTTGATGACTCTGCTGGCAGGGTTTCCCTGGGCCATCCACATAGCCTGCCCCAGAAGTGGACGAATTAAATGCACTGATGCCCAACCACTTATGTTGCAGGATAAGGACATGGGAATATCACCGCAGCACTTCTCTGATGATGATGATACACAGGTGCCAACTGCTGTGGCTTTCTGCAGCGTGCCGACCGACGAGGAGGGTAGGGGTCAAGAATGGGTGGAAGATGATGTGGAGGATGATGAGGTCCTAGACTCTGACTGGACTTAAGTTCATGCTAGTGACGTGTGCAGTTCTGAGGAAGAAGTGATGGTCGCATAGAGGCAACAGCACAGCAAAAGAGGGAGCAGGGTGCAAAAGTGGATCAGCCGTCCCCGAGACAGTACTCCTGCTACTGCCCACCGCACTTAGGGACCAAGTACACCAAAACCAGCTCCAAGAGTTCATTGGCGTGGCAGTTCTTCAGACAATGTCCTGATGACAAGACACAAGTGGTTTGCATGTTGTGCCATCAGTGCCTGAAGCGAGGCATAAACGTTCTAAACCTGAGCACAACCTGCATGACCAGGCATCTACATGCAAAGCACAAACTGCAGTGAAGTAAACACCTTAAAAGCCAAGAAAGGTCTCAGGCTCCTCCTTATTCCTCTTCCTCCACCTCTGGAGTCACAGTGGCACCTGCTACCCAGCAAATAGAGGATGTGCCACTAACACCACCACTTCCGTCACCATCACCAAGCATCTCCACCATGTCACACGCAAGCGTTCAGCTGTCCATCTCCCAAACACTGGAGAGAAAGAGGAAATACCCACCTACCCACCCTGGATCCCTCGCCTTGAATGCCAGGCATTTCAAAATTACTGGCCTTTGAAATGCTGTCATTCCGTCTGGTGGAGACGGACTGTTTTAAACAGCTGATGGCGGTGGCTGTCCCACAGTACGTCGTTCCCAGATGCCACTACTTTTCCAGGCGAGCCGTCCCTTCCCTGCACAAACAAGTGGAGGATAAAATAAAGTGTGCACTGTGCAACACCATCTATAGCAAGGTCCACATAACCACAGATACATGGACCAGTAAGCACGGGCAGGGACGCTATATCTCTCTAACAGCACACTGGGTAAATGTAGTGTTAGCTGGGCCCGAGGCAAATAGCGGTTTGGCGCATGTTGTTCCACCACCGAGGATCACAGGGCATTATT
Source organism: Bufotes viridis (assembly GCA_033119425.1). Taxonomy (NCBI): domain Eukaryota; kingdom Metazoa; phylum Chordata; class Amphibia; order Anura; family Bufonidae; genus Bufotes; species Bufotes viridis. The sequence goes on along the minus strand of CM065591.1, from coordinate 197,041,223 downwards.
CTTTGCCTCCTATTGCCTCCTACTCAGCTTCCTTCCCCTCCTCTTCTACCACCTCCTCATCCTGTCAGCGAAAGATCTTCACCACCAACTTCAGCACAGCCAGAGGTAAACGTCAGCAGGTGGTTTTAAAACTCACGTGTTTGGGGGACAAATCCCACACCACACTGGAGCTATGGAGGGGCATAGAAGAACAGACCGATGAGTGGTTGCTGCCAGTGAGCCTCAAGCCCGGACTGGTGGTGTGCGATAAGGGCGAAATCTTATAGCAGCTCTGGTACTAGACGGTTTGACGCACATCCCTTGCTTTGCGCATGTGCTGAATTTAGTGGTGCAGAAATTCCTTAAAAACTACCCAGACATGTTAGAGCTGCTGCAGAAAGTGCGGTCTGTCTGTGCGCACTTTTGGCGTTCTCACCCTGCTGCTGCTCGCATGTCTGCGCTGCAGCGTAACTTCGGCTTTCCCGCTGACAGCCTCATATGCGACATGCCCACCAGGTGGAACTCCACTTTTACATATGCAAGAGAGACTGTGCGAGACTATGCGAGATAGTGGAGTTTCAGATGCAGTATGCACGGGTCAGTCGCTCTGCGGATCAGCACCAGTTCACCACCAGTGACTGGGCCTGCATGCGAGACCTGTTGCAGTCCTTGGAGTACTCAACCAACATGGCCAGTGCTGATGACGCTGTTGTTAGCATTAAAATACCCCTTCTATGTCCCCTTGAAAAAAATATTACGGCGATGATGGAAGAGGATGCGGCACAGGAGGAGGAGGAGGAAGAGGGGGCATTTCACAGGGTTTCAGGTAGGTCATACCGAAGTGGCTCAGAGGGTGGGTTCCTGCACCAGCCGAGGCCAGGTACACATGTAAACAGCCAGGGCACACTTCTGGAGGATGAGGAGGAGGAGGATGAGGTAGAGGAGGAGGAGGAGGAAAAACCGGTTTCACTGCAGGGTGGCACCCTACACCGGTTAGGGCCATCACTGGAGCGTGGCTGGGGGGATACGGTGGACACAGACGATACACCACCTACAGAGGACAGTTCTAGTTACCTCTGCGCAGCCTGGCACACATGATCGACTACATGCTGCAGTGCCTGCGCAACGACAGCAGAGTTGCCCACATTTTAACTTGTGCTGACTACTGGGTTGCCACCCTGCTGGATCCCTGGTACAAGGACAACGTGCCCACCTTAATTAACGCACTGGAACGTGATGGGAAGATGCGCGACTACAAGTGCACGCTGGTTGACGCGCTCCTGAGGGCATTCCAAACTGACACCGGGGGACAAGTGGAAGCACAAGGCGAAGGCAGAGGAGGAGGAGAAGGAGGTGGAAGAGGTCGCCAACACAGCTGGGTCACGGCCAGCACCTCAGAAGGCAGGGTTAGCATGGCCGATATGTGGAAAGGCTTTGTCACCATACCACAGCAACCGGCACGACCAGCTGATATAGAATGTCTTAGCAGGAGGCAGCATTTGAGCAACAGTACATGTGCACATGCCTACACGTACTGACTGATGGTTCTGCCCCATTCAACTTCTGGCTCTCCAAATTGTCTACATAGCTTGAGCTTGCCCTTTATGCCTTGGAGGTGCTGGCCTGCCCTGCAGCCAGTGTATTGTCTGAACATGTATTTAGCACGGCAGGGGGCGTCATTACAGACAAACGCAGCCACCTGTCCACAGCCAACGTGGACAAGCTCAGGTTCATTAAAAGGAACCAGGCTTGGATCCCACAAGACTTGTCTGTACCTTGTGCAGAATAGACATTTATACCCGCCTCAACCATACATTCTTGTACTCAAGTGCACTTATTCTTTGATTTCTTTTTTTTATTTGTCCCATTATTTTGGGGGCTACCCCAATTTAAAAAACAAACATAAAAAAAACATTGTTAGCTAGCTACCTCCTCTTCCTCTTCCTCCATCGCCGCTTCCACCTACAACACCACATTCCCCGCCTCCTCAACCTCCGACTCCACATCCACCTCTTCCTCTGAGTTGCAGGTTAATAATTTTTAATTTTTATTTATTTTATTTCCCTATCCACATTTGTTTGCAGGGCACTTACCCACATTTTGCTGCCTTTTGCAGCCCTCTAGCCATTTCCAGGACTTTTTTACAGCCATTTTAGTGCCCAAAAGTTCGGGTCCCCATTGACTTTAATGGGGTTCAGGTTCGGGGGAAAGTTTGGGTGAAGTTCGGTTCCCCAACCCAAACTTTTTTGTAGAGGTGGGACAACGAATCCACGAATCCCACGAATCTTGCAGGATTCGTGGGATTCTTGGACTCGAATCCCCACCTCTTAAATGTCCCCTACGAATCCCAAGTACCGCGTCCGCACTGCTATTCACCGGCGGCAGCAGGGCCGCAAGTACTAACCTTTTTGCAGTGCAGGCGGCAACTCCTCCTCCCTCTAGGCGGTGCAGGGCAGGCGCCAGTGTGTGACGTCAGTTACTGAGCAGCGCGCCACTGCCTGCACCGCCGCCTCGTGCTCTGCCGCCGCCTGCGCTGATCCTCGTTCCTCCGCTCCTAGCAATACCTCTGCTGAGGTATTTATTCATCACAGGGGCCCTAATATGGCAGGGGATATGATGGGACATCTGTGGATGGTTGGTGGTGGTGGGTCTGTGGGTGACACTGGGGGTCTGTGGGTGACACTGGGGGTCTGTGGGTGACACTGGGGGTCTGTGGATGATACAGGGGGATCTGTGGGTGACACTGGGGGATCTGTGGGTGACACTGGGGGATCTGTGGGTGACACTGGGGGTCTGTGGGTGACACTGGGGGTCTGTGGATGACACTGGGGGATCTGTGGATGACAATGGGGGTCTGTGGATGACACAGGGGGTCTGTTGATGATGGGGGTCTGTGGATGACACTGGGGGGTCTGTGGATGATACAGGGGGATCTGTGAATGACACTGGGGGATCTGTGGATGACACTGGGGGATCTGTGGATGACACTGGGGGATCTGTGGATGACACTGGGGGATCTGTGAATGACACAGGGGGTCTGTGGATGACACAGGGGGTCTGTTGATGATGGGGGTCTGTGGGTGACACTGGGGGTCTGTGGATGACACTGGGGATCTGTGAATGACACAGGGGGTCTGTTGATGATGGGGGGTCTGTGGATGACACTGGGGGATCTGTGGATGACACTGGGGATCTGTGGATGACACTGGGGGATCTGTGGATGACACTGGGGGATCTGTGAATGACACTGGGGGTCTGTGGATGACACAGGGGGTCTGTTGATGATGGGGGTCTGTGGATGACACTGGGTGGTCTGTGGATGACACTGGGGGTCTGTGGATGATACAGGGGGATCTGTGGATGACACTGGGGGTCTGTGGATGACACAGGGGGGTCTGTTGATGATGGGGGGTCTGTGGATGACACTGGGGGGTCTGTGGATGACACTGGGGGGTCTGTGGATGACACTGGGGGTCTATGCACAGGATTCGTAAGATTCGAGAATCGAAAGATTCGAGATATTGGAGAACCTTTTCGGATTCGGTTTTGGATTCGGATTCGAAAAAAATATGGATTCGTCCCACCTCTACTTTTTTGTGAAGTTCGGCCGAACCCGTCGAACCCGAACTTCCAGGTTTCCACTGAACTCTAGTCATCACAAGGTCTATCAGTTCTGGCATTACAAAACACGACAGTGGAGGTGGCTTGTATGCTTCATAATACTGGGATCAGAAACGTCCATACAAGCACCGTGCGACGCACGTTACACAAATCTGGAATGGTGGACAGGTGAGGGCACAGAGCTTGTTCCTGAGCCATGCCATCTGAGTGTGGTGTCAGACGAATCCACCGACTCCTGGCTGTGGGTGTCTGTCAGTTGAGATGATGTTAAAGACTGAGGCAACCATTCCAGGACAGCGGAATTAGTCATCAAAACACGACATTGGATGACAGTGGCAGTTCTCACCTGTTGATTTGGCCTCGACTTAAATATCATCTTAAGAAGCATTCACTAAAGTTTGCAAATAAGTACGAATAGTGGACAGTAGAAGACTAGAAACGGGTGATTTGTAACGATGAGACAAAATTCAATGGACTGGGCTCTGATGCGTGCAAATGGGTCAGGAAGAAACAAGGGAAAAGGGGGCTAACGGATCGAGAAATTAAAGAACTGTCAAGTTCAGTGGAGGAAGCATGTTGATATCGGGTTGTTTCACAGCCAAAGGTATTTGAGATACTTGATCATGATCAATGGTGAGTATCCTCCAAAACTAGTTACTTCGTACACTCGAATATTATGGGTATAAAAAGGACAAAACAGTGTACAAGCAGGACAACGACCAGAAGCATACCTCGATATTAGCAAAGAAATGGTTCAATCACAATGAAATAGAGGTGCTGGATTGGCCAATATACTCCCAGACCTCAACCCAATTAAACACTTGTGGGTAGAGTTGAGGAAAAAGCTGTATTCGTACCCAAGTGAGTCAACCGGTATGCAGCAACATTGGGAACGTGTAGAAGAGACCTGAGAACAGATTGCAGTCGAGCCATGCTTGAATCTGATCGAGAGCATGCCCAGAAGTATTCAGGGAGTGTTGAAAGCCAAAAGTGGATTTACAAAATACTAATAAATAAAAACTCAAATTTAGAATTTTGGGAGAAAAACAGTAACATTGCAGTTACTGTACATAAGGGGAATCTGAATAACTAATTGTATGCTAAATTGTTGCAAGTCCAATTTGTACAAGATAGCCAAGATTATTGTCTATCAGATGGATTACACCCAAGAGTTCTTAAAGAGCTCAGTTCAGTTATTGCTGTGCCCTTGTTTATAATTTTTTTAAAGATTCTGTAGGTACTGGTACATTGCTAAGTGATTGGCGCAAGGTAAAAAAGAATCTAGGTCCTCTACAGGTAATTATAGACTAGTTAGTTTAACTTCTGTTGTGGGAAAATGTTTGAAGAACTCTTAAGGGACTATATACTGTAGTATGTGACTGTAAATAATATAAGTGATAACCAATACGGGTTTACCAAGGACTGACTAAGCTGATTTAAGAAGTTGACTGACTAAGCTGATTTGTTTTATGAGAAGGTGAGTAGAAGCCTGGACAGAGGGGTTGCTGAGGATGTAGTGTTTCTGGATTTTACAAAGGCTTTTGATACTGTCCCTCATAGATGTTTAATAGGTAAAATAAGGTCTATAGGCTTGGAAAGTATAGTTTGTAAATGGATTGAACACTGGCTGAAGGACCGAGTCCAGAGAGTTGTGGTCTATCATTCCTATTTAGAATGGTCCCGGGTTATAAGTGGGGTATCCCAAGGTTCAGTGCTGGGTCCTCTATTATAAAATGTATGTATTAATGTTGTTTTTTTTTTTTTTTTTTTTTCCTCTATTTTCCCGCCTTGCAGAAAAAATAAAAATAAAAAATTCATCAATCACCCCATTCCTTCCAAATAATATCCCACTTTTCATAAGATCTTCTTTGTCTATGCAGAATCTTTTCATAGCTTTTAACCTTGATGACTAAATTTAGCCAGTTCTTGCAGTCTGGAGCGGAGGGGGAGAACCATTTTCTAGCTACAAGAAGCCTAGCTAAAAACAAAATGTTAATCAACAATCGGGACTTCATAACCTGACAACTAACCTCCGATAAGTCCCCCAAAAGCCATACCTTGGGAGAAAATGGAATATCCATATTAAGTCTTTGGAATAGGGTTCTTTGAACCAACTTCCAGTATCTACTCACCGTTGGGCAATCCCAGAACAGGTGTAAATGATCTGCCCCGGGACTGCCACAACGGGGACACTCAGAGGAGGCTCTTAATCCTCTCCTATGGAGCCATAGAGGTGTTACATATATTTTGTGCATAATATTAAACTGTACTACCGTGTGATTAAAATTGTGCGAAACCCAACTTAAATTATCACCTACATTCTCCCAATCCGGGGAACCCAAATCTGATAATAAAGTGGACCAGGATCTTTGCCCTGGAGATAAGCAATCCGTGAAATAATTTTTTATCAAATACCTATAACAGTGTGAAATTCTAACTTTCATACCACCCTTCTTTTGAATCAACTTGTGTAAAAATTCCGGAGTTAAATATTAAATAAGTGCTTATCAGAAATACTAAGCAGTGCCGAACGCAATTGAAGATATACATACCAAGCCACTTCACCTACATTTTCCTCTTGTTCTAGCTCCAAACGAGTAAGAATCTGCCCATTTTTAACCACTAATAAATATTTTTTTTCTTCCAATATTGCTGGCAATTTGAGTCATCCAAACTCAATAATTTTTGGTTGTGCCACAATGGGGTGCAGATCAGTGATGCACTAACTTGCATCCAGCTTTTTATAACCATCCATGCTTTCATAGCCATTCTGCAGAAGGGTTTTTATTCATCCTGTATCTTACGTAAATAGTCAGACTCCAGAACTGTAAAGAAATCTGAGAAACCTGAATCCTTAACCAACTTTCTGCAGAGATGGCTATTTTCCCAGTCGTTGAAAAAGCAGAGTTGAGAAGCCATAACATAACCCTTAAAGTGAGGGAGATTAAGACCTCCCTGCTTGTAGGGCATAGAAAAATACATAGCCTTTAGTCTCACCGTTTCCTCCCCCATAGTAGATCATTTAACATCCGCTCAATTAACCTGAAATACTTGTCCTCTATCCATGTAGGGGAGTTGCGGAGAACGTAGAGAACCTGGGGCAGCACCACCATTTTTATTAACGAAACTCTATCCGCTCTTGCAGACAGAATTTTTTGCCATATCTAAATTTTAGATCTCAGTTTTTGTAATAAAGGAAACAAGTTAAGCTGTAAATAATCTTGAATTTTGGCAGAGACTGTCATCCCCAGATACTTCAACGTCTCCGAAACCGATAGTCTACTAGTCAAAAGATTAGTGGGTCCTCGCATTTCATCCACTGGAAGGAGAGTCGTCTTGGCCCAATTGACCTCTAGTCCGGAAGAGTTACCAAAAAGATTAATCTAGCTCCATTACTCGGGGAAGTGTACTTTCTGCTTGTTCGATAAAAAACAGGATATCATCCGCATAAAGAGAGATGCGATCCTGTTTTCCCATTACCCCGAAACCAGCCACCCTTGTATCCTGCCTTATACTGACCGCAAGGGGCTCAATGTAAATATTAAACAGGAGGGGAGAAAGGGGACATCCTTGTCGGGTACCTCTCCCTAGTTCAAAGCTCTCAGTTAACATGTCATTGATCCTGATCCTAGCGGACGGAGATTTATATAACAGCTGTATCATCGCTATAAATTTAGGACCAAAGTTCATTTTTCTCATCACTTCCCAAAGAAAAGCCCACTCAACCCTGTCAAACGCCTTAGTGGCGTCTAATGACAGGATGGAGCGGGCATCGCTCCCAGGTGACTGAATATTGGAAAAGAACCTATGTAGATTATAATGAGTGCCCCTTCCCGGCATAAAACCATTCTGATCTGGATGAATAACCGAAGGCAAGACCCTAGAAAGTCTCCTAACCATAACTTTTGACAGTAACTTAACATCCGTATTTAAAAGTGAGATAGGCCTATAAGAACTCAAATCCGCCAGATCCTTATCCTTTTTTGGAATTAAAACTATTAAGGCTTCCATCATAGAAGTTGGGAGATTTCCCTCGTCCAACGCGTGGGAAAATACTTCCAACAAATGAGGAAGAATATCATCACTGTACTTACGGTAAAATTCGTACGGAAAGCCATCTAGACCTGGCGAGGAGTTCCCCAAGATGGACCTTAAGGCCTCCTGGAACTCCAGGAGGGTCACTTCTTTTTCCAGAGAGTTTTTTTGAGTCTCTGTTAACGACGGCAGAGAGATTCTCTCCAGGAACCGCCTCGCCAAGTCCGATGAAATACCAGGGGATGCCTTATATATTTGAGAAAAATATTGCAAAAAAGTGTCTCTAACTCCCTCTGGTTCTTGTATATTTACACCATCTGGGCTATGAATCAAAGTTATAGCTTTCTTTTTCTTCTCCTGTTGTAAAACAACTCTGGCAAGGAGCTTACCTGGGCGGCCAGACTCTGAGAAATATTTTTGTCCTTTAAAAAATAATCTATGATTTGCTTTTTCAATTACATATTCCTCAAGAGAACGGCTAGCTTTCTGCATCTTATCCTTGTTTTCATCCGTAGATTGATTAATAAATCGCTCAGTTGTAAACGCCACATTCCTAGCCAATTCCTCTTTTTTTTCCCTGAATGTCCTCCTCATAGCAGTGATATCACTTATAAGAACTCCCCTTAAATCCCATACTGTATTGATATTAGCAGAGGGGAGGTTCACCTCCCAAAAGGAGGATATCAGTAGTTTGATAGAGGGGGAGTTATCCATAATGGTAAGCCAGTATGGATTCAACTTAAACCCAAGCCCCATAATGTCTCTGTCCCCCCCACTGCAAAGTTCAATTGTTATAGGAGAGTGATCTGAAATTGTTCTTACTCCATATCGTATAGTTTTTATATTGTTCCGATTACTCACATTAGTAAGCGCTAAATCAATTCTGGACATTGCTCTACCACCCCTGCTAACGCAGGAGTACACTCTCTTACCTCCACCCAGGTGTTCCCATATATCCACCAAGCCCACCTCCATACAGAACTGGGCCAGTGGGGAAGAACCAGAATTCCTACCCAAATCTGCATCCAAAGTCAAACCAGAAAAAAAAAAAAAAAAAAAATAATTTTTTTTTTATGTATTAATGTTATCGAGGATGGGATTAATAGCACCATTTCTATTTTTGCAGATGGCACTAAGCTATGTAGTACTGAGCAGTCTGTAGAATATGTTCATAAAATACTAGCTGACTTGGACACTCTGTGATTGGGCATCAACTTGGCAAATGAGGTCCAATGTGGATAAATGTAAAGTTGGTAGTATTAATCTATGTGTATCATATGTCCTAGGGGATGTAACCCTGGGAGAGTCACTTATTGAGAGAGATTTCAGGGTCCTTGTAGATCTTAGATTAAATAACAGCATACAATGTCCATCAGCTGCTTCTAAGGCTACCAGGAAATTGTCTTGCATTAAATGAGGCATGGAATCGCAAGGCAGGGATGTAATATTTCCACTTTACAAAGCGTTGGTGTGGCCTCATCTGGAATTTACAGTTCAGTTCTGGGCATCAGTCCATATAAAGGATGTTTTAGTACTGGAAAAAGTACAAAGGAGAGCGACTAAACTGATAATGGACATGATGAGTCTTAGTTATGGGGGGGGGGGGGCGGTTTGGGGACATGATTAACCTATTCAAATATATAAATGGGCAATACATAAAATATGGTGAAAAACTGTTCCATGTAAAATGGGGAGCATCTACCATCAGGGCGCGTCCCCGGGCGGAGCAGGTTAGAGGGTGAGATCAGGAACACTGTTATATTTTTCAAACAGTCTCTCGGAGTACTCATCCCACTGCTTGAGCCCACGTGGATTTTGGTGATGGCTTTCTGCGGTGTTTGTATAGGATCTTTTTGGATCCGAGTTATATGATTTTATTGGATGTAATAAAAGTTACATTTTAGATTGTTGCCTTCAGTGATATCCCTTCCATGTAAAATGCCCTCAAAAGACAAGGGGGCACTCTCTCCGACTAGAGAAGAAAAAGTTCAGCCTCCAGAAGCATCAAAGTTTCTTTACTGTTTCTTTACTGTAAGAACTATGGATCTGTGGAATAGACTACCCCCGGACTTGGTCACAGCAGGAACAGTGGACAGGGGTTTAGATGAATTCTTAAAAATAAATTACATCAATGCTTATGAAAATGTGTAGAAATCAAAGTCTCACTTTCTTCTGGGATTCACACCCCCACTTATCCCTTGGTTGAACTTGTATGTCTTTTTTTCAACCATATTAAATATGTAACCATTTAACTATGAAATTATGTAGTCTCACATTCGAAGCCACAGTGGATGGTGAGATATGGAGCCTGAAAGTCAAAAGTTACCCTTTTGCTCATCAGTGTATTTAACAAGGTGGACACCCCAATAACAGTTAGACAGGTTATTCACCCCAATTTGAGAATCAAGGCCTAATGGAATTGCCTATCTATTAAACAAGGTGGACACCCCAATAGCAATAGTATCAGGCAGCTTCTTTACTCCAATTTGAGAATCAAGGCGTAATAGAATTGAGGATGAGCTAAACACATGTTGGGATAATATACTTGACGCAGGGCAGGCAAGGACCTCCAAGGTGTAAAGGGCAAGTTCAGGCCATGTGTCCAATATGGAGACCCAGAAGTTAAATGGGGCAGACCCATCGGTCAGTACTTGCAGACATGTGCAAAGAAGGTCCATATCAGATGCTGGTGCTGGATGTTGTGGCGTGCTGACAAAGCATTTCCACATTTCGGCCATGCTAACCCTCCTTTCAGAGGTGGTGGCGGTGCCACAGCTGAGTTGACAACTTCCTCCTCATCCTCCACCTCCACCTCGTGCTTCCACTGAGCCCCGGCTGTCAGATGGGAGCCCATCAGTAGCCCATCTACCAGCATGCGTTTGTACTCATGCATCTTCGAATCGCGCTCCAGTGATGGAATAAAGGACGGCACATTGTCTTTGTAGTGGGGATCCAGCAGGGTTGCCACCCAGTAATCAGCACTGGTAAGAATGAGGGCAGCTCGGCGGTCATTGCGCAAGCACTGCAGCATGTAGTCGCTCATGTGTGCCAAGCTGTCCAGAAGCAACAACAAGCTGTCCTCGTTGGGAGGTGTACTGTCTGTGTCCTCTGTATCCCCCCAGCCACGCTCCAGTGTTGCCCGCGAGGTGATTTGGGTGCCACCCTGCTGTGAACATGGATCTTCCTCCTCCTTATCATCATCATCCTCCAAATCTGTGCCCTGGCTGTACAGTTATTTACCTGGCTGGTGTTGGTGGAGGAACCCACCCTCCAAGCCACCAGCGTTTTTTCAAGGAGACATAAAAGTGGGATAGTAAACAGAGGACAGCAACATCGGTGCTGGCCATGTTGGTGGAGTACTAGAAACCGTGCAACACAGCAAACATGTCCCGCATGGAAGCCCACTCGCTGGTGGTGAAGTGGTGCTGTTCTGCAGAGCGACTCAGCCATGTGTGCTACAGCTGAAACTTCACTATCGCCTGCTGCTGCTTGCACAGTCTCTCCAGCATGTGCAAGGTGGAGTTCCACCTTGTGGGTACATCGTATATAAGGCGGTGAGCGGGAAGGCAGAAGTTACAATGCAGCGCAGACCGGTGAGTTAAAGCCATATACTGGGGTGGGCCCCCTAGGATACAGTAAAGTCATGAACAACGAAAGCAACTCTGACACCAGTTCTGCCAAAAATGTATTTTACTTAAATGTGGTAATGAACGGGACCACAGAAGCTGGTTACACAATAGAGCAGCCATGCCTTACCTGTTATTACCCTAGAATGAAGAACAATTATTTGGATGCGTGATAACCTGTGGTACACCACAACAGCTTATAATCTTATTACATGCTTTAGTATTTCCCCCTCAACAACTGGTCAAATAGCAAGTGCCTAAAGTGTTTATCCTGAATTAACGACAGCCTGGCTTTAACTAGTTGTGATGATTATCGGTGTGAACTGGCACTTTAAACATGAAGTCCTTGTAATGAGGGGTTAACAATACTTGTGGCCTGACACAAACAGAAAACCTAACTAACTGATTACAGGCCTGGTCTCCATCTCTAGATTCCTAGGCGCCAAAACTGTGATGAAGTACGAGCATGATTAGTCTTACCGACCCAGGTCTCTTCTGTATAAGCTAGTGACTGTGGACAGAACAAGGGTTTCTCCAACAAGCGTGCGGTACCAAAGTGCCTCTGGCTTTACTCCTCAGCTCTCATCTGCATTCCTGGCAGCAACTTTTTTTTCCTCTGGACAAGATCATGGTCATGGACACAATTAGCTCCACTTGACCGCAGCTCTGGTCCCTGAAAGATACTCCTAAAACTTGATGTCTAGGTACTTTCCTCACACACAGCTCTGGATACTTCATCCAGGCTTCACTCTAAGATGGTTGCTGTCTCCCTTTCTCCCAGGCTTTGTAACTCCACCCCTGAGAGTTTAACCTCTCATGAATATAGAAATATGCAGTCTGTTAGTGCTTAGGTAACAGCAGCCCCTTGTGGAATAATTGCAGAATGTCAGTTCACATTATTTAACTTTATTTACACAAATACAATGTTCACAGACTGAGAGCTGTTTCCCCATCTCACATGAGCAGCAGCAGCATGAGAATGCCAAAAGCGCGCACAGACGGCTTGCAGCTCTGACATATTTTTTAGGAACCTCTGAAACACCAAATTCAGCACATGTGCCAGACAAAGAATATGAGTCATACCGGCTAGGTCCAGAGCTGTACGAGATTTGGCCCGTTGCCGCACACCACTAGGACGGGCTTGAGACTCAGCAGCACCAACCACTCATCGGTCTGTTCTTCCATGCCCACCCTAGCTCCTGCGAGGTGTGTTTTTTTCCCCCCCAAACATATGAATTTCAAAACAGCCTGCTGTCGTTTACCCCGGTTGTGCTGAAGTTGGTGGTGCGGGTGTTGCGCTGAGGTGATTAGGAGGAAGTAGATGAGGAAAAGGATAATGAAGTGGAGTAGGAGGAGGAGGCAAAAGGAGGCACTGAGAAACCTCCAGCAATCCTTGGTGGCGGTAGGACGTGCGCCAAACCGCTTTCCGCCTCGGACCCATCCGCCACTACATTTACCCAGTGGGCATTTAGGGAGAAATAATATCCCTGCCCGTCCTTACTGGTCCACATATTGGTAGTTATGTGGACCTTACCACTGATGGCGTTGTGTAGCGCACACCTGATTTATTCTGCTACTTGTTCATCCAGGGCAGAGACAGCCCTCCTGGAAAAGTAGTAGTGGCTAAGAACATCGTACTGTAAGACAGCTGCCATCATTAAGTTTCTAAAAGGCCAGGAATTTTGAAATGCTGGCATTGAAGGCCAGGGCTCGACGGTGCGTAGGGAGGTATTTCCTCTTTCTCTCCGGAGTTTGGGGGATGGAGAGCTGAACTCTTCCATGGGACAGTGTGCAGATGCTCAGTAACACTGGTGGTATTGCTGTCATATCCTCTCTTTGAGGGGTGCCATGTGGCCCTGTCGCTCCAGAGGAGGAGAAAGAGGTCAAGACCACAGCAGAAGATGGACCAGGAGGCTCCTCAGATCTTTCGTGGTTTTTCAGATGTCTACTCCACTGCAGCTTGTGCTTTGCAGTTAGATGCCTGGTCATGCAGGTGGTGCTCAGGATTAGAAACTATAGCTATTTGTTATATGCCTCATTGTGTGACACTTTTAACAATACTTCATGATTATATATGTACATGTCATGCTTTTTGGCTTTGTTTTTGAAACTTGAAAAATAAAGAATTTATAAAAAAAAAAAAAAAAAAAGAAACTATAGGCCAGTAAGTTTAACATCTGTTATGGGTAAACTGTTTGAAGGTTTTCTAAGAGATGCCATCTTGGAATACCTCAATGACAAAAAGCAAATAACGCCATATCGGCATGGCTTCAAGAGGGATCAGTCATGTCAAACTAATTTAATCAGTTTCTATGAGGAGGTAAGTTCTAGACTTTACCACGGCGAATCGATGGATGCCGTATATCTGGACTTCTCCAAAGCATTTGACACTGTACCGCATTTAAAAGGTTAGTATATAAAATGAGAATGCTTGAACTGGGAGAAAATGTCTGTATGTAACTGGCTCAGTGACAGAATGTCTGTAAGTAACTAGCTCAGTGACAGAAAACAGATGGTGGTTATTAACGGTACACACTCAAATTGGGTCACTGTAACTAGTGGGGTACCACATGGGGTCAGTATTGGGCCCTATTCTTTTCAACATATTTATTAATGTTGAAGGCTTGCACAGTAAAGTATCCATTTCACAGCTATGCGGTAGTAAAATCCACAGGTGGGCGTGATGACGTCATCGTGCGCCTGTGCCGGGAGGCAGCACAGTGACATGCGCTCCTGCCTACCATCTGGAGCGCTGCGATTGGATGCGCTCGCTGCCAGGGAGAAGAGACACCGCCCACCAGAACTAAAAGAAACCTCCTACTATAACCAAGTCGACTCATTAGCATAAGAGGCGCAGAAGATAACGGGAGAGCAGTGGGCGAACAGGTGGTCGTTTGAAAAAAAAAAAAAACTGTGTGCGGACATCAGCAGCAGCAGCCCAGTAAAATGTAAAGTATCCCAACAATATTTTTTGGCTGAAAGGTCCTCTTTAATGTCTGTTTTTGTCTTTTATTATATTCTGGCTATTACTTAAAGGGACAGTAAAAAAATAAATTTTTGTTATGCCTCATGCTTTTTGATAATAAAAAAATGTAAATGCATTGGTAAATGTAGTAGTATTAGTTGCACACACCAACAACACCCACAGGGTTATTTTACAAAAGGGTGAAGAGTTTGGAGAAGTCAGAAGAGCTGAACAATATAAGAAAACATAGCTGATATGAAAAAAAACTCTCCAATTCAGCTCACTTTCCTATTCAGTTATGTTGTCCTAGATTGTTCCCTTCTCCAAACGCTTCACCCTTTTGTGGATAAGCCTGTGAGCGGCTGTTCATTGGTCTTTTTTAGTGAAATGTTTAACATATGGGATTATTTACACAGCCCTGGTGTTTGCTGAAGCTGCTTTAAACTATAAAGAAAAGTTTTCAAGAGTGTTTCTCTTTCTCATGTCTGAAGCAATACCGAGGAAGAAAGGAAAACTTTTGAAAGCTTGTCTTTTGAGTATTAGGTTAGTACAATAAAAAGTTATCCCTGTATACCGCAAATACTCTCGTATTTTGTAATCTTATTTATATATACTTATTTAGTTTTTTCAGTAGTATGATTAAGTGGTGAAAATTATTAGTGCCCCCCCCCCCATTTTTAACTGTGGTATCTTATGTGCACCCCCTATATATTGTTCCTAAAGTAGCCACTGCGTTTAAGGCTACTTTTACATCAGCGTTTTCAATTTCCGCTATTGAGGCCCGTCATAGGATCTCAATAACGGGGTAAAACGCCTCAGTTTTGTCCCCATTCAATGTCAATGGGGACAAAACTTAAAAAGGACTTACTATTATCCCTGGGTGCCTCTCCGTTGTCCCCCGGTATGTTCCGTGACTTGGTTATACTAGGCGGAGACTGCCCTTGCTCTCCTGGGCGTCTCCTTCTCCCAGAAAAAACCTCCCAGGCTATGAGCTCTGCGCTGTGACTAGACAGAGCTACAGCCTGGGAGAAGGAGACGCCCAGGAGAGCAGGGGCAGTCTCCGCCTAGTTTAACCAAGTCAGGCAGTCTCCGCCCAGTATAACCAAGTCCCCAAAATACTGAAGAACATAGCGGGAGAATGGAGCAGCGCCCAGGGATAATACTAAGTCCAGGGAGATCCCTGGGTGCCGCTCTACATATCATGATACTTAGTTCAGCTTTTTTTCCAGATGAAAGGTCCTCTTTAACTGAACAAAACTGAATGCGCCAGAATGCATTCTGTTCCGTTTGGCTGCGTCTCCATTGCGGACAGAATAATGCTGTAAGCAGAGTTTTTCTGTCCGCGATGTGGTGTGGAGCAAGACGGATCTATCATGACTCACAATGTAAGTCAATGGGGATGGATCCGTTTTCTCTGACACAATAGAAACCGGATCCGTCCTCCATTGACTTTCAATGGTTATCATGACAGATCCTTCTTGGCTATGTTAAAGATAGAATTCCAGCAGAAATAGTGAATCCCTATAAAAATTAACTTTTAATCTATTAGGTTAAAATAGAGAGGTCATAAATAACCCCATAAATAACAAAAAGTGAAACACACTATTATCAATGTGATAGCTAAAAAATGGTCGTAAGAGGGACTGTCCAGGTGACGATAATAGTCACTACACGGTCGACAAGCAGGAAAGTGTGGGATCTAGCCCTAGTATACCCCTATGCTAGTCCTCAGCCCGGGGACGTCCCCTTGTGGTGGAGACTCCTCGTCCTCGTACCTAGGCTGGGAGACCCTAGACCATCCCTAATGACAAAAGGTCGACTTTTAACAAACTGGGCAGGTGGTGGGAATAATACTGCCCAGCAAGGAGTACCGAAGTACGCCTCTATAAACACACCTCGACGCGTTTCCCCCTAAGGGTGAAAAAGGGTTCATCAGGAGGTACAGGAGGAGCGCGACTTGCAGGAACCCTAGTCATCATAAGCTGGGTCCACTCACATCACCAGGGACATCTACCCTGACCTGTGTGTTTTTTGCCAACTTCACCAGTCCTATTGAACTCTGCCCTAATCAAACAGGGCCTGCTACATATCTCCTCCTGTCACCGGTCCCTCAAAACTTGGATTCATTGGTTCCTATCAAATTGAGAATATGTTTCCACAGGGGCTGTTATGTATCTTTAATCCGAGCCTTGTCAATATCGGACTGGCTCATGCTATCTGCTAATTTCTGTTATAACCATTTGACTGACATTTCTATGGATATGTTTATACACAGTACCTCCTGATGAACCCTTTTTCACCCTTAGGGGGAAACTCGTCGAGGTGTGTTTATAGAGGCGTACTTCGGTACTCCTTGCTGGGCAGTATTATTCCCACCACCTGCCCAGTTTGTTTAAAGTCGACCTTTTGTCATTAGGGATGGTCTAGGGTCTCCCAGCCTAGGTACGAGGACGAGGAGTCTCCACCACAAGGGGACGTCCCCGGGCTGAGGACTAGCATAGGGGTATACTAGGGCTAGATCTCACACTTTCCTGCTTGTCGACCGTGTAGTGACTATTATCGTCACCTGGACAGTCCCTCTTACGACCATTTTTTAGCTATCACATTGATAATAGTGTGTTTCACTTTTTGTTATTCATGGGGTTATTTATGACCTCTCTATTTTAACCTAATAGATTAAAAGTTAATTTTTATAGGGATTCACTATTTCTGCTGGAATTCTGTAAATTATTTAGTTAGTATCCCCTACATCTTGATATTGATATAGCGCTGGAATTTGTGCTATGTTAAAGATAATACAACCGGATCCGTTCATAACGGATGCAGACGGTTGTATTATCAGTAATGGAAGCGGTTTTGCTGATCCATGACGGATCCCGCAAAAAAGCTAATGTGAAAGTAGTCTAACACTGACAAATGTAAGGTTATGCACATAAGAAGGAACAATACATGTCACCAGAACATACTAAATGGTAGAACCCTGAGTAACACTGACATGGAAATGGACTTAGGAATTTTAGTGGACAGCAAACTAAGTTGCAGAAACCAGTGTCAAGCAGCTGCTGCCAAGGCCAATAAGATAATGGGTTGCATCTAAAGGGGTATAGCTGCCTGTGATGAGAACATAGTCCTGCCACTTTGCAAATCACTAGTCAGACCACACATGGAGTACTGTGTACAGTTCTGGGCTCCTGTGAACAAGACAGACATAGCAGAGCTGAAGAGGGTTCAGAGAAGGGCAACTCAAGTAATAACTGAATTGGGTGGACTACAGATAGATTATCAAAATTAGGGTTATTCACTTTAGAAAAAAGATGACTAAGGGGCGATCTAATAGCTAAGTATAACATAGAAGAGGATTCTATACAGTAAAAGCAGTGAGACTATGAAACTCTCTGCCTGAGGACGTGGTGATGATGAATTCAGTAAGAGAGTTCAAGAGGGGCCTGGATGTATTTCTGGAGTGTAATAATATTACAGGTTATAGTTACTAGAGATGGGTTGTTGATGAAGGGAGTAATTCTGATTGCCTGATTGGAGTCGGGAAGGATTTTTTTCCCCTAAAGTAAGGAAAATTGGCTTTTACCTCATAGGGGTCTTTTTGCCTTCCTCTGGATCAGCTTTCAGGATAACAGGCTGAAGTGGATGGACAGATGTCTTTTTTCAGCCTTATAAACTATGTTACTATGTTACCCCATTAACAGTAAAGTTAGAAAGCTTATTCACTCCAATTTGAGAAGCAATGCCTAATTGAATTGCTTATCTATTAAACAAGATGGACACCCGAATGTAACTGTAACTGTAAAATTAGAAATCTTATTCCACCAAATTTGAGAATCAAGGTCTAATAGAATTGTTTAACTAGTAAACAAGGTGGTAAAGTGTGAAGATGTAGCTCTTGATTATTTGAATTTCATTTTTTATCAGTTCATTTAAATTTCATTGTTATACCTGTTAATGCATGTGCAAGGAAGTATGGCTTTGTCTCAAGGTGGTTTTGTGATTCTGACTCACTGTGGAACTGGGAACTGGCTGCCTCACACTGGGTTCACACTTGAGCGTATTTGATACGCGCGTATTGCAGCGCGTTTTTGGAAATAGGAAACGCACGTTGTACGCGCGTTCGTGTGATTGACCACTCTGGTGTCAATCACAATACGCGGGACAATACGCCCCAAAGAAGCTCCTGTACTTCTTTGGGCGTAGGGCGTTTTACAGCGCGTTTGTACGTGCTGCAAAACGCTCAGGTGAGAACCATGCCCATAGGGAAACATGGGTTTTCGCCTGTTGAGCATTTTACAGCGCATAGAAACGCACTGTAAAATGCTCAGGTGTGAACCCAGCGTCAAGGTCTGGGGTGATGGCAGATGAACGACACGTACACAGTGACAATTGTGGAGTGCATGCGCTGGCTACATTCCACTAGGGAATTGAGCTTTTCGTTTAATCTGTATAAAGCTGTAACCCTTCAGGACAGTAGTCAGAAGCTCATCCTACAGGGGAACCTTCATGTAGGTGCCTAATCAGTGTTTTCTTGATCGAGATTCTGACTGCTTTAGCTGAAAAAGGCTTCCCAGCTGATGTTAACAGGAAACAGAATCTCAAAATGTATTACCCTGATGACCCCATTTAGGAAGCTACACCCCTCAAGTAATTTATTGAAGGGTGTACTGACTGCTTTAACCCCATATGATGTTTCATAGAATTTAGCAACACTTGGCTGTGAAAATAAAAAAATTCTAATTTTTCAAATAAAATGCTGCATATGTGATGGCAGAATAATACAAAATGGATACTTGCTTGTTGAGAACTATACTTTAGCTAAAATGGCGGCCAGGCACCCAGCCAACTCCTAAAACAAAGATCTTACTTCCCACTTCATTATGTCTCAAGACAGTTTCTATTCATCTCAAGCAAGCAGCTTAATGGGGGAGAGGGAGAACTTCCTCTTGCAGACAGTTGTGACAGAAATGAAGAGTTTATAGCAAATAGCAAAGATATATGCCACCCTGCCTCCCCCACTGCTTCCTGTTCTATACTTGCTGCCCTATATAATGTCAGTTCCGCATTAAACCAGAGATTCTGTTTTGACATAATCTCTGTCAGTGTTTCTTTCTCTCCGTGCACGTATTACGTCATAATTTGGAGCAGTATATCAATCTATCAGGTCTATTGATCAAATCCAAAACATTGGTGCTCAACGTGGGGCTCGAGAATCTCCTTGTGGTCCATCACCCCCGAGGACACTTGCTGTGACCTGTTGGCTGTCGGACATTGGGACTGCAGCCCAATAAGAGGTAAGAGAATTCTGTAATCTTGCCTAAAAGTGTCTCCATCAGTCTGACAGGTTAGGCACTGGGAGGGGTGCCAGACCATTTTGCAGGGGTCCCCGAGGGCACCGTAGTAAGAACCTCCCCACTGTTTATTAACATTGAAAGTAGAGAAAGATTGATGTGCTGTGTGTCGGAATAGGAAATGGAAAGTGCAGTCTCGGAATAAGTGAAGTGACAGACAATTGAAACTGTTTTCAGTCATAACCTAGCCCGCACTTGGAGTCAGCTCGGAGCCTGACAAAGTAGCGTAGGAGGTTTCAGAATAACTACGCTGGCCACTGGACACCCATAGTGTGTCGTCCTGTGGCGTTGAGGGTTCTGTCATTAGGGTCACTACTCCCTGTACACTGCAACTAACCATTAGTTGAAGGCACCAGTAGGTTACGGAAAGATGGGGAACAATGAAAGTATACCCTGCTGGTCCCCCAAAATATGTGTCTTTTACTGCACAACAGCTGGTGCCAGAACCCGATGAAACTCACCTCATGCCCTTCTTTAGGAAATCACAGCAGGTTTAACAGACATGGGTGTACCTGGTCAGACCTACAAACTATAGTGGAAAATAAGACAGGAGAATATTACTCCTTGATCTTAGATGAGATCAAGCAGCCCGTGCTGCCAGGAGCTAATTTAGACCCCCGCGACTTTGGTTCCCAGAGAGTCGTTCATCACACAATTACACAATTGGGCAAAGGGCAGGCTTGCTGACCAGTCTCCATCTCTACAGGATATAACGCAGGAAAAGACTGAGACGGTGGAGAAATTTGCTCAAAGGGCTAAACAGACTTAAAAAGATATAGGCTTCAGTCAGAATGAGGTGGTGCATTTGAGACACTTAGCACGTTCATTTGTGGACGGACTACATCCAGAAATGAAAAAAGCACTTGTAGCCTGCCGGCCGCAGTGGTAATCCGTGACATTAGAGACCTTGGAACAAGTAGCAAACGGCTTGGAAAGTAATACAAAGAAAATTCGAGCTGCGCTGATAGCTGTAATGTCAGGGGAATATGTTGAAAATTCCCCACCACCTCATGTCTGCTATGGGTGTGGCAAGCCTGGCCACATCAAGAGGAACTGCCGCAGCAGACATCTCTGGCTGTCCAACCAACAGCGATGGGGAGGCACCCTTCCTTCCATGTCACAATAGGAAGTCGGCAAGCCAGTGCAGGGAGGGGACACTCCATGTATGGCAGTGTCCACCCCTCCTGTCGGTCCCACCCACCGAATCACTCTCGAGGTGGCCGGAAAGGAACTTTTATTCCTTGTAGACACTGGTGCAGCCCGTAGCATTCTCTGAGAGACTGTCGCACCTCCCTCCTGGCTTACCGACATACAATTACCATGTACCGGACTGGAAGGGATTGTGCACAATCCTGTAACTAAACCCCTTGCTGTTACCCCTGCTAGCAGTACCCATACCCCCACACTGCATTTACCTACGGGGATTATGTCACAATTTGTTGTTAGTCAAACCTGTCCTTTTAACCTGCTGGGCTCCAATTTCCTTCAGAGAATAAGAGCAAATATACGATTTACAGAAGAAGGCGGTGTCACTCTGAGTACTACTCTGATTCCAAAGAAAGCTTGTATGCTTATGGCCCTAACCTCCTCTCAGACCACACTTTCAGGAGATCCCGGAGATCTCTTACAAACCGTTCTGCACCTCATCCCAGATGGACTGTGGGCCAAAGGGCCCCAGGATATTGGACGTCCTAATGTCATTCCTGTGACTGTTACACTGAAGGACCCAAATATCCTGCCCTACAAAGCCCAGTACCTGCTTTCTGTTTCACAGCAGGATGCTATAACTCTGCAGGTACAAGCCCTGCTCCAGAATGGAGCTATTATACTAACAACCTCTCCTTGCAATTCACCCCTCTATCCAGTCCGGAAAAAAACATGAAAAGGGAAAACCTTCTACCTACTGTATGGTCCAGGACCTATGTGTGGTCAATGAATGCACTGTGTTGGAGACACCCATAATGCCCAACCCACATGCACTCCTTGCTCGGATCCCGCCAACAGCTACCACTTTCACTGTCATTGATCTAGGAAATGCCTTCTTTTCTGTACCCCTGCATCCTGCCAGTCAGTATCTCTTCGCCTTTACTCATGGTGGTAAACAATACACTTGGACAGTGCTTCCCCAAGGGGCTCAAAATAGCCCCTCCTGCTTCAGTAAAGCTATGGCTTCTGTCCTACAACCATGGCAGGCAGAAAATTTATATGTAGAACTTCCATCTTCCATTCCAGTTTTATGTCATGGAGCGTCAAGGCCATGCAACAGGTATCCTCACACAGACCCATGGGGGACGTAACAAACCCCTGGGGTACTACTCCAAATGCCTTGAACCGGTAGCCAGAGCTGCCCCATTCTGTGTCCGCACTGTCCATGCTGCTAGTTTCTTCCTAGATGTCACCTCTGATGTAGTGATTGGTCACCCCTTAACCATTCTGGCCCCCCCATGACATTTCTGCTATTCTTCAGCAAACCCAACCAAAACACCTCACCGCACAGCGCCACCTGCATCCCCAGTGCAGTCTGCTCCTGCCTGACAACGTCTCCATTCAAAGGTGTCATATCCTCAACCCAGCTGCCCTGCTTCCTCTTCCAAGGGGATAGTATACTGTAGAATCCGGAGGATTTTATTGGTTTACATGCTGAAGAAGACCTCCAAGAAGAAGAACTGTGGACTTCAACTGATTCCATATACAAAGAACCAGATCATGACTGCATCACAATGATGGAAGCCGAAGTATCGGCGCCACCATCAGTCCAGGATACCCCACTGACAAATCCACACTGGACTCTCTTTGTTGATAGCTCAAGATATTCTGACGAAAAAGGGAAGTTCCACACCGGAATGGCAGTCACAAGTGAACACGAAATACTTGTCTCTAAGCAGTTGCGCCCTGACCAGTCAGCCCATGAAGCTGAACTCTTGGCCCTCTTAGAGGCCTGTAAGATGGCAAAGAACTCCACTGCCAAAATTTACACAGACTCCAGATATGCCTTTGGAGTAGTGCACGACTTCGGAGCAATCTGAAAAGCCCGGGACTATATCACAGCTGCAGGAACTCCTATCAAGAATCCTGCAGGAGTAGCAGCCCTAATGGCAGCGGTACTCCTACCCTCCAAGTGGTAGTAATGAAAGTAAAGGCTCATACTCGAGCAGATACTCCAGAGGCTAAAGGCAATGCCCTGTCTGACCAAGCTGCTGTGAAAGAGGAAGAAGGCCAGCCTGAACAAGTGATGGCCTTACAGGATACCCCAGATTTCAAGGAAGTTTCCTGGGACCTGCCAAAACAAATGCAAAAGCAAGCCTCCCCCCAGGATAAGGAGGCCTGGACCAGAGAGCCAGCCTCCAAGGAAGAATCTGGACTTTGGACACAAGGAAAAAGGATCTGCCTGCCCAGGGCATTCTACCCTCTGATAGCTTCAGTAGCTCATGGACCAACTCACCAGTCAAAAACCATCATGAAGGAACTAATTGACAAATTCTGGGTGGCCCCAGGGATCACCCAGGTGTTGGTGAAACACACTCAATTCTGTCTCATATATGCCCAGTGTAATCCAGGGAAGACTGAACCCACACCAACCAAGTGCATAGTAAAAACCCTGTACCCTTTCTTACGAATTCAGATAGATCGCATCCAGATGCCAATGTGCCAAGGTTTCCAAAATGTGCTGGCAGACTTGTTCTCTGGGTGGCCGCTTCTGATTCCTAACGGGGTAGGCTTCTCTACCCCGTTAGGAATCAGACAGCAACCACCACTGCTAAGAAATTAATGCAGGAACTTGTCTATAGGTACTGGGTACCTGAGGTCATTGAGAGTGATCAGGGCCCAGCATTCACTGCCAGCCTAACCCAAGAAGTCTGGAAGATGGTAGGATCACACCTGGCTTTCCACGACCCCTACAGGCCCCAAAGCAGCGGCAAAGTTGAAAGACTTCACAGGGTTCTAAAATCAAAAATGTTGAAAATGAATTGGGTGCAGTGCCTGCCCATAGCACTCTTCTCAGTCAAGCACACCCCTAGGCCCCCACACAAGCTGATCCCTTATGAAATTCTGTTTGGGACGGGGCCAAGGATGGGACAGTACTTTCCCCAGCAGTTACAAATGCATTATGAATCTGTTGCCAAATATGTGATTGCTTTATGTAAACAATTGTCTAACATACATGCACAAGTTCTCTCTTCTAGTCAAGATCCAGAATCCCTGAGTAGCACTCACTCCCTCCAGCCAGGAGAGTGGGTAGTGGTGAAGAAACATGTCAGAGGCACCCTTGATCCACGGTACTAAGGTCCCTACTAAGTCTTGCTGACCATGCCAACTTCTATCAAACTAGAGGGACGTCTCACCTGGATCCACGCCTCTCATTGCAAAAGAATTAAGGCCCCAGTTCCTGAGCAATAAAGATGAAATCTTTCCTTTTAGGTTTAGTATTCTCCCAGGTCCTGGCCTAACTACCTTAACCCGAGGAGGAAACTGGATGGGAAAACAGCCTGATTAAGCATCATCAGGTACTACAAATACACTTAAAGACTGTTGGATCTGTACCCACAGTACCGTGAGCTCAATCAGCATGCCTTTTTTTGCAGTACCCCTGAACCTTTCTGAACTGATTGATCTGTCTAACTCTAGTATCTTTCTCCCTAGCATATATACCAACTTAAATTCAGTAAAAACAAGAACAGGGAAGCATCCTTACCTGTTGCAGGGTGGGTAGAGGCCCCATGGCTTATGATAAAAAGGTCAGGACCCTCGATAGATCATAGCTCTACCCCCTGTCAGAAACAACACTGGGCTAATGTCGCCTGTTTCCCTAGCTGGACACGCTGTTATTGTCTCCAGGTACAAACCAAAGGCATGACATTTAGCACCCATCCAAACTCAGGTTGCAATGATTCGAAAACAGGCAGCCACGTGCAGTGTATTGGCGTAGATGCTGTGAATGGAAAAGACCTACCCTGTAACAACCGTACTTTGCAAGATCTCATAACAGGCATGACAGCTAACTCCACCGAAGGTCAGCTAAAAGGATATGAGCAGGCGAAAGGAGTGGTATTAGCCAAACTAATTACCCAATTATTCAATAGCACAGCAGTGGCAGTTCCAGAGAACATATACTTAGTTTGTGGACACGTACAAATGGTTTCCCGAGAATGTTGC
The DNA here is from genome assembly GCA_033119425.1 of Bufotes viridis. NCBI lineage: Eukaryota > Metazoa > Chordata > Amphibia > Anura > Bufonidae > Bufotes > Bufotes viridis. Next base: position 197,016,489 of record CM065591.1, on the reverse strand, counting down.
AGGACTGTGTTCCATTGCAATGCTTACTCCTGCCACCTTAACAGTCCCGCACTCTAAAATTGACATAAATGCTGTCCCAAAACACACACTATACAAAAGAGCAGCTTTTAATAACCCCAGACCAAACGGTAAACCACATGTTTTAGAAATGAGCATTCCCAATAAAATGTTTAGTTCGCTGTTCATATACCCAATGATTATGCAGATGTGGGACCACTTGGTAGTAGAAACTGATTATCTAGATGACCAAATATGGGAAGTAATGAGACTTATGAACACCACAAACGTTGTGCAGAACCAGTTGATTATTGTCACCAACCAACACACATTGGTTTTAGATTATGTTACAGCCAAAGATGGAGGCATGTGCCAGGTTGTGGGACCCACTTGTTGTCATTACATAGACCCGCAGGGTAACTTGCTAGTTACAGTCGGCCTGAAGAAGTTTGACCAAATGAGGGACCAGTGGTTGGACGAGCATAGTGCAGGAAAGGACACATGGTGGTCTGATACCTTTTCATTCCTGAACCTTGCTACCTGGTTTAAGGGAATAGAGGGGTGGTTCATGGGTATCTTGCAAGGAATACTCCAGGTTGTCCTGATACTCTTGGTAATATATGTAGCGATAAAGTTTTTAATTGTATGTGTGACAAGGGTAGCTAATAAGATAAAGGATCAGGACAAAGACCCTATTATGATGATGTACGAAAGAAAAACACATGGACACGGGCCTCCAGTCCCCTAAAGCCCCAAGACGGATGGCACTCCTCTATCAGACCTTCGAAGAGACAGGGTAAGGGATCCAAAAGTGATGCTGGCAAGGCCTATGACCTGGAGCCCATCCAATAGGGATGGGACTGTGGCCACCATAGGTGAAGAACGGCTGTTCAGCATCCTCAGGGATTGTTAGGTAGGGAAAGTCAGCAATCAAGAATCCAAGGGGGGACTGTGATGGCATAAGAATATAAAATGGATACTTGCTTGTTGAGAACTATACTTTAGCTAAACTGGCGGCCAGCCACCCAGCCAACACCTAAAACAAAAATCTTACTTCACACTTCATTATGTGTCTAAAGACAGTTTCTATTCATCTCAAGCAAGAAACTTAAGGGGGGAGGGGGATAACTTCCTCTTGCAGACAGTTGTGACAGAAATACAGAGTTTATAGCAAATAGCAAAAACATACACCACCCTGCCTCCCCCGCTGCTTCCTGTTCTATACCTGCTGCCCTATATAATGTCGGTTGTTTCACATTAAACCAGAGATTCTGCTTTGACCTAATCTGTGTCAGTGCTTCTTTCTCTCCGTGCACGTATTACGTCATAATTTGGAGCAGTATATCAAACTGTCAGGTCTATTGATTAAATCCAAAACATATAAGCCCCCATTTTTCATTTTCACAAGGGGTAACAGGAGAAACAGCACCCCAAATTTTGTTAAGCATTTTCTACTGAACATAACAACACCCCATTTGTGGTTGTAAACTGCTGTTTGGGCACACGGCAGGGATCAGAACGGGCAGATTTGCAGAGCAGGTTTTGGTGGAATAGTTTTCGGGACAATGTCAAATTCAAAGAGACCCTGAGGTACCCATAGAGTGAAACCCCCCCAAAAAAGTGACCCCATTTTGGAAACTAAATCCCTAAAGGAATTTATTTAAGTGCTGTAATGAGTGTTTTGACCCCATATGAGTTTCATAGAATTTAGAAACACTTGGCTCTTAAAATGAAATGCTTTTGGACGACAGATTTTGCTGGAATAGTTTTCTATGCCATGTCACATTTGAAGAGACCCTGAAGTACCCCTACAGTAGAAACTGCTAAAAAGTTAGTTTTAGGGGTTTAGTTTGGAAACTAAACCCCCTAATGACTTTTTAAAGGGGTGCAGTGAGCACTTTGACCTAACAGGCATTTCATAAAATTTAGAAACACTTGGCTGTGAAAATTAAATATAGAAATAATTTGTCCTACCTATTGGGTACACTACAGGGTCCAGAAGAGAAAGAGCACCATGTGCATTTGAGGCCTAGTTTGGTATTTTATACAGCAGACAAGCGTCAGAGGCTTTGAGGTGAAATAGAAAAAGGCACCCCCAAGAAGTGACCGCATTTTGAAAACCACACCCATCACAGTATTTACCAAGGGGTGTAGTGAACATTTTGACCATACAGTTGTTTAGCAAAAATGTATTCACAGCAGATGGTGCAAAGTGAAAATTGCAATTTTTCACAGACATGCCATTTCAGTGCTGGAGACATCGATGTCCCACTAGGAGACCCTCAAGGACTGGGCAGATGGAAATGCCCTAGGACTAGAGCAGAGTTCCTGCACACACAACAGCTGAAGACAAACTAACTCCAGCCAGGGAGCCACAGGTAATAAAACCCAAGTGGCCACACCCAGCCAGGTGGTTAACCCCAAAAGCACCAGACAGCATTTAATTGAAGATCACAACCCTAACAGACGATATGGAAACATCTTTGGCCCACATTGCAAGAAACTATAAGGTACTGTGATTAGTAAAATTTGACTTTTGCAGGTGACCTGTTTCCTTTAACGTGTTTAGTTGCATTTAGTTTAGATAACACGTCTCTTAAAGCATGAGTGTTAACCCTACTACATCCGGATTTTGTTTCACTTTTGTTCAATAAAAACAGTATTGGGGGAAAAAATAAAAAAAACACAGCAAAAAGTGTTTACATTTTTTTTAAGTTTAAAGTAAAAAAAAAAGTGCCCTTTCCTCAAACCATGTACAATAAAAACAAAAAATACACATATTATCACTTCATCTGTAATGACCGGCTTTATAAAATATCTACCCCATCAGGTGAATGCAGTAAAAAGCAATTGCTTTTCAATGGCTTTTGTTTCAAGATAATGTGATGAGTTAAGAAATTTGAGTTAAGGGTTTGAGTGTTACCCCTGCTACATCTGTATATATAGCTCAAAATTAGGTACAATAAAGCCATGGTAGAAAAAAAAAGCAATCAGATAGCCTTCAGGATTGAGAGGGGTGGGAAGAAAAGGTGGGGAAGAGAGTCACCAACAGCGAGGAATATAGACACCTATCACAGTTTAAGGAAAATATGCCGTAGGAGGGCAATTGTCTCATGAAAAGAAGTACGGCCTAATTGAGGAAGACCAGGCTGAACATTTTCTTTAAATAAACTGTTTGCATCTAGTAACATAGTAACATAGTATATAAGACCGAAAAAAGACATTTGTCCATCCAGTTCGGCCTGTTTCCTACAAGTTGATAGCCAATTTTTCCCACTTAAGGGGAAAAAAATTCCTTCCCGACTCCAGGCAATCAGAATAACTCCCTGGATCCCCTCTCTAGTAGCTGTAGCTTGTAATATTATTACACTCCAGAAATACATCCAGTCCTCTCTTGAATTCCTTTATTGTACTCACCATCACCACCTCCTCAGGCAGAGAGTTCCATAGTCTCACTGCTCTTACAGTGAAGAATCCTTTTCTATGTTTGTGTACAAACCTTCTTTCCTCCAGACGCAGAGGATGTCCCCTTGTCACAGTCACAGTCCATTGAGCTGCCACCTAGTTAGTTCCTCTGGTTGACAAATCTGGTTTATCTTCCCCATCCATTGGGCAGTTGAAGGTGGGTGTCTTTTAAGACACAAAACATTAATCAGGAATGTAGCACCTGCCAGTAAGTGTGCGATTAAGTTACCTTTCTTTTTTTTTCTTTTTAAAAATTTTATTGAAGGAAGTAAAATGTATACAATGCACATACAGAGTATAGGAATCCATTCTGACGAACTGCAGGACTGTGCTAGTCATATATAATCTGGAACATTCTAGGCAAATATAGCTTCAAATAATCTTTTTTCAAGTGTCAATGTATAAGTCAGTTCTACTAACTCAAACAACATAACTAAAATCATAACAAAAAGAAGGTAAAATTAGGGTGGAAGGGGAGGTTTGAGTAGAAGGTGATATTTAAGTTGGAAGATTGTAAAACCCCCAAATATATTAGTGTGGCTTTTTGCAGGTGTTGAACTTCACCAGATCATATCCTATAGTTGAATTGCAAGTGTACATTCTAGACCAGTGTATTAAAGTGAGAAATTTAGGACGGATATACTGTGTGTCTCTTGGATAACCAGTTATTTGTGATCAGTTCTAAGCTCCCAATGTGAAAGTTTTTTGAGTGTCGTTGTTTGATCAACCTTGCTCCACCAGAGGGAGAAGTATGGTGTGTCTATAGATTTCTAGTGAAAGGCAATCAGTAGATGGGTGGCTGCAAAGAAGAGTCTGATAAGCTGCAAGGCTTTCTTGGAGCAGTTACTAGGAAAAAGGGATAGCAGCGCAATTTTAGTATTTGATAGTAAGTGTATGCCCCTAATGGAATTAACAAGTGAACACATCACCCCAGAATTTTGTAATCTTGGGGCAAGACCACCAAATGTGTAAAAAAGATCCTACCTGATCTTTACATCTCTAAAAGACATCTGATGTAGTCCCATACATCCTCATAAGCCTTGACGGAGTTAGATACTATCTTTATAGCAGTTCTCTTGAACTGTAATACACCTAGAGGTAATTTTCAGTGCCGAAAGCACTAAGATACAGTATCTGATGATGATGATTTTAGATACAAGTCTCTCTCTCACCCCCTAATAAAATGCAAGGAAATCTGAGTATCTAGTTCTAGAGGTTTGTGTTTAATAAGCAATTACATCTTTTTAGGTTCATTAGATATGGTCCAAAGATTTTCCAACCATGACTGGGATCTCTTAGACACACTCCCTTTGATAGCTGAACACAAGCATTCATATTGAAGAGTATTTAAATAGGGAAGTTCTAATTTATCTTTTAGAGTGCATTTATGCAGTTTAGGTGATAATGATTGAAAGCCTAAATCTTTGAATTGCATAAGAAGGAAGGTAAATTTAGACCAAAGGGCATATAAAAGTGTGAGAGGCAGTAACACGGGAATTGTTTTTTTTCTGATCTAAGAAAACATAGTATCTCAGAGGGCATGGGGCAATGTGTTCCCCCAGTGCAATCCAATGTATCTGGGCAGGGTGTTTAATCCAATCTACTATTCTTCCTAAATGTACAGATCTGTAAAATCTCACAGTCTGAGGGAAGACAATACCACCCTGAGAGTCTGGGTTTTATATGACCCCAAATGTACGTAGAACAGAGTTTATGGAAACAAATAAAGAAGTTGCTTGGTAGCTGAATTGTTAGCACTTGTAATGAATACATGATTCTGGGGGTAAATAAGGGAATTGAAGATATTTCGCCTTCCAATCCATGATAGTAAGGTTGCAGACCACAAGCACAGACTAGATGGGTAATAAGGGTTGGTAGTTAAAGGGGTATTCCCATCTTAATGATCACTGTTAAATCTGTTAATGATTTAACAGTGATTTATTTTTCTAAATATATTTAATTAACTAATTCCCACCCCTTAGAAGAAAATGAAGATATACTTACCTTACTGTTGTCTTCCGTCTCCCCTGGTTACGGCCACCGCTCTTCTCTGGAATCGCGGTGGCCGCGCTTGCGCAGATGACTTATTTTCTCCCGGCCGGGCCCCGCGCAGTCCCGAAAGCACACGCTGACACTGTGCATCCGCTATGGTGACTTCTTCCTGGCCAGTATAGTATACTTGCCAGGAAGAGGTCACCAGGGCGCATGCGCGGCGGCTTGCGGGTTCAGTCCTGCGCACGGCCCGGCCGAGAGAAGACGTCAATCAAGATGGAGCCCTCCCCCTGCCGAAACCAGGAAGTGGACCGCGCGCTGGGAGCAGGTAAGTATGACAGAGAGTGATGGGAATACCCCTTTAAGATTGTATAGATGTCTGGGATGAGATTTATAGCCAGAAACTAAATTGACTCTGGAGACTAAATTTGAAGCCTATTCTTGATGTTGTTGGTAATATTAATGTTACGAGCTTGAGACTTTGAAACATTAATCTTAAAATAGGAAATATAGCCAAAAGAGTCAAACCAATTCAAGAGAATCAGAAATACTTGCCCCGCATTGCATATTATCAATAATAAATCATCACCTTTAGCTGCTTGTTTGACCTCCAGTCCAGAACATAATAAATAGAGATGAGAAAATCGAAGCTGACAAAATGGAATTCGTTTAGAATTTCAGAAAAATGTGATCCACAACTAATGCGAATTTCCTCGCACTTCGTGGTAACGAATCGTAATTTTTCCTGACTTGATGGCCACAATGGCGGCTAAAAATGTGAGGACATGGGGCAAGGAACTTTGGAAAGACGGGATAACCCATAATGCCATGCATGCAGCAAATCAGCAGCTAGCCAGCCTGGTGATGTCATAGCCCTATAAATACGGCTACCATCTTAGATTCTGCCATTCACAATCGTACTTTGTTTAGGGACAGACGTGTATGCAGACGCTAGGAAGAGTGAAAGAAAAACTAATTGTTAAAAAAAAAGGAAAGAAGCGATTTGCTAGTGCAGGGAAAGGATAGTGAGAGGAATAATTTTAGAGGCAGGGAAAGATGTGTGGAGATGCTCGTGAGAGTCATAGTAAAATCCTCATTGTGGAAAAATGCAATTTACAAGTGAAGGGAAAGGATAGTGAGAGGAATCATTTCACAGGCAGGGAGAGACGTGTGCAGATGCTAGAGAGAGTCATAGGAAAATCCTCATTGTGAAAAAAGGAGATTTACAAGTGCATGGAAACATTACTTGGGGAACCAGATAGTCTCATAATACAGCTCTGTCATTCCAGCAATTAGTTATTGGGGTGCAATTGCTATGTTAAAAAGCCTTTAGTGGCTTTTATCTGTGGAAAAAGATAAATATATACGCAGGTCATTTTGTTGTTATTTACGCTAAACTCATTTGCAGTCATTACTGGTGAAAGAGTATAGGGCGGTATTTCAGTAATACACAAAACATTTAAACACACTGCACTGTTGCAGTGATTTCTGTTGAAAGCGTATAGGGGCTTATTTCATTAAAAAAAGGAAAATATATACGCACAGCACTGTTGCAGTTATTTCTGTTGAAAGAGTATAGGCTTGAATTTCAGTATTACAAGAAAAATATATACACACTTAACTATTTAATTGTTTTCTGGTTAAAGCGTATAGTGGCCTTTTTCCATCCAAAAAGAAATATATATTCTCAGGTAACTTCTGCAGTTATTTCTGGTAAAAGGGTATAGGAGTGTATTACAATAAAAAAAGAAAAATATATACGCATTTTACTGTTGCAGTGGTTTCTGGTGAAACTGTATAGATTCATGTATTTGTATTTCATTCAATAAAAAAAGAATATATATATATATATATATATATATGCACTTCACTCTTTGTTTTTTGGATAAAGCGTATAGTGGCATTTTTACGTCCAACAAGAAATATTTATTCTCGGGTCATTCGACAATCAAAGAAAGGTAAAGGTGGCACTCACCACTTGATGTCAAATCTTCATTTATTTCAGTGCATATAACTTACATAATTATCGGGGGCAAAACTGTGTTACCCATGCGTCCGTGTCAGCGGCGACGGCCGTTTCGCAATCTACCGCTTCCTCAGGCCACTACATAATGATGCCTCCGCATCATTATTTAAGGCGTCCAGATACCCGTCCACCAAAAATGACGTCATGGGTCAACGCGTAATGCCATTAAAAACAAAGGCCAACATTAATGCAAACACTTACATTTCTTAAATGTCCACCCATTGGCAGGACACATAATGACGGAGGAGACTCTAAAAATACTTTTATTGCCGCAATGTCAATTATCCTGTAACAGCCGAGATGAGACCATAAGACAGGATGTTGCTTAAGATAGTGACAGGGTGAGAAACTGCAGGTGTGCAAGGAGTGGGAATTAAGCATTTTTGCGATAGGGTCGAGGTGATTCAGGATCGAGTCAATAGATGCGCATATTTGAAAAATAATAAATCCACATATTTGAAAGGACAGTGATCGCCAGGCTCTTTTTGGAGGGGGCGTAGATATAGGATGTTCAAAGGAAAATCTATCCAAAATCCTATAAAAAATACCTAAATGATTCTTATCATTGAGGCCCAAAGGTCCCATGGCATTAGTTTTTATTATCCATTTCGCTTCCCGTCTCAAGAGCTCTTTGTGTCTGTCACCTCCGCACATATTCAGATTTATTGTCTCGATTCCGGCAAACCGCAACACCCTTGCATTGCCAGCATGCTCTGTTCTGACATGATCTATCAGCCGGGGGCAACCTTTTCCTGACTTCAAAGAGTTTAGATGTTCTCTAATTCTTTCATAAAGTTGCCTAATTGTCTTGCCTATATAGAATCTACCGCAAACACAGAGAATTAGGTACACTACGTATCTACTCTTACAGGTTATTAATGAGCGTACTACCTGTTGTGTGCCTGCAAAGTATAGAACCTTCTATTGTGGATTGAAATCACAACATGAGCAATGTCCACATTTATAATTTCCTTTAGGCATACTTTTAGTTAACCAATTCTCTGTGTTTGATTCCTCATAATAACTGTTGACAATTTTGTCTTTTATTGTGTGACATCTACGAAAGGCGACTAAAGGGGGTGTATCTTCTACATCTTTCATCAAAGCCCAGTTCTTTTATAACTTTTTTTATGGTATTCGCTAGGGGGCTGAATTTAAAGGAGAAAACTATGCCACTCTTCCTTTCTTTTTTGGCTGTGGATCCCTCTGTTTTTTTCTCCACTTCCCACATAGACTCATTTATCAGATATATCGGGTACCCCCTATTTAAAAGTCGTGTTCTCAACTCCTGTGCCTGCTTATCATAACTCTCCTTAGTGGCGTTTATTCATTTGAGATGAGTGAATTGACCCAAGGGTACTGCTCTCTTGACACTATCTGGGTGGAAACTATTAAAATGTAGTAGTGAGTTGGTCGCTGTGGGTTTCCTGAACCCTTCGCTGACCAACTCACCATCTTTCACTGATATCACTGCAACCAAGAACTCAAGGCGTGTATTACCAAAAACATGTGTGAAACTCATATTCATTGTATTTGTGTTATTCAGATTATCAACAAAACCCAAAATCCTGTTACGAACCGGACCAAATTATGAATATATCGTCTATAAATCGTAAATACAGACGTATATTTGATACAAAAGGGTTATCTACCGTGAACACATACAGATCTTCCAATCTCGCTAGATATAAATTTGCAAAAGTGCATGTCACTGGAGTACCCATTGCTGTGCCGAACCGTTGCCTGTACCACTCGCCCCCAAACTTGAAGGAATTACTCTTGAGTATTAACTCCAAAGCCTCTTCAATAAATCCAATAAACTGTACACTCTTTTTCGTGTTTTTCTAAATATCGGAGATGGCTTTTATTCCTTCCTCTTGGGGGATACGTGAATGGGTGTGTTGGGTGTGCAGATGATCTACACACCAGGATGGGTACCAATTGGCGCACAATGACGACCTTGAAGCAGATGTATTCAATGACGTTTTTTATTGACTACGCGTTTCGGGGTGCAAGTCCCCCTTTTTCAAGTCTGGAATGCCGTGCTGCTAGGTGTATCATAGGCCACAGGGATAACTGCTGAATAGTAACGCTGCAGTTATTAACGCTCCTTATGGATGGATGGCGTGCGTTCCCCTGAGGCTGCAGAATGCTGACAGTTTTTCCACATCTAGTGACACCAGGCGATCCCCCTCCTGCAATTGAAAAGATTTCAATGTGTTCAGGAGATGGCCCGTGTCCCTCAGATATTAAGGGATCCGGCACAGCAATGGGCGTAATAACCAGTCTACATATTGTGAAAGCAATTCAGTCACTGACCCAACCCCCGAGACAATGGGTCTGCCCGGGGGCTGGGTCAGCGACTTGTGTATCTTTGGCAAATGATACCATATCGGTCTCTTTGGGAATGGTGGGTACAGTTTTTTTGCCTGTTTTTTTGGCAAGATATTATTTTCTACCTGCTTATGTAGGAAGCAACTAAGACGATTTTGGATTTTGGCTGTCGGATCACCCGTTAATTTTTCATAAACCTCTTTATTATCCAATTGCCTTTTTGCCTCCCGAGCATAGTCCTCTCTGTTCATAACCACTATGTTTCCCCCCTTATCCGCTGGTTTCACAACGAGTGCCTTCTGAGACTGCAACCAAGTAATGGCTTTCATTTCTCTCGTATCTAGATTTTTATCTCCACGTGGATATACCAGGGCTTTTACTTCACTCAAAACTTTCTGAAAGAAGGTCTCGATGTTGCTTCCAGCGGGAAAAGGGGGGACAAAAGTTTGAGTGCCTCCTCTAAAGGGTTCTGCAAGTGTGTTTTCTGTAACATCATCCAAAGGGGAGTCTACTAATTGTTCTAAGCAGGATATTTCTTCTGTGCTAAAATCAGCTTTAGTACTGAATCCCTGTGGTCCTATGTTGACTGGTACCTCTCCCTCTAATGTTTAACCTTTTTTGGGGGGTATGTTTCGAAACCATTTTTTCAAGTGCAATTTTCTGACCCCTTTAAACAGGTCAATCTGTTCCACCAGACCAAAGCCTAGCCCCTTGTTTAGGGCCCTGCTGCAGTCTGGTCAGAGGTCCGACCCAGTCAGGTTCACTACTATGTCTTCAGGTGGTTCACGCTCATCCTCCTCTAAAATAATCTCCAAGAGACCTGTTTTCTTTTGTACCCTTGTTTTTTCACAGCCCCTCCTTTTTCCTCTTCCCTTCCGGGTCCTACGCCCAAAGGGGATGGGGTGGCCATCTCTTTTTTCCCTAATACATTTGCCCCACTAACTGAGGTCATGGATTCGTCTGACATTGAGGAGTCCGATTCAGCAGTCCAATAATCACTCCTAGGATGTCTGGGTTGCCTCCTTCTTCTCTGTTGTTTTTTATTTCGACAATCAAATATTTTTCCTGAGTCATAATAAATTTGTCACGATTTCGTTCCTTTATGTCTGCTTACAACACTGTAAGTTTTTTATCCAGTTTCTTATTTAAATTCTAGAATTGATTTTCTATTAAACACTTTTTCAATTCGTCTCTAACTTTTGCCAAATGCTCTTGTGCCTGAATATACTCTCTCTCATTTCTTTTTAATACTAGTTCCAAGATACGGCTGGAAAATTCCATATGCAACTCTTGCCATTTTTTTTTTACTCTGTGTCCTCCTGAAATTGTAGTATATCTTTGTATATATACGAAGCCCTCTCGGCACTCTCTTACTTTCAGCATAGGATTTCTTTGAGTTCACTGTCCAAAAAGTTCTCACTTCTTTTTCTGCGAGCTGAGAAAACTTTAATTCTAAAGCTTTTGTGCTCAATGTTTGCAACATGTCACCTTCATTGCATTGGGTAAAAAACGCTTCTGCCCCCTCTCTGCCTTCAAATAACCCAAGGTTGACCTCCTCCGGGCCGGAGTCCATACTAGTGTCCACAGGGATCTCCGTAATCACCCGGTGTTGAAAGGGGTGTGTGCTCTACTCCTAATTCAACTGAGTAAAGTCCAACAAAGTTCCTTCTCCAAGTAAAAGGCAACGGAGTGGCACTACAACCCCTACTTATGAAAACCTTCACGGGTCGATCCCTCCACCATAGGGTTAATAGACAAAGGTGTTGCTCAGCCTATTCAAACAGACAACTTTATGAAAGAATTAGAGAACATCTAAACTCTTTAAAGTCAGGAAAAGGTTGCCCCCGGCTGATAGATCATGTCAGAACAGAGCATGCTGGCAATGCAAGGGTGTTGCGGTTTGCCGGAATCGAGACAATAAATCTGAATATGCGGGGAGGTGACAGACACAAAGAGCTCTTGAGACGGGAAGCGAGATAGATAATAAAAACTAATGCCATGGGACCTTTGGGCCTCAATGATACGAATGATTTAGGTATTTTTTATAGGATTGTGGATAGATTTTCCTTTGAACATCCTATATCTATGCCCCCTCCAAAAAGAGCCTGGCGATCACAGTCCTTTCAAATATGCGCATTTATTATTTTTCTAATATGCTCCTCTATTGACTCGATCCCGAATTACCGCGACCCTATCGCAAAAATGCAATTGCTTAATTCCCACTCCTTGCACACCTACAGTTTCTCATCCTGTCACTATCTTAAGCCACATCCTGTCTTATGGTCTCATCTCGGCTGTTAAAGGATAATTGACATTGTGGCAAAAGTATTTTTAGAGTCTCCTCCGTCATTATGTGTCCTGCCAATGGGCAACATTTAAGAAATGTAAATGTTTGCATTAATGTTGGCCTTTGTTTTTAATGGCATTACGCGTTGACCCATGACGTCATTTTTGGTGGACGGGTATCCGGACAGGGTTTCTCACCCTGTCACTATCTTAAGCCACATCCTGTCTTATGGTCTCATCTCGGCTGTTAAAGGATAATTGACATTGTGGCAAAAGTATTTTTAGAGTCTCCTCCGTCATTATGTGTCCTGCCAATGGGCGACATTTAAGAAATGTAAATGTTTGCATTAATGTTGGCCTTTGTTTTTAATGGCATTACGCTGTTGACCCATGATGTCATTTTTGGTGGACGGGTATCCGGACAGGGTTTCTCACCCTGTCACTATCTTAAGCCACATCCTGTCTTATGGTCTCATCTCGGCTGTTAAAGGATAATTGACATTGTGGCAAAAGTATTTTTAGAGTCTCCTCCGTCATTATGTGTCCTGCCAATGGGCGACATTTAAGAAATGTAAATGTTTGCATTAATGTTGGCCTTTGTTTTTAATGGCATTACGCGTTGACCCATGACGTCATTTTTGGTGGACGGGTATCCGGACGCCTTCAATAATGATGCGGAGGCATCATTATGTAGTGACCTGAGGAAGCGGTAACACGCGAAACGGCCGTCGCCGCTGACACGGATGCATGGGTAACGCAGTTCTGCCCCCGATGATTATGTAAGTTATCTGCACTGAAATAAATGAAGATTTGACATCAAGTGGTGAGTGCCGCCTTTACCTTTCTTTGATTGTGGATGGAATTGAAGTCATCTGTTTGAAGAGGCTGAGCAACACCTTTGTCTATTAACCCTATGGTGGAAGGATTGACCCGTGAAGGTTGTCATAAAAGTAGGGGTTGTAGTGCCACTCCGTTGCCTTTTACTTGGAGAAGAAAAATATATTCTCGGGTCATTTGTGCAGCTATTTCTGTTGAAAGCGTATAGGAGCCTATTTCAGTCAAGAAAGAAAAATATATACACATTTCACTGTTGCAGTGATTTATGTTGAAACCGTATATGGGTGTATTTCCTTCAATTAAAAAAAAAATTATATACACACTTCACTCTTTAATTGTTTTCTGGTTAAAGCGTATAGTGGCCATTTTCCATTCAACAAGAAATATATATTCTCAGATCACTTAGCAGTTATTTCTGGTGAAAGCGTATAGGGGTGTATTTCAGTAAAAAGAGAAAAAAATATTCTCAGTTCACTGTTGCAGTAATCTCTGGTAAAGCCTTTACTGGCTTTAGAAAAAGAAATATGCATTCGCCAATCGCTGTTCCACTTATATGTAGAAAAACCTTTATTAACGTATAGCAGTAGAAAATGAAATTTACATTCGCCATTTGCTCCTGCACTTAGCTCTTGAAAAAACTTTAGTGACGTATATCAGTAGAAAAAGAAATATACATTCGCCATTTGCTGCTGCACTTATATCTTGAAAAACCATTATTGACATATATATCAGTAGAAAAATAAAAATATATTCAGTGTTCACTGTTTCAGTTATATGCGGCAAAGCCTTTAGTTGGCGTATTTCTGTACGAAAATCAAGATATATTCAGCGTTCAGCACTGCAGTTATATGTGGGAAAGTCCTTTTTGCAGTATGTACTGAATCATGTAGTGTTGAAATTTTGTATTTATGTTTCACACACTGCGCGATTATGTGACAACGTCCATAAGAGCGGCGCACCAATACAGGTGAATACACTATGCACTAACCCTGCACTAAAATGCGAACTAATTCACACCAGCCCACATCTGTATCTGCGGTATGTGCTTACTGGGCACTAGGGGGACTTTTCTGCAGCACAGAAACCGCACAAGGTTTACTTCCTCCGCTACGTCCCATTCACTTCAGATCACCCCGCCTCAGGCGCCATTGTTTTTTTTTTAAACTGACAGCCTATAGCCCTCTGTTGAAGTAGAATCAGTAGAAGTAGATCAGTAGAAAAATCTTTTTTGAATTATTTCGGTGGAGAAAAAACTTATTATTATTATTATTAAACGTATTCGGCATTAAGCGCTGCACTTATAAGTGGAGTTGAGCGAACCCGAACTGTATAGTTCGGGTTCACACCGAATTTTGGGGTGTTTGGAACACAGACCCGAACCCAAATATTTTCAAAAAGGTTGGGGTTTGGGTCCGTTGTTCGGCGATTTCTTCCCACTTTCTGAAGGGCTGCACAGCAGCCAATCAGCAAACGTTTTACTTCTTTCACTAAGAAGCCATCACAGCCATGCCTACTAATGGCATGGCTGTGATTGGCTGAGTGCAGCATGTGACCCAGCCTCTTTATAAGCTGGAGTCACGTACTGCCGCACGTCACTCTGCTGATTTGAGCTTATGGAGAGGATGCTGGTGCTGCAATCAGGGACAGAATAGGACAGAAATCAGAAGAACCTGTGCTACTTTAATCCACAATATGAAGCAAATAGAGAGGGAGGGAGCTTCAGCAATCCAACATTTCTGTACCCAGCCACTGTAAGGGAAATCTTTTTTTGTAATCCATCTGTTACTGAGGTGCTGCTCGGCAGCCATTTTAGCCACTGCAGTGTACTGCATGTGTGCCAGTCAGCCAGAGACATCAGCCTAATCCTAATCCTATCAGTGAAGGGGGGAAAAAAAACTTTTTTTTCTGGCTGCTCAAGTCCCCTATATTGCCTTTTGTATGTTTAAGGGGTGACATAGTCCATTTGTCTAGTCTGGGATCTTTGGTGCCTCAGAGCACTTGTGTATACAATGCACTAAACCGTATATTCCATTTCCACTATCAAATAGTGCATCAGTGTATTTTAGTTAACAAAAAGTGGTCATCCTCATCCACCAAGCCTATTTTACACCGCCAAAATATATATTTACCATTGTTGAAATAGAGAATCTGTGTAATTTTGGGGGAAAAACAGTATTCCTTGTTCACAAAACAGTTCTGCATACACCGTCTGTAACGGATCGACGGGCACCCCGACTGGGTACCTCCGTTGAAAGATGCTCCTAGCGCTTCTTGAGGATTCCAAGCGCTCTAGCCGACACCACAACCACCAAATCGGAGAAGCATATGAATGCGGTAAACAGCCGAATAGGAAAAACCATATGAAGAGGTTTACACTCCTAGCAGTCAAACTGGAACAGCATACAATAAATCCCCCCAATAACGAGACGATACTTCGTTTTGAGGGTCAAGCAGGAATTCTTTATTGGATAGCAAAGCTTGGCCTTTTATGCAAGTCTTCCAGCCAAGGCTACTCCCCCGGGGACCTGATTGAGGACAGGCACACAAAATACAGCGACCAATCAACATACAGCCAGATATATCCCAACCCCACATGCATGGTCCATTGTGCTTGCTGATTAGGTCACAGGCAATGTCCATTGTGAATGCTGATTAGGTCACAGGCAATGTCCATTGTGGATGCTGATTAGGTCACAGGTAATGTCCATTGTGGATGTTGATTAGGTCACAGGCAATGTCCATTGTGAATGTTGATTAGGTCACAGGTAATGTCCATTGTGGATGTTGATTAGGTCACAGCAATGTCCATTGAGAATGCCAACTGTCACTGGGGCCATAGTCACAGGGTAAGAGGCTGACAAGCAGGCCTCTCCAATGACCAGGGATAAATGGCAGTTTGTCACATATCTCCCCTTTGGGGGGAAGACTAACCAGGCACCTGACCTCCTGTTGGTCAGTGCCTACGTTAGGTGATCCACCAACCCACAATAGACAAATGCCAGAGTAGCCCACCCACAACAAACAGGTACAAGAGTGACCCACCCACAAGAAGCAGTTACTGCACCCGGATATTCCTCTGGGGTGCTGGGGCAACATGCTGTGGGGACTTGAGGGAGGGCAGAGACCGACTGCATTCTGCCCAGCTGCCAGCTCTCCTACTGGTATAACGTGCAGGACCTCAGGCTCTGGACAGGGGACAAAGGGAGGGCAGAGGCCGACTGCACTCTGCCCAGCTGCCAGCTCTTCTGCTGGGGGGCTGGGAACATACTCCAGCCCAGTAGCCAGGGGAACATGGGCGCCAGTGGGGGTTAACATCGCCTCTGTTAACCCTGGGGCCAAGTTAGGTGTTAGCTGGGGAGGAGAGTTTGTACTTACCCCCTCCTCCTGTTGTCCCAGTGAGGGTAGTTGGGGATCTGGACAGGCTGTCCAGCATCCCTGTAGGTCAGGCACAGAGACCACGGTCCCATCTGCGCCGTCTGGGAGATTGGTGTCTCCCCTTGTTAGGGTAAGCTGCCGCTGGGGAGAGGGGGTGCTGTGTTCCTCTCCCTGAAAGACAGGCTGCCGCTGGAGTGGGAGACCGCCTGTCTCCACTCCAGTAACATTGTCCTGCTGCTGGAGAGAGAGACCAACTGTCTCTGCTCCCTGTAGGACACACTGCTGCTGGGGGGAAAGGACGACACCTTCGGCCCCCTGTAACTCACCCTGCTGATGGGGGGGAAGGTTGACACCTTCGGCCCCCTGTAACTCACACTGCTGCTGGGGGGGAAGGACGACACCTTCAGCTCCCTGGGGTACACACTGCCGCTGGGGAGGAAGGACGGCACCTTCAGCTCCCTGGGATACACACTGCCGCTGGGGAGGAAGGACAGCACCTTCAGCTCCCTGGGATACACGCTGCCGCTGGGGAGAAAGGACGGCACCTGCAGCTCCCTGGGGTACACCCTGCCACTGGATAGGAAGGACGACACCTTCAGCTTCCTGGGGTACACACTGCCACTGGGGAGCAGGACCGACTGTCCCTACTCCATGAAACTCCGGCTGCCGTTGGGGATCTGAGCCGACTGCCCAGAATCCCTGTAGGGCCGGTGGAGAGACCTCGGTCCCATCTCCACCTGCCGGATGGGGTTCCCCCCAGGACAAGTCTATGAGGTCCCCTACCTCTGCAGCTGGTAGTGAAGCAGGGGATACCTTAGTTCTTAGGTCTTCCCAGCTGTAGGGGTGTAGGTCTGGGACTGCCACCCAGCTCTCCGGCAGTGTATATTGGGGCCGAATTGAGCTGAAGAAGTATTGGTACTCCTGCTTCAGCTTCCACTCCCTTGTCACTAGAGATGCCAGGTCTTGTCTCACCTCTCTCACTGTAGCCCAATCATGCATACCCTCCCTGTAGTCAAAGATATCCCAGAACCAAGACTCTCCAGCATCTCCGAACTCTGGTTCTGTGAAGGCTTCAAAAAACAGGCCAGGCCATCGTAATCCTCACCCTCGGGTCTGTTGTGCTCAGCCATCCAGGGGGTGTGTCGTATCAAGTACCACCAGAGGGCCTGGTAAGAGTCCTCTAGCCAAAGCTCCTTAAATACCAGGCCCCGGAGCTCTGTTACCCACTCGTCCAGGGGCTGTTCTCCCAAGAGACCCATCCGCATCGCCACACGTTTCTGTAGTCGCTGCTCATAACTGGGGAGACTCTCGCCTCGCCGCCGCTGGGCATTTTCCAGGGCCTCATACCAGACTTCCTTTCTGTCTGCATCCCTGTAGTCCGTGGTTGTCTCCTCCTCATCATCATGGAACGCTGTCCGAAGATTAGCCGATTCCATCCTGCTGTAGCAAGGGGCGCTGTACGGATACTAGCGTTGCCCTCAATCCACGAACGGTGTCTCCGAGCTGCTTCTCCTCGCACTAGGACGCCGTCCCACTGCTGCCACCAATGTAACGGATCAACGGGCACCACGACTGGGTACCTCCGTTGAAAGATGCTCCTAGCGCTTCTTGAGGATTCCAAGCGCTCTAGCCGACACCACAACCACCAAATCGGAGAAGCATATGAATGCGGTAAACAGCCGAATAGGAAAAACCATATGAAGAGGTTTACACTCCTAGCAGTCAAACTGGAACAGCATACAATAAATCCCCCCAATAACGAGACAACACTTCGTTTTGAGGGTCAAGCAGGAATTCTTTATTGGATGGCAAAGCTTGGCCTTTTATGCAAGTCTTCCAGCCAGGGCTACTCCCCCGTGGACCTGATTGAGGACAGGCACACAAAATACAGCGACCAATCAACATACAGCCAGATATATCCCAACCCCACATGCATGGTCCATTGTGCTTGCTGATTAGGTCACAGGCAATGTCCATTGTGAATGCTGATTAGGTCACAGGCAATGTCCATTGTGGATGCTGATTAGGTCACAGGTAATGTCCATTGTGGATGTTGATTGGGTCACAGGCAATGTCCATTGTGAATGTTGATTAGATCACAGGTAATGTCCATTGTGGATGTTGATTAGGTCACAGCAATGTCCATTGAGAATGCCAACTGTCACTGGGGCCATAGTCACAGTGTAAGAGGCTGACAAGCAGGCCTCTCCAATGACCAGGGATAAATGGCAGTTTGTCACACCGTCCAAAGACATATTTTATATTTCTGCAGGGAAATAGTGCTTCTTTGTTTTTTATAGAAAAAAACCCTTATTCAAGGTCCACCAAACAGTCTGAAATACCCATTCCAACCACCTATTTTAAATTGCTGCTGTGAAATACAGCATAAGTGTATTTTTTGACAAAAAAGTGGAAATCCTGATCCACAAAGCATTTTGAAATACACAGCCTAAATACCGATTTCACATTACAGCTGAGAAAAAGTGCATTATTCAGTTATCAAATAGTGCATCAGTGTATTTTAGTAAAAAAAAAGTGGTCATCCTGATCCACCAAGCCTATTTTACACCGCCAAAATATATATTTGACATTTCTGCGGTGAAATAGAGAATCCGTGTAATTTTGGGGGAAAAGAATCCTTGTCCACAAAATAGTTACACTATTTTGTAACTATTACACTGCATACACCGTCCAACGACATATTTTATATTTCTGCAGGGAAATAGTGCTTCTTTGTTTTTTATAGAAAAAAAAACCTTATTCAAGGTCCACCAAATAGTCATATACCAATTTCAACCACCTATTTTACATTGCTACTGTGAAATACAGCATAAGTGTATGTTTTTCGACAAAAAAAGTGGTAATCCTGATCCACAGGTCATCTTGAAATATACCACTTAAATACCGATTCCACATTACAGCTGAGAAATAGTACATTATTCTTTTTTGTTGAAAAACACAGCAGTAAAAAACAGCTTTTTGGAGTTTTATTGATAAAAAGCTATGTTTTAGGCCGAAAAAACAGTCGTGCATCCGTCGTTTAAATACTTATTTACAATTTATAGTAGTTAAATGCTGCATTTGTTAATTTTGGTGACCAAATCCGTGTTCTGGGTCCCCAAATCTGGTGTCCATACATAGTATAAATATATACTGTTAATGTACATCAGTTAAAAACTGCATTTTGGGGTTTTATTGAAAAAAGCCGTGTTTTAGGCCGAAAAAACTGTTGTGCAGCTGTCGTTTAAATAATTATTTCCAATTTATAGCAGTCAAATACTGCATTTGTCAATTTTGGTGACCAAATCCGTGTTCTGGGTCCCCAAATCTGGTGTCCATACATAGTATAAATATCTACTTTTAATGTACAGCAGTTAAAAACTGCATTTTGGGGTTTTATGGAAAAAAGCTGTGTTTTAGGCTGAAAAAACAGTTGTGCATCCGGCGTATAAATAATTAATTTCAATTTACAGCAGTGAAATACTAATTTTCTGTATTTTATTACAAAAATACTTGTTCCACAAACCACTTGTGCATACAGCATACCAAAAAAAAAAATTACATTACCGCATAGAAATTGAGAATCAGTGTATTTTGGGCCCAAAAAACATTATTCTGGGTCCACAGAGCATTTTTATGACACGAGCACTGCCTTAGCGAACGTAATTGTCGACTAGTGGCAGGTAAATTGACACTGGAGAGAGACCAATCTTTCATCTTAGTAGATGAACGCAAATAAAGAGGAAAACATCAAATAAGGGACGTGGGCATGGTCGTGGTGGTGGAGCTCCTGTTGCTGGGAGAGGACGTGGCCGTTCAGCGCCAACTACCGCTCCAAGTCAAACACCTTCCTCTGGTGCGAATAGGCGACATAATCTGCAGAGTTATTTGTTAGGACCAAATGCCGCTCTACGGATGGTGAAGCCAGAACATGTACAGGCGATAGTAGATTGGGTGGCTGACAGTGCCTCCAGTTCCTTCACAGTATATAACACCCAGTCCTCTGCAGAAAGCTCAGAGTTGGCACCTGCAGCCCATGCCCATCAGTCTTCCACCTCACCCCCTTGCAAATCAAACAAGCAGTCAGAGCCCCAAATCATGCAAGAAAGTCTCATGCTTTTTGATGACTCTGTTGACAGGGTTTCCCCGTCCCATCCACTAAGCCCTGCCCCAGAAGAGGAAGACCTTGAATGCACTGATGCTCAACCACTTTTGTTGCAGGTTGAGGACATGGGAATACAGCCGCAAAACGTCTCTGATGATGATGAAACACAGGTGCCAACTGCTGTGGATTTCTGCAATGTACAGACCGACGAGGAGGGCAGGGGTCAGGACTGGGTGGAAGATGATGTGGAGGATGATGAAGTCCTAGACCCAGACTGGACTGAAGGTTGTGCTAGTGAGGCGTGCAGTTCTGAGGAAGAGGCAGTGGTCGCACAGAGGCAACAGCACAGCAAAAGAGGAAGCAGGGTGCAAAAGCGCAGCGGCCGTTCCAGAGACAGTACGCCTGCTACTGTCCACCGCACCCAGGCACCGAGCACACCAAGGCCTGCTCCAAGGAGTTCATTGGCGTGACAGTTCTTTATGCAATGTCCTGACAACAAGACACGAGTTGTTTGCATGTTGCGCCATCAGAGCCTGAAGTGAGGCATAAACGCTCTTAACCCGAGCACAACCTGCATGACCAGGCATCTACATGCAAAGCATGAACTGCAGTGGAGTAAACACCTTAAAAACAAGATACTCTCTCATGCTCCTCCTGCTCCCTCTTTTGCTGCTGGCTCGGCCTCTCCCTCCACCTCTGGTGTCACCGTGGCACCTGGCGAACAGCAAACAGAGGATGTTCCACCAACACTACCACATAGGACACCATCACCAAGCATCTTCACCATGTCACACGGCAGCATTCAGCTGTCCATCTCCAAACATTGGAGAGACGGAGGAAATACCCACCTACCCACCCTCGATCCTTGGCCCTGAATGCCCGCATTTCAAAATTACTGGCCTTTGAAATGCTGTCATTCCGTCTGGTGGAGACGGACTGTTTCAAACAGCTGATGGCGGTGGATGTCCCTCAGTACGTTGTTCCCAGCCACCACTATTTTTCCAGGCGATCCTTCCCTTCCCTGCACAACCAAGTGGAGGATAAAATCAAGTGTGCGCTGCACAACACCATCTGTGTCAAGGTCCACATAACCACAGATGCATGGAACAGTAAGCATGACTATGGTCGCTATATCTCCCTAACTGCACACTTTGTAAACATAGTGTCGGCTGGGCCCGAGGCGGATAGCGGTTTGGTGCATGTCCTTCCACCACCGAGGATCGCAAGGCATTATTCGTTGCCTCCTGTTGCTTCCTCCTTCTACTCCCCATCACCCTCCTCCTCCTCCTACTCCTCTTCTACCACCCCCACATCCGGTCATCAAAAGAACCTCACCACCAACTTCACCACAGCCTGGGGTAAACGTCAGCAGGCGATTTTAAAACTCAAATGTTTGGGTGACAAACTCCACACCGCACAGGAGCTTTGGAGGGGCATAGAACAGCAGACTGATGAGTGGTTGCTGCCAGTAAGCCTCAAGCCCGGCCTGGTGGTGTGCGATAATGGGCGAAATCTCGTTGCAGCTCTGAGACTAGCCGGTTTGACACACATCCGTTGCCTGGCGCATGTGCTGAATCTGGTGGTGCAGAAGTTTCTTAAAAACTACCCAGACATGTCAAAGCTGCTGCTGAAAGTGCGATCTGTACGTGTGCGCTTTCGGCGTTCTCACCCTGCTGCTGCTCGCCTGTCTGCGCTGCAGAGTAACTTCGGCCTTCTTGCTCACTACTTCATATGCAACATGCCCACCAGGTGGAACTCCACCTTACATATGCTGGAGAGACTGTGCGAGCAGCAGTGGGTGATAGTGGAGTTTTAGATGCAGTAAGCACGGGTCAGTTGCTCTGCGGATCAGCACCACCTCACCACCAGTGACTGGACCTGCATGTGAGACCTGTGTACCTTGTTGCGGTCTTTGGAGTACTCAACCAACATGGCCAGTGCTGATGATGCTCTTGTTAGCATTACAATACCCCTTCTATGTCTCCTTGAAAAAATATTACGGCGATGATGGAAGAGGATGTGGATCAGGAGGAGAAGGAAGAGGGGGCATTTCACACAGTTTCAGGCAGGTCATACAGAAGTGGCTCAGAGGGTGGGTTCCTGCACCAGCAGAGGCCAGGGCTCCCTTTTGGAGTACGAGGAGGAGGAGGAGCCGTTTTCACTGCAGGATGGCACCCTATGCAGCTCAGAGCCATCACTGGACATGGCTCGGGGGATACGGAGGACACAGACGATACACCACCTACAGAGGACAGCTTATCGTTACCTCTGGGCAGCCTGACACACATGAGCAACTACATGCTGCAGGGCCTGCGCAACGACAGCAGAGTTGCCCACATTGTAACTTGTGCTGACTACTGGGTTGCCACCCTGCTGGATCCCCAGTACAAGGACAACGTGCCCACCTTAATTCCCGCACTGGAGCGTGATAGGAAGATGTGCGACTACAAGCAAACGCTGGTAGGCGCGCTCCTGAGGGGATTCCCAACTGACACGGGGGGACAAGTGGAAGCACAAGGCGAAGGCAGAGGAGGAAGAGGTCGCTAATGCAGCTGTGTCACGGCCAGCTCCTCAGACAGCAGGGTTAGCATGGCTGAGAAGTGGAAAAGTTTTGTCACCGCGCCACAGAAAAGTGCACCACCAGCTGATAGGGAACGTGTTAGCAGGAGGCAGCATTTCAACAACATGGTTGAACAGTACATGTGCACATGCCTCCACGTACTGACTGATGGTTCTGCCCCATTCAACTTCTGGGTCTCCAAATTGTCCACATGGCCAGAACTTGCCCTTTATGCCTTTGAGGTGCTGGCCTTACCTGCGGCCAGTGTATTGTCCGAACGTGTATTTAGCATGGCAGGGGGTGTCATTACAGACAAACGCAGCTGCCTGTCCACAGCCAACGTGGACAAGCTCAATTTTATTAAAATAAACCAGGCATGGATCCCACAGGATTTGTCCGTACTTTGTGCAGAATAGACATTTATAACTGCCTCACCCTCAACCATACATTCTTGTACGCCAGGGCACTTCTTTATTGAATCCTCTTTTTTTAATTGTACCATTATTTTGGGGGCAACCCCAAGTTGAATGAACCTCTTCTCTGTCTGGGTGCCAGGGGCCTACATTTTAGCTAATCGCCTGCTGCTTTGGTGCGTGACATTAACCTCTTTTTACTGTCAAATGACTTCTCCTCTGTCTGGGTTTCAGGGGCCTATATTTTTTTTAATCGCCTGCCGTATTGGTAGGAGACATTACACTGTTTTTGCTGACAAATTACCTCTTCTCTGTCTGGGTGTCAGGGGCCTATCTTTTGTTTTATCGCCTCTACCTTGGATGCGTGACATTAACCTCTTTTTACTGTCAAATGACTTCTCCTCTGTCTTAGTGTCAGGGGCCTATATTTTGTTTCATCGCCTTCCGTATTGGTGGGAGACATTAAACTCTTTTTGCTGACAAATGATCTCTCCTCTGTCTGGGTGTCAGGACCTACATAAATGAGAATGTCCTGTTCCTTTGCAGGTTTATCTGAGGCCTGTGTTGCTGTTATGGGACCTCTCTCCTCTGTCTGGGTGCCAGGGGCCTACATTAATGATAATCGCCTGCCGCATAGCTGGGTGACATGATGCCTGTTTTGCTGTAATAGGACCTCTCTCCTCTGTCTTGGTTCCAGGGGCCTACATTAATGATAATCGCCTGATGCATTGGTGAGTGACATGATGCCTGTTTTGCTGTTATGGGACCTCTCTCCTCTGTCTGGGTGTTAGGGTCTAAATTGCTGAAAGTGGCCTGTTGCATTGGTGGGTGACATGATGCCTGTTTTGCTGTTATGGGACCTCTCTACTCTGTCTGGGTGTTAGGGTCTAAATTGCTGAAAGTGGCCTGTTGCATTGGTGGGTGACCTGATGCCTGTTTTGCTGTTATGGGAACTCTCTCCTATGTCTGGGTGCCAGGGGTCTACATTAATGATAATCGCCTGCTGCATTGGTGGGTGACATGATGCCTGTTTTTCTGTTATGGGACCTCTCTCCTCTGTCTGGGTACTAGGGCCTAAATTGCTGAAAGTGGCCTGTTCCATTTCTGGGTAACATGATGTCTGTTTTGCTGTTATGGGACCACTCACCTCAGTCTGGGTGCTAGGGCCTACATAAATGATAATGGCCTGTTCCATTGCAGGTTGACCAGAGGCCTGTGTTGCTGTTACGGGACCACTCTCCTCTTTGCGGGAGCCATGGGCCTGAATATAAATAAGTGATTGTTGCCTGTGGCACTGCTGGGTGAAATCAATACTGTTTTGGCATGATTTGAACTCTCCTATTTGTGGGTGCCAGGGGTCTGAGTCTGTGCATGAGGCCCGTAACACTGCAGGCAGGCATGAATCCTTTTTGGCTGTGATGACAACTTCTCCAACTCCCATGTATGGTTGTCTTGGGCCTGAATCTGTGAATGTGGCCTGTGACGCTGCAGGCAGACATGAATCCTTTATGGCTGTGAGGAGTACTTCAACTACCATAGCATTCCCACCTGACTCCACCCCAACCTCCTATTTCACCTGCTCCAAGTTGCCACTTAATATTGGTCAACTTTATATTTTTTTATTTTAAGTAATTTACCTATCCACATTTGTTTGTAGGGTATTTACCTACATTTTGCTGCCTTTTGCAGCCCTCTTGCCCTTTCCAGGACTATTTTACAGCCATTTTAGTGCCCAAAAGTTCTCCTTTGACTTCAATGTGGTTCGGGTTCAGGGTCAAGTTCGGGTCAAGTTCGGATCCCGAACCCGAACATTTTCGTGAAGTTTGGCCGAACTTCTCAAACCTGAACATCCAGATGTCCGCTCAACTCTATTTATAAGCGGTAAAATCTTTTTTGAATTATTTTGGTCGAAATACAAATTTCCACTGACTCCATTAACTTCCTCATCTCTTCATTATCATCGGACACACTAACTTTACAGCCCCCCCCCCAGCTATATATATAAGTGGTGCCAGCGCCACCTAGGAGCGAATAAAGATAAATGACACTGCCAGCCTGTTAAAGGGAATTACTGCATGATACCACAATACATTTGATAGGACATTTAGCAAGAGTTTAAAGTGCCCACATACAGTTGTGTTCAAAATTATTCAACCCCCAATGCTGTAAAGGGTTTTAGGGAATTTAGTGTACATTTGTAATTGTGTTCAGAATGAAATCTTATAAGGACTTTTTAAAGAACCAAATGCAACTAAAATGACATCAATTGTTTTTGTAATACAGTATTAAATGTTTTTTTTTGTGATTTCTTCATTGACACAATTATTCAACCCCTTAAAGACTACCACTTTTAAGAATAGAGGTTCATTCAAGTGTTTTCGATCAGGTATTGAAAACACCGGTGGATGTCAAGGAGCAGCAATTAAGCATAATAAGCACCAATTAGGCAGATTTAAAATGACTGTGATACTCAACTCTTTGTAGACATTTACTGGTGTGTTTACAGACATGGTGAAGTCAAGAGAATGGTCCAGAAAGACAAGAGAAGAGGTGATTTCTCTTCACAGGAAGGGCAATGGCTATAAGAAGATTGCAAAGATGTTAAACATACCAAGAGACACCATGGGAAGCATCATTGGCAAATTCAAGGCAAAGGGCACTGTTGAAACGATACCTGGTCGTGGCAGAAAGAAGATGCTGACTTCGACTACTGTGCGCTACCTGAAGCGCAAAGTGGAGAAAAGTCCCCGCGTGACTGCTGAGGAACTGAAAAAAGATTTGTCAGATGCGGGTACTGGAGTTTCAGCTGAGACAATAAGGCGCACACTGCATAATGAAGGCCTCCATGCCAGAACTCCCAGGCACACCCCCTTGCTGTCTCCAAAGAATAAGAAGAGTCGACTGCAGTATGCCAAAAGTCATGTGGACAAACCACAAAAGTTTTGGGATAGTGGACTGTGGACTGATGAAACAAAATTAGAATTGTTTGGGCCCATGGATCAAAGCTATGTTTGGAGGAGGAAGAACAAGGCCTATGAAGAAAAGAACACCATGCCTACTGTGAAGCATGGCGGGGGATCAATCATGCTTTGGGGCTGTTTTGCTTCTACAGGTACAGGAAAGCTTCAGCGTGTGCAAGGTACCATGAATTCTCTTCAGTCCAGGAGATATTGGATGAAAATGTGATGCAGTCTTTCACAAATCTGAGGCTTGGGAGACGTTGGACCTTTCAACAGGACAATGATCCCAAGCATACCTCCAAGTCTACTAGAGCATGGTTGCAGATTAAAGGCTGGAACATTTTGAAGTGACCATCGCAGTCACCAGACTTAAATCTGATTGAGAACCTCTGGTGGGACTTAAAGAAAGCAGTTGCAGCGCGCAAGCCTAAGAATGTGACTGAACTGAAGGCTTTTACCCATGAAGAATGGGCGAAGATACCCGTAGATCGCCGCAAGACACTTGTGTCAAGCTATGCTTCACGTTTAAAAGCTGTTATAACTGGAAAAGGATGTTGTACTAAGTACTAAGATTGAATGTCACTTGGGGGTTGAATAAAACTGATAATGATGTGAGCACAGAAAAGACATTTGTGGTCATTTCATTATAAATGTTATGTTATATTTGTCTGACTTACAAGTGCCTCTTTGATTTAATTGTAAACAAGATGACTGAAATGATCAAAATCAATGTCAAACTGGCCAAAACAGTCAATTTCAGTGGGGGTTGAATAATTTTGAACACAACTGTATAGCACATAGTGGGACACTGCATCAAGATGGATCAGGCGTAGATCAGCCAGGATTTCCACACACCAATGCCTGATGCATCAGACTAGATCATTCGTGGTGCCACACCAACAATTTGACAAAAGAGACCGGTTTCTTCTGGCTACCTGCCTCAGATACTGTTCTGATGCTGTTACCTGCCTGATGCCACACATCTGATGCCAAGTGCTCCTTCTTTCACCCACCATCTTCACTGGGTACTGGTATTGCCACCCACCTCCACTGTATGTCACCTTACCACACTGTGGCCTCCTGATGCTGCCGCCACCTCCTCACTCTGTTGTTTTGCCACTCTCTGGCCTAATCATGCTGCTGCCACCTCCACACTCTGTCACTGTGCCAGTCTCTGGCCTATTCATGCTGCTGCCACCTCTCAAAGAATTGGATGATCTACTAGTTGAGGAAATGGCTAAAATGACATTGAAAGGTGAAGTTGTCATTATGGGAGACTTTAATCTTCCTGATATAAACTGGAAAACCAAAATAGCTAGTTCTGCCAGGAGTACAGACATTCTAAATTCCCTACTGGGATTATCTCTACAGCAAGTAGTTGAGGAGCCAACCCGGAAGGAGGCCATTTTAGATTTGGTGTTCACAAATGGCAATTTGGTATCTGATATCACTGTAGGGGAAAGCTTAGGATCCAGTGATCACCAGTCAGTGAGGTTTACTATAAGTACAGTGACTGAGTCACTCCACACAAAAACAAAAGTTTTAGATTTTCGGAAAACAGACTTTTCTAAAATGAGATCAGTGGTATACGAGTCCCTATCAGACTGGAACAATTTCAATGGAGTCCAAGAGAAATGGAACTACTTAAAATTGGCACTACTGAAGGCAACAGAAAAGTGCATTAGGCTTGTCAGTAAAGGCAAAAAGGAAGAGACCACTGTGGTACTCAGCAGAAGTGGCCAAAATCATTAAAAACAAAAAGATGGCATTTAGCAAGTATAAAAACACCCAAAACGAGGATGACCGGAAATCTATAAGATGAGGCAGAGAGAGGCCAAGCAAGTTATAAGAGCTTCTAAAGCTCAGGCAGAAGAGAAATTAGCTCAGTCAGTGAAAAAGGTGATAAGACATTCTTCAGATACATAAATGAAAAAAGGAAATTAAAACAAGGAATTACCAAATTAAAAACAAAAGAAGGAAGGTATATGGAAGAGGATAAAGAACTAGCTGACTGCCTCAATGAATACTTCTGTTCAGTTTTTACAAAGGAAAATGAAGGAGAAGGACCTCAGTTAGGAGGAAGACTAATGAATCCTTTGATGCATGTGTCTTTACAGAGGAAGAGGTTCTAAGTCAGCTGTCCAAAATTAATACAAATAAATCACAGGGGCCTGATGGGATACACCCAAAGCTATTAAAAGAGCTTAGAGGTGTACTAGCAAATCCATTAACAGATTTATTTAGCCAATCACTGGTAACAGGTGTCGTCCCAGAAGATTGGAAATTAGCAAACGCTGTGCCAATTCACAAGAAAGGTAGTAGAGAGGAATCAGGCAACTATAGGCCAGTAAGCCTGACATCAATAGTGGGGAAATTAATGGAAACCATACTCAAGGAGAGGATTGTGGAACATCTAAAAACCCATGGGTTGATTGATAAAAACAGCATGGGTTTACTTCAGGGAGATCATGTCAAACTAATCTTATTGACTTTTTTGATTGGGTGACTAAAATAATAGATGGCGGAGGTGCAGTAGACATCGCTTATCTGGACTTTAGTAAGGCATTTGATACTGTCCCACATAGAAGGCTTATCAATAAACTGCAGTCTTTGAGCTTGAGCTCACATATTGTTGAATGGATTAGGCAGTGGCTGAAGGACAGAAAACAGAGGGTTGTAGTCAATGGAGTATATTCAGACCATAGTATTGTTACCAGTGGGGTACCTCAGGGATCTGTTCTGGGACCCATATTGTTTAATATCTTTATCAGCGAAATTGCAGAAGGCCTCAATGGTAAGGTGTGTCTTTTTGCTGATGACACAAAGATTTGTAACAGGGTTGATGTTCCTGGAGGGATACACCAAATGGAAAAGGATTTAGGAAAACTAGAGGAATGGTCAAAAATCTGGCAACTAAAATTTAATGTCGATAAGTGCAAGATAATGCACCTGGGGCGTAAAACCCAAGAGCAGAATATAAAATCAGTGATACAGTACTAACCTCAGTATCTGAGGAAAGGGATTTAGGGGTCATTATATCAGACGACCTAAAGGTGGGCAGACAATGTCATAGAGCAGCAGGTAATGCCAGCAGAATGCTTGGGTGTATAGGGAGAGGCATTAACAGTAGAAAGAGGGAGGTGCTCGTGCCGCTCTACAGAGCACTAGTGAGACCTCATTTGGAGTATTGTGTGCAGTACTGGAGACCATATCTGCAGAAGGATATTGAAACTTTGGAGAGAGTTCAGAGAAGAGCTACTAAATTAGTACATGGATTGCAGGACAAAACTTACCAGGAAAGGTTAAAGGACCTTAACATGTATAGCTTGGAAGTAAGAAGAGACAGAGGGGATATGATAGAAACTTTTAAATACATAAAGGGAATCATCACGGTAAAAGAGGAGAGAATATTTAAAAGAAGACAAACTGCTACAAGAGGACATAGTTTTAAATTAGAGGGGCAAAGGTTTAAAAGTAATATCAGGAAGAATTACTTTACTGAGAGAGTAGTGGACGCATGGAATAGCCTTCCTGCAGAAGTGGTAGCTGCAAATACAGTGAAGGAGTTTAAGCATGCATGGGATAGGCATAAGGCCATCCTTCATATAAGATAGGGCCTGGGGCTATCCATAGTATTCAGCATATTGGGCAGACTAGATGGGCCAAATGGTTCTTATCTGCCGACACATTCTATGTTTCTATGTTTCTATGTTTGTGGCCTACTCATGCTGCTGCCACCTCCACACTCTGTCATTGTGCTGCTCTGTGGTCTCCCCATGCTGCCGCCTCCTACAGACTCGGTCATTGTGCCACTCGGTGGCCTCCTCATACTGCTGCCACCTCCAGACTCGGTCATTGTGCCACTCTCTGGCCTACTCATGCTGCTGCCACCTCAACACTCTGTCATTTTGCCACTCTGCGGACTCCTCCTGATGCTGCTGCTGCTGACACCTCCACACTCTGTCATTGTGCCACTCTGTGGCCTACTCATGCTGCTCAAAAAAATAATAAATCCGCAGCACTCTTCCGTTTGCAATGAAGTCCGGTGTCTTTATTTAGATAGCAGCATACAATTGCAACGTTTCGACTATTCCAGTCTTTCTCAAGTGCACCGGACTTCATTGCAAACGGAAGAGTGCTGTAGATTTATTATTTTTTTGTTCATTATTTGGGATCCTTAACCTGGATTACCATCTGCTGGCACCAACATCGTACCAGCAACTGGGTACCGTATTGTTTTGATTTTTCTCCCAAATTTGGGTTATGTAGTGCTGCTTAAAAGTATTTTTTGTACTACTCATGCTGCTGCCACCTCAAGACTCTGTAATTGTGCCGCTCTGTGGTCTCCTCATGCTGCCGCCACCTACAGACTAGGTCATTGTGCCACTCTGTAGCCTACTCATGCTACTGCCAACTCCAGACTCTGTCATTGTGCCACTCTGTGGCCTACTCATGCTGCTGCCACCTCCAGACTCTCTCATTATGCCACTTTGTGGCCTAATCATGCTGCTGCCCCCTCCAGACTCTGTCATTGTGCCACTTTGTGGCCTATTCATGCTGCTTCCACCCCCAGACCCTGTGGTCTCCTTATAATGCTTCCACCTCACCACTATGTCATAGGTGCACTCTGTGGACTTCTCATGCTGTTTCCACACTCTCCACTTCATGACTGGTCCATTATTGTGGCTTTCGGCCTGTCTGACATCATCATTTATTTGACACTTCTTCAGATTCTTTGGATCTGTCAAAAGGAAGGAAAAACGAGACACACAATGGATCCTGTCTGTGTAGCAGCTTTACGGGGTAGAAAACACAGAAGACATGCAAATATTCCATTCACGTGTCATCTCTGTTTTAGATCCACTTTTTTTTTGGCCTTTAGCAATACTGATGGATTATTGAGCAAATGCTGACCGAGTGAAGGCGTATACTCCACAGACAGGATCCGTTTTTTGTGGGTTATTGTTCTGACGGTTTAGAGAGTGCACTTCTTCTTGATGGTAACATCTACCTGAAAGGCTGAATTGATACTTGAGTTATTTGGTCAGTTTTGGCCCCGTGACTGCCCAAATAAGTGAAGTATGCAGTGATTCTAAGAGCGACACCTGTCATCTGCATGTCATACGGACCCACAGTATTATTTTACTACCAAAGCAGACTCCCTATGTGTGTTACTACAAGGCACAGTGTTCTACACCACTATAAAGGCTCTCAGCAGCCAGGAAATAGACATGTTTTAACGTAATTCGCCACAAAAATATTCGGATCAAATCAAATTTTTCCACAAAAATTTGGCAAGCCGGCTAATTGAATTTTTTTAAAATTCGCTCATCTATAAAAATAAAGGTTCTAGGGTGAGGATAAACAATATATATTGTATATATTATTATTATTTATATATATATATATATATATATTATAGTCGATAAAGAACATCCTTTTCTGGTGCCATTACTGATCTTAACTACAGGAGATAATGTATTGTTAACTTTTATGAATGCGCTTGGCGATATGTACATGGAGAATGTAGCTGGTATGAATTGTGATGGGAAACCAAACTTGTGGAGAGCACTAGGTATGAAGAGCCATGCGCCCTTTCAAATGCTTTTTCTGCATTGTTTCTAAAAGGATGGGTGGGCTATTCTGTTTCTTAGTGAATTAGCTATGGGATAGATGACTTTATAAGTTTTCTCTTTACTTTCTCTCCCTGGAACAAAACCCATTTTGTCTGGGTGTCTTAGTGTGGGTCATAGTGGTTTTAGTCTTGAGGCCAGAATTTTAGTATACATCTTCATGTTTAGGTTCAGTCAAGAGATTGGGCGATAATTAAAAGATAAGGTTGGGTCTTTTTGTGGCTTATGTATTCAAGCAATATATACTATCAAAGACTGCAGCAGAAAGGTGGAGCTCTTCAAGGAGTAATTGAAGGAGTAATTTTCTAAAAGAAAAGGTGAATGGATCTCAGAAGAGGCTTTGTAATAGTGAAGTCGAAGACCATCTTGCCATGGATTTTAGGGAAGTTAATAATTCCTTATCAGAGATGGGGGTTGCACAAGTTCGAAGCTTGATCTGGGGAGATGGAGGGAAGAGTTATAGAATCTAGGAAAGTTTTAGTAAGATTTGCTTTACCTCCTTTAATCACCGCTGGATCCTGATCATCTATATACCATAAAGTGCTAAATAGTATTTGTGAAAGGACTTGGTAGGTAATTGACATAGGTGGAGTTGAGTGAACACCTGGAAGTGCGGGTTCGACAGGTTCGGCCGAACTTTGTCGCAAAGTTCGAGTTCGGAACCCGAAAGTCAATGGGGACCCAAAATTTGGGGGCACTAAAATGGCTCTAAAAGAGTTATGGAAAGGGCTAGAGGGCTGCATATGGCAGCAAAATGTGGTAAGAGCATGACAAGTGCCCAAATGTGGATTGGGAAATTAATTAAAATAAAATAAATAAAAATAACGATCTTCTTGAACTAGGAGGAGGTCCATATGGAGTAGGAGGTTGAGGTGATGGTGGACGTGGCGGTGTAGGTGGAAGCGGCAGTGGAGGAGGAGGTGTTAGCCAACACTTAAAATTTTTTTAATCTAATTTGGGTAGACCAAACATTGTGGAATATATAAAATAAAACAAAAAGAAAATATGCTGGAGTTTAACAATGGCTGCGTGAGGCAAGTATACATGTCTATTCTGCACAAGGTACGGACAAGTCCTGTGGGATCCATGCCTGGTTCATTTTTATGAATGTTAGCTTGTCCACGTTGGCTGTGGACAGGAGGCTGCACTTGTCTGTGATAACGCCCCCTGCCATGCTAAATACACGTTCAGACAATACACTGGCTGCAGGGCAGGCCAGAATCTCCAAGGTGTAAAAAGGGCATGCTCAGGCCATGTGCCCAATTTGTAGACCCAGAAGTTGAATGGGGCAGACCCATCAGTCAGTACGTGTAGGCGTGTGCACACATACTGCTCCACCATGTTGCTGAAATGCTGCCTCCTGCTAAGACGTTGCATATCAGCTTGTGGTGCTGGTTGTTGGTGCATAGTGACAAAGCTTTTCCACATTTTGGCCATGCTAACCCTGCCTTCTGAGGTGCTGGCGGTGCCCCAGATGCGTTGGCGACCTCTTCCTCCTCCTCTGCCTTCGCCTTGTGCTTCCACTGAGCCCCCGCTGTCAGGTGGGAATGCCATCAGCAGCGTGTCTACCAGCGTGCGCTTGTAGTCTCGCATTTTCCGATCATGCTCCAGTGGGGGAATTAAGGACGGCACGTTGTCCTTGTAATTTGGATCCAGCCATGTGGCCACCCAGTAATAAGCACAGGTTAGTATGTGGGCAACACGGCGACACAAGCTGTCCTCTTGTCCTCTGTGGGAGGTGTATCGTCTGTGTCCTCGGTATCCCCCAGCCACGCTGCAGTGATGGCCCTGAGCTGCTTTGGGTGCCACCCTACTGTGAACACGGTTCCTCCTCATCCTCCCCCTCCTCCAGAACTGTGCCCTGGCTGGACAATTGTGTACTAGGCCTATGTTGGTGCAGGAAGCCACCCTCTGAGCCACTTGTGAATAACTGGCCTGATAACCATGGGAATGATCCCTCTTCATCCTCCTCTTCCTCCTGTGCCACATCCTCTTCCATCATTACCAAAGCGTTTTTTCAAGGAGACATAGAAGTGGGATAGTAACTCTGAGAACGTGTCATTGGCACTGGTCATGTTTGTGGAGTAGTCAAAACAGCGCAACAAGGCACACAGGTCTTGCTTGGAGGCCTATTCAGTAGCGGTGAAGTGGTGCTGTGACACAGAGCGACTCACCCTTGTGTGCTGCAGCTGAAACTCCACTATTGCCTGCTGCTGCTCGCACAGTCTCCCCAGCATGTGCAAGGTGGAGTTCCACCTTCTGGGCACGTCGCATATGAGGCGGTGAGTGGGAAGGCTGAATGCGCGCACAGAAGCCCCACACTTTCTGCAGCAGCTCTGACATATCGAGGTAGTTTTTCAGGAATTTCTGCACCACCAAATTCAGGCAAGGGATATGCGTCAAACTGGCTAGGCCCAGAGCTGCTACGAGATTTTACACATTATCGCACACCAGGCCGGGTTTGAGGCCTCTGTGGCACCGACCACTCATCAGTCTGTTGTTCCATGCCTGTCCACAGCTCCTGTGAGCTGTGGGGTTTGTCCCCCAAACAGATGAGTTTCAAAATTGCCTGCTGTCGTTTTCCCCAGGCTGTGCTGAAGTTGGTGGTGAAGGTGTTATGCTGACTGGATGAGGAGGTGTTAGAGGAGGAGTAGGAGGAGGAGGCAACAGGAGGCAAAGAGAAATGCCCTGCAATCATCGGTGGCGGAAGGATATGCACTAAACCGCTATCTGCCTCAGGCCCAGCCGACACTACATTTACCCAGTGTGCTGTTAAGGAGATATAATGTTCCTGTCCGTGCTTACTGGTCCAAGTATCGGTAGTTATCTGGACCTTGCCACAGATGGCGTTGCGCAGTGCACACCTGATTTTGTTCCCCACTTGTTTGTGCAGGTAAAGGATGGCTCACCTGGAAAAGTAGTGGCGGCTGAGAACGACGTACTGTGGGACAGCCAATGCCATAAGGTTTTTAAAACTCTCCATCTCCACCAGACGGAATGACAGCATTTCAAAGGCCAGGAATTTTGAAATGCTGGCATTCGGGGCCAGGAATCGTGGGTGGGTAGGGGCGTACTTCCTGTTTCGCTCCATTGTTTGGAAGATGGACAGCTGAACGCTTCCATGGGACATTGTGGTGCTGCTTGTTGAAGGTGACGGACGTGGGGGCGTTGCTAACACATCCTATGTTTGAGGGGTGGCCGGTGCCACTGTCACTCCAGAGGTGGAGGAAGAGGCCGAGACTGCAGCAGAAGAGGGAGTAGGAGGAGCCTGAGACCTTTTTTGGTCTTGGAGGTGTTTACTCCACTGCAGCTCGAGCTTTGCACTTAGATGCCTGGTTATGCAGGTTGTGCTCAGGTTTAGAAAGTTTATGCCTCGCTTCAGGATCTGATTGCATAGCGTTCAAACCACTCATGTCTTGTCATCTGCACATTGTCTGAAGTACTGACACGCCAGGGAATTCCTTGGAGCTGGCTTTGTTGTGCTCGGTCCCTGGGTGCGGTGGCAGTAGCAGGCGTACTGTCTAGGGGACGGCCGCTCTGCTTTTGCACCCTGCTCCCTCTTTTTCAGTGCTAGTGGCTTTGTGCGACCACTGCCTCTCCCTCTGAACTGCACAGGTCATTTGCATGACCTTGATTCCATGTGGGGTCTAGGACCTCATCGTCCTCCACATCATCTTCCACCCAGTCTTCACCACTGGCCTCCTTGTTGGTTTGCACACTGCAGAAAGCCACAGCAGTTGGCACCTGTGTTTCGTCATCATCAGAGACATGCTGCGGTTGTCTTCCCATGTCCTTATACTCAAACATAAGTGGTTGGGCATCAGTGCACTCAATCTCTTCCACTTCTGGGGCAGGGCTAGATAGATGGCCCTGGGAATCCCTGCCATCAGACTCATCAAAAAGCATAAGAGACTGCTGCATGACTTGGGGCTCAGACTGGTTGGCTGATTTGCAAGAGGGTGAGGTGCTTGATAGATGCCCATGGCCTGCAGGTGCCAACTCTGAGCTTTCAGCAGTGGAGCGGGTGGGAGACAATGTGAAGGTACTGGAGGCACTGTCAGCCACCCAATCTACTAGCGACTGTAATTGTTCTGGCCTCAACATTCGTACAGCGGCATTCGGGCCTACTAAATAACGCTGAAGGCTTTGTCGTCTACGCGCACACAAGGAAGGTGTTTCATTTGGGCATGTAGCTGGCACAGATCGACCACGTCCTCTCCCTGCAACAGGAGCTCCACCAACACCACCAGCACCACGACCAGGGCCAGGTCCCTTATTTGACGCTCTCCTCATTTTCTGAGGTCACCCACCCAAGTAACAGACATTTTTACTAAATTTAGTTTCCTGTCAGCAATGCAGAGCAGGGGTTTTTCACCGGCAAAACTGGGTTAATGTCACTCACCAATGGAACAGATGACTTTTAGAAATTTAGGTCCCTGTCACCTATGCAGAGCAAGGGTTTGTACACGGCAAAAATGGTAAAATGTCACCCAAGAATGTAACAGAGGATTTTTAGAAGTATAGGTCCCTGTCACCTATGCAGAGCAGGGGTTTGTGTACGGAAAAAATGGGTTAATGTCACCCACCAATGTAAAAAAGGATTTTTAGAAATATAGGTCCCTGTCAAATATGCAGAGCAGGGGTTTGTATACTGCAAAACTGGGTTATGTCACCCACCAATGTAACAGAGGATTTTTAGAAATATAGTTCCCTGTCACCTATGCAGAGCTGGGGTTTGTTTACAGCAAAACTGGTAAAGTGTCACCCAAGAATGTAACAGGATTTTTAGAAATATAGGTCCCTGTCACCCATGCAGAGCAAGGGTTTGTATACGGCAAAAATGGTAAAATGTCACCCACCAATGTAACAGACAAATTTTTAAAAAAAATATTACCCTGACTGCTATATGCACATATGCAGTGCAGGTGCACTTAAAAAATGGGTAAATGTTGCCCACTAAACTAAAAGAACAGGATTAAATTATTGTCCCTGGCACATATGCAGGTGCAAGTGCACTACACTTGCACAAAATGGCTGCCGCCACCCACCTAACTAACGGACGGATAAAACTTATTTTTCTGTGTCACTGGGCTCATGGGTAAAAAAAATGTAGCGGAGCACCCACAAAAATAATCATTGTAGTTTGCAGAACCAGAATTTTTTCCTACTTTTGTTGTGTTACAGTGTAGAATCTCAAAAACTTGTCATACAGTTGGTCTTCCATGGTTGTCAAAATTTGAAAAGGTTTGGTGTCATAGAGAGGAGAGAGAAACATGCATAACAAGTTACAATACATAACATTAACTATGCACTGATGGGGTAGCGCCATCTACTGTCAAATTAGAGACAGAGTGAGAAACCCAGTGAAGTGATAACATTATGGCCTAGATGGATATAGTCTGGCCTAGGCTATTTTACACCCCAGGGTATAGTTTGGCCTAGGACAGTTAATCCCCAGGGTATACCCTGGCCTGGGCCAAACTATACCCTGGTTTAATCTGGGAAGGGGTTAGTTTGGCCTGCTACACCAGGGAATTATCCGAGTGTACACTGATGAGCAAAAGGGTAACAATGTTTTGAATTGAATTTCAGGCTCCATATCTCACCATCCACTACAGCTTCGAACATGAGACTACTATAATTTTATAGACAATCATCTTAGCTATCTCATACATAAATTGAATTTAAAACTATTTAGCATATGATTAGTTATACAGTTTTTTGTCATGTAACTTTATTGTTACTGTTTTGCTCCTAAAATTTTCAATTTTAAGTTTTATTATTTTGTTAGCATTTTGTAAATCCATATTTGCCTTTCAACGCTGCCTTAATCCTCCTGGGCACAGAAACTTGAGCCAAAGCTTCTTATGATGGTATTGAAGTCAAGGCTTCTTCACCTTTTTTGGGCCACCATTCCAGACTTGTGTAATGCACATCTCACGATCTGAGGGGTTCAGACAGCTCCAAATATTTGACAAGGAGCTGTTTCTCCTCAGCTTTTTAATACCTGCCAATGCTTTAGAAGGGACTGTATTTTTCCCAGTAGAGGAATCCAAAATTGGTTCTAGGTAGAGATGAGCGAATTTTTCATAAATTTGATTCGGCCGGTTCGCCGAATTTTACGGAAAAATTAGTTTTGATCAGAATTTTTTTTGTGGCGAATCTCGTTAAAAAAGTATATTTCCGGGCTGCAGAAAGCCTTTATAGGGGTGTAGAAAACTGTGCCTTGCTGTAAGACGCATAGGGAGTCTGCTATGGTAGTGAAACAATATTGTGAGTTAGTATGACAAGCACATGACAGGTGTCGCTCTTAGAATCACTGCATACTTCACTTATTTGGGCAGTCACAGGGCCAAAACTGACCAAAAAACTCAAGTATCAACTCAGCCTTACAGGTCAATGTTAGCGTCAAGAAGAAGCGCACTTCTTTTACACCCTCATCAGCGGATTCCACATAGATGTCTACAGAACCTGTTCTACTAAACGCTTATACAAGTAGAGGCCCCCGACAGAGTGAAGAGGGTGTCAGCAGTAAATTTGTGTTGATGTCACCGCTTATTTTGCCCTTCCTATAAACCGTCAGAACAATAACCCACAAAAAACAGATTCTGTCTGTGGAGCATACGCCTTCACTTGATCAGCATTTTCTCAATAATCCATCAGTATTGCTAATGCCAAAATAAAAGAGGAGTGGATCTAAAACAGAGATGAAACGTGAATGGAATATTTGCATGTCTTCTGTGTTTTGTAGCCACTCCTACTTTTGGCTACCAAATCATAAGCCAATTCTGATGGGACCATACAGGCCTTACAGCTGCTACACAGACAGGATCCATTGTGCGTCACATTTTTCCTTCCTTCTGACAGATCTGTAGAAGTGTCAAATAAATGATGATGTCAGCCAGGCCGAAAGGCAAAATAGTGGCTCAGTAATGAAGTGGGGAGGGTGGGAACAGCATGAGAAGTCCACAGTGTGGCCCAATGACAGGGTCTGGAGGTGTAAGCAGTATGAGGAGGCCACCGTGTGGCACAATGACAAAGTCTGCGGTTCCCCATTCTCTGATCCGTCAACAATAACCCAGAAAAAACGGATCCTGTCTGTGCAGCATACGCCTTCACACGGTCAGCAGTGGCGTACATACAGGGGTCGCAGAGGTCGCAGTTGCGACCGGGCCCGGCACTCCAGGGAGCCCGGCTGCCTGTGGACCCACTCCCCAGGCCAGCAGGCTACCCTAATTCATGTTGTACTCACATGTAATGGAGCACTCTGATGGGGCCCAGCACGAAGTACAGAGCGCTCCATTACATGTATAATGTGGGGTGGGGGGGAGCGCGCACTCACTCACACCCGGCAGGCATTTCTTTTCCGTAGTGAAGCAGGGAAACCTCTTTCATCCCTGCTTCACTGATCTTCACAGCTCAGGAGCTCCCCCTGCTGGCCCCAGATCACGCTGCTGGCTGTGGAAGGAGATCTGAGAGCCCAGGAATCTGCCTTCAGCACAGCCAGCACCGCAATGAGTGAGGGAGCCTGTCATCAGGGAAGAAGGTAAGTAAGTTTTTTTTTTCTAAGGCTGCAGACTGGGGGCAAAGGGCAAGGGGGGGGGCATAACTAATTTGAGGGGGCACCTAATCAGGCATTACTGTGAGGGGGCGGGCACATATGAAGGCATAACTATGAGGATTGAGGGGGCACATATGAAAGCATAACTACTGTGAGGGGGCAGGTAATCTGGCATAACCACTGTGAGGGGCACATATGTGGGCATATGTAATGTGAGGGACACATAATGTGGCATAACTACTGTGAGGGGGCACATATCTGGGCATAAATATTTTGAAGGGGCACATAATCTGGCATAACCACTCTGAGGGGGCACATATCTGGGCATATCTACTTTGAGGGGGCACATAACTGGGCATAAATACTGTGAAGGGGCACATATGCTGGTCATTACTACTGTGAGGGGGCACATATTTGGCATTACTACTGTGAGGGGGCACATATCTTGGCATATTACTGTGAGGGGACACATAATCTGGCAGTACTACTGTGAGAGGGGAACATATTTGGCATTACTAGTGTGAAGGGGCATATATCTGGGCATATTACTGTGAGGGGACACATATTCTGGTCATTACTACTGTGAGGGGGCACATATTTGGCATTACTACTGTGAGGGGACACATAACTGGGCATAATTACTGTGAGGGGGCACATATCTGAGTATAACTACTGTTACAGAAACAAAGGTGGGCATTAGTAATGTGAGGGGCCTCAAGGTGGGCATTAGTACTGTGTGGTAGCACTAGATTACCCTGCTATACATTGGCATGTCTTAAAGGCCAGCACAGCGCCCCCTGCTGGTGATTTCACAGGGTCAGTCGCCATCCCTTCCTGATGTGATTATTCTTTTTTTCTCACCACAGGGACCTTGTTCTGGATCCAGTGGACATCACGCCGACACCAGCAACACTCTGGATGAGGTAGGACCAGATTTTATTAGTTAGGACTGGGTGAGTGTAGCCATGCATTAGGGTTAGGGCTCTTTAACATCCTGTACGGGTAAGCTACTGTGTGAATGAGTTGCAAGCCCTGCTCCAAACAGCAGAGACACGGAGCACTAA
Source organism: Bufotes viridis (assembly GCA_033119425.1). NCBI lineage: Eukaryota > Metazoa > Chordata > Amphibia > Anura > Bufonidae > Bufotes > Bufotes viridis. Next base: position 196,975,881 of record CM065591.1, on the reverse strand, counting down.
CAGGATTGATAATGCTCCGTGCCTCTCTGTGATCTTTTTACTACAAAATCACAATGAGATAAAGTTGTCACCATGATTTTGTAGTTAAAAGATCACAGAGAGGCACAGAGCATTATCAATCCTGTTAGTGCTCTGTGTCTCTGCTGTCTGGAGCGGGGCTTGGCACTCATTCACGCAGCGGATTAGCCGCACGGAAACGGCAAGTGATAGGTTACATTTTTGTAATATACTTTATTTAGCCAAAACGTTTAATTTTAGTAGTAAACTGGGGCTGAAATGGCCATTAGCCGCGCTCTCAGAAATGGGGGGGGGCGACGGGGAGGTGGCCCCATGGATCGATTTCGCATCGGGGCCCCATGGATTGTGTGTACGCCACTGACGGTCAGCATTTGCTCAATAATCCATCAGTATTGCTAAAGGCAAAAAAAAAACAGAGATGACACATGAATAGAATATTTGTATGTCTTCTGTGTTTGCTACCCACTCCTGCTTTTGCCTACCCAATCATAAGCCAATTCTGATGGGACCATACAGGCCTTAAAGCTGCTACACAGATGGGATCTGTTGTGCGTCTCCTTTTTCATTCCTTCTGACAGATCAGAAGAAGTGTCAAATAAATGATGATGTCAGCCAGGCCGAAAGCCAAAATAGTGGAACAGTCATGAAGTACAATGACAAAGTCTGGAGGTGTCGGCAGCATCAGGAGGCGGCCACAGAGTGGCACAATGACAGAGTCTGGAGTTGGCAGCAGCATGAGTAGGCCACCGAGTGACACAATGACAGAGTCTGGAGGTGTTGGCAGCATCAGCATCAGGAGGAGGCCACAGAGTGGAACAATGAACTAGTCTGGAGGTGGTGGCAGAATGAAGAGACCACAGAGCGGCATAATGACAAAGTCTGGAGTTGGCAGCAGCATGAGGAAGCCACAGAATGGCACAATGATAGCGTCTGGAGGTGTCGGCAGCAGCAGTATCAGGAGGAGGCCACAGAGTGGCACAATGACAGATCCTGGAGTTGGCAGCAGCATGAGGAGGCCACAGAGTGGCACGATGAGAGAGTCTGGAGTTTGCAGCAGCATGAGGAAACCACAGAGTGGCACAATAACAGAGTCTGGAGGTGTCGGCAGCAGCAGCATCAGGAGGAGGCCACAGATTGGCTCAATGACAGAGTCTGGAGTTGGCAGTAGCATGAGGAAGCCACAGAGTGGCACAATGACAAAGTGTGGAGGTGGCAGCAGCATGAGTAGGCCACAGAGTGGCACAATGACAGACTGTGGAGGTGGCAGCAGCATGAGGAAGCCATAGAATGGCACAATCAAAGAGTGTGGAGATGGCAGCAGCATGAGAAAGCCACAGAATGGCACAACAACAGAGTGTCGATCAACCAAGATACTTCTGGGGGAACCTGCCTGTTATGAACAGAACTCTAGTAGCTACAGACAATAAGAAGACAAAGCGTCAAGATAGCTTTGAGGGCGGAAGAGTTCATCAAAATACGTCACTAAAGATTTTACCGCATATAACCACAGCGCCCACCACTGAATTAAAATTGTTTTTCCACCAAAATACGTCAATAAAGATTTTATCACATATAACTGCAGCGCTGAACGCTGAATACAATTTTTTTTCCCACTGAAATACATCACAAAAGATTTTACCACATATAACTGCAGTGCTGAACACTGAATACAATTTCTTTTTCGACCAAAATAAGTCACATAAGATTTTACCGCATACTACTACAGCGCTTATTGTTGAATAAAATTTGTTTTTCCACGAAAAGACTTCAATAAAGACTTTACCACATACAACTGCAGCGCAGAACGCTGAATACAATTTTTTTTCCACCGAAATACATCACAAAAGATTTAACCACATAACTACAGCGCTGAACACTGAATACAATTTTTTTCCGACCTAAATTAGTCACAAAAGATTTTACCGCATATAGCTGCAGCGCGGAATGCTGAATCAAATTTTTTTTCCCACCGAAATACGTCAATAAAGATTTTACCACATATAACAGAGCACAGAGATGGTGAAGAGGGTCTTCGGATTCCCCCCGCACTATACGGACATCTCAGAAATGAACCGCTGCTCCCGCAAACAGCTCCTGGGAAGGTCATGGAGCGTCCCGGTCATCCGGCATCTATTCGCTCTGCTGAAGGATTATTTTAAAATTATGTAGAAGACACACAGATCCCCCACGCTGCAGATTTATCAAGGAGATTTTTCTACATATAACTACAGTCATGAACACTGAATAAATTTTGTTTTTCGACCGAAATACGTCACAAAAGATTTTACCGCATATTATTACAGCTCTGAACGCTGAATAAAATTAGTTTTTTGACCGAAATACGTCAGTAAAAGGTTTTGCCACATATAACTGCAACAGTGAACGCTGAATATATTTAGTTTTTCTACCGAAATATGTCACTAAAGGTTTTAGCATATATAACTGCAGCTCGGAACGCTGAATAAAAGTTTTTTTTCCTCCAAAATACGTAAATAATACACATATAACTGCAGTGCTGAAAGCTGAATAAAATTTGTTTTCCGACCGAAATAAGTCACAAAAGATTTTACCACATATAACTGCAGCGCTGAACACAAATTTTTTTTTCCACCGAAATAAATGACAAAAGATTTTACCACATATAACTGCAGCGCTGAATGCTGAATAAAATTAGTTTTACCAAGATTTTACCACATATAACGCTGCACGGAGATGGAGAGGGTCTTTGGATTTCCCCCACACTATACGGACGTCTCTGAAATGAACAGCTGCTTCCGACAGCAGCTCCTGGGAAGGTCATGGAGCGTCCCGGTCATCTGGAATTCACTCCGCTGAAGGATTATTTTGAAAGTGTGTAGAAGCCACACGTGGCCCCCACGCTGCATATTTATCATGGAGACCTCATGGAGATTTTACCGCAGATAACTACAGCACTGAACGCTGAATAAATTTTGTTTTTCAACCGAAATACGTCACAAAAGATTTTACCGCACATTACTACAGTGCTGAAAGCTGAATAAAATTAGTTTTTCGACTGAAAAAGGTTTTGCCACATATAACTGCAACAGTGAGCGCTGAATATATTTAGTTTTTCTGCCGAAATACGTGACTAAAGGTTTTAGCAGATATAACTGCAGCACGGAACACTGAATAAAATTAGTTTTTCCACCAAAATACATCAATAAAGATTTTACCACATATAACTGCAGTGCTGAATGCTGAATACAATTTGTTTTTTGACCTAAATATGTCACAAATGATTTTACCGCATATAACTACAGCGCTGAACGCTGAATAAAATTTGTTTTTCGACTGAAATACGTCAGTAAAGGTTTTGCCACATATACCTGCACCAGTGAACGCTGAATATATTTTATTTTTCTACAGAAATACGTCACCAAACGTTTTACCACATATGACTGCAAAAGTGAACGCTGAATATATTTTGTTTTTGTACTGAAATAATAATAACGGCAGAAATTAAATGCGTATATATTTTTCATTTTGTACCGAAATAGGCCACTTAAACTCTTTTTCCTTTTTGGACTAAAATAGGACACTGAACGCTTTCACCACATATAACTGCAGAATAGAACTGAGAATATATTTTTCTTTTGGTACTGAAATAGGCCAGTAAACGCTTTTACCAGAAATAACTGCACCAGTGAAGTGCGTATATATTTCTCTTTCTGTAGTGAAATTGGTCACTAAACGCTTTTGCCACAAATAACTGCACCAGTGAAGTGCGCATATATATTTTTTTTCTGTACTACCATAGGCCACTAAACACTTTCAACACATAACTGCAGAAGTGAACTGAGAATATATTTTTATTTTTGTACTAAAATAGGCAACTAAATGCTTTTGCTGCAAATAAATGCACCAGTAAAGTACGTATATATTTTTCTTTTTGTACTGAGAATATGTCACTAAACGTTTTCACCACAAATAACTGCAGAAGCCACAGATATAAGCAGCCTAGCACTTGCACACCAAGAACAAGTTGCTGAAATGACAGTGCTGTTTAATGGCTTTTTGGAAGTTATCTTTCCCTGCACTTGTAAATCGCTTTCTAGCACTGTCCCTAGCGCCTTCGGACATCTGTCCCTGCACTAAGATGCTGTGAAATGATTCATTTTTTTTCACAATGAGGTTTTTCCAATTGCTGTCCCTAGCGCCAGCAGTCAGAACGCTGGAAAATGTTTGATTCTAAGATGGTCGCTGTATTTATAGGGCTGTGACATCACATAGGGCTGGCTGGCTGCTGATTGGCTGAATGCATGCATGTCAATCTGGGTGATCCCGCCTTCCCAGAGTTCCTTGCCCCATGTCTTAAGTCTGCACACGTGTGGCCACCATTTTAGGAAAAATTGTGATTCTTTACCACGAAGCGAGAGGAAATCCACTTTGTCAGCTTCGATTCGCTTATCTCTAGTTCTAGGGAAACATAAAAATCTCCTGCTACTATAGTAAGACCCTTTCTAAATTCCTCCAGTAATGGTAGGATTGTAGAAAACCACTGGAGTTGTGTTGTATTTGGAGCATATAAGTTAGCAAATGTTTGCATCCGTAAGTCTATGTAGCATTTCACAAAAATAAATCTGCCTGTAGGGTTCGCTTTAGTAGCCTTAAGATCGATGTTTGTGTGTTTGTGAAATCCTATGCTAACCCCAAGTTTATTAGTTAAGGGTGATGTACTGTCATACCAACAGTTAAAAGAGAAGCGGAAGAAATTAAGAGTGTGACTGTTTAAAATTGGTTTCCTTTAGGAAAATAATTTGTGATTTTTCTGTTTAGAAATGGTAAACTATTTGGCCTTTTTTAGGGGGTGAGTTCAGGCATCTAGTGTTATAGCTAACCAATCGTAAGTCATACTGACAAAGTGAATTGTGTTAGAGCATGTCTGCTATATCCCCAGTAAGAGCTGATGTTTTTGTCAGGGTGACAAACTAAGACATATATACATTATTTTTTGTATATTATATATTCATGCTTAAAACTTCAAAGGGTTAATGGGTAGAGAGGAGTGAATTGAAGTTAACAAAGTGGAGTTTGATCCAAATTTCAGGAAAAATTAAATTCGTCCCGAAGGAATTACATTTTTCTAAAATGGCTGCTGCAAGTGTTAGAACAGGAAAAGTAAGAAGCCTGGGAATAGGGGATCAGGCACCATTCCATGGAATGCAGCCAGCCAGCCAATCAGCAGCTAGCCAGCCCCTGTGATGTCACAGCCCTATAAAAAGCCTCAGCCTGCTCAGTCTCCCCCATTTTCCAGTGAACTTAGTGAATGGGAGACAGCCACTAGGGACAGTGTTTTGGAAACAATTTATTCACAAAAAAACAAACCGAAAAAAAACTATTGAGCAGTTCAGGGAAAGATTATTCATAGTGTAGGGCAAGGATAGGGAGGTATTATCCACACTTTAGGGAGAGAGCAGGAATAAAAAGAAGAGTGTAAAGCCTGGGTAATATGAGCTATTATATTACACCTTTCTGCACAAATTGGGAATCCAAAGTGCTCTAATACTACTGATTTTCGGTTGATTTTTTTGATCAGTAACTCCAGTAATCCTTGCTTCTGTTATTATGGTGAAACTGCCTTCTGATACAAACAGTTTTGGGCTATATTTATTTTATCTATAAGTACATCCATTCATCCTTGCTTCTGGGGTGAAATTGCAGTCTAATACAAACATTTTTGGGGTGTAGTTAGTTGATATATAAGTACTTCCATTCATCCTTGCTTCTGGGCTGAAATTGCAGTCTGATACAAACAGTTTTGGGGTGTATTTATTTTATGTATAAGTACTTCCATCCATCCTTGCTTCTGGGATGAAATTTGTGGTCTGAAACATCTAGTTTTGGGTGTATTTAGTTGATATATAAGTACTTTCATTCATCCTTGCTTCTGGGGTGAAATAGCAGTGTGATACAAACAGTTTTGGGGTGTATTTATTTTGCATATAAGTACCTCCATTCATCCTTGCTTTTGGATCCACTACTGTTTGCTTTTGGACCTTAGCAATACTAATAGATTACTGAGCAAATGCTGTCCATGTGAAGGCGGATGCTCAAAACACAGGATCTGTTTGGGGGGGGGGGGGGGGTTGTTTTTATGGCAGATCGGAAGAAGGGCAAAATAAACAGTCACGTCAACACAAACTTAGGCCACTTTCACACGGGCGTCACGTTTGACGCCCGAATAAGAGGCAGGTGCGTTGCGGGAATATGCGCAATTTTTCCACGCGTGTGCAAACGTTTGTAATGAGTTTTGCACGCGCGTGTGAAAAATCGCCATGTTTGGTACCCAGACCCGAAGCCAGACGTCATCACTGAAGTCCGGTTTCAGGTAGAGTATTCTGGAGAATTTATTATTTTCCCTTATAACATGGTTATAAGGGAAAATAATAGCATTCTTAATAAAGAATGCTGTGTAAAATGAGGATGAAGGGGTTAAAAATAATAAAACTTAACTTAACTTAGCCACTTGATCGCGTAGTTGGCGATCTGTCTTCTCTCTTCAAGCTTCCGCTACCAGCTAAAGGACCTGTGATGACGTCACCTCACATAGTCCAATCACATGGTCCATCACCATGGTGATGGACCATGTTATTGGACCATGTGAGGTGACGTCATCACAGGTCCTTTAGAATGCAGCTAAAGCTTGAAGTGAGAAGAGATATCGCTAACTACGCGATCAAGTGGATAAGGTAAGTTAAGTTTTATTATTTTTAACCCCTTCATCCTCATTTTACAAAGCATTCTTTATTAAGAATGCTATTATTTTCCCTTATAACCATGTTATAAGGGAAAATAATAAAGATTGGGTCCCCGTCTCCTAGCAACCATGCGGGAAAATTGCACCGCATCCGCACTTGCTTGCGGATGCTTGCGATTTTCCCACACCCCCATTCACTTCTATGGGGCCTGCGTTGAGTGAAAAACGCAGAATATAGAGCATGCTGCGATTTTCACGCAACGCAAAAGTGATGCGTGAAAATCACCGCTCATGTGCACAGCCCCATAGAAATGAATGTGTCTAGATTCAGTGCGGGTGCAATGCGTCCACCTCACGCATTGCACCCGTGCGGAAAACTCACCCGTGTGAAAGGGGCCTTACTGCTGACACCCTCTCCACTTTGTCAGGGGGACACTACTTTCTATTAGCGTGTAACAGAACAGGTTCTGTAGAAATCTATGTGGAATCAGCTGATGACGGTGTAAAAGAAGTTTGCTCTTTCACTTTACAGTAGAATCTTGGGCCGCTGCACAGCTTTTTTTATACCTGGCTGAGTTTATACTTGAGTTATTTGGTCAGTTTTGGCCCCATAACTGACCAAATAAGTGAAGTGTCACCTGAGTGTCATACTGCCTCACAATACTTTTTCACTACCATAGCAGACTCCCTATGCATGTTTCTACAATGCACAGTGTTCTACATCAATATACAGGCTGTCTGCAACCAGGAAGTAGCTGTTTTTTAATGTGATTCATCACAAATAAATTGAATTAGAATTAAATATTTTGGGGAAATTTGGCTCAACGTCCGAATCGAATTTTTGAAAAATTTGCTCATCTCTATTAATGGGTTGGAGTGCCTTGGCTGTGAGGTGGGGTTACAACCACAAATTTTTTCTGAGACTGGGCAAGCCAGTGGAGAATTATGGGATGGATGGGTACCATATTGCCTTTGTTTGAAGAGAGTAAAGATGAGCCTCAAACCCCTGTAGCCCTGGTCACTAAAAGGACTCGCTGGAGGGCAGGACACATCAGATAACATTCTATGTTAACCATATGATTAGGGAAAGGAAACCTAGGGTGTGTTTGCCCAGCCAAAGTTTAAAAAAAACATCTAATTATGTGGGGGGCTGTGTGTGGAGCCATGACATAACATCAGGACACAGCTCCCTGGATGAGATGACTATGGGAATTCCAAGCTGGCACAAACTAATGAACCACATCTTTAGGGATGTGAGTATAGTTTTCATGTAATCCCATTTGTTTTACCCATCTTTGGATTGTCTGACTGTAACTGTAACTTGTATGCACTGTTGTTAAATCATATTGAACCATTTAATTTAATAGCTACTGTGTTTGGCAGCAGTTGCTGTGCAATCGTTAATTTCTAACAATAATTTGTTTTCCCTTAGTCCTAACAGCAGCACAGATGGGGGTTAACCACCCCCCGTGGACTGGCAGGACCGGCGGAATGTTTAATGAGCCCAAGACTAATAACTCAATTTAACAATTAAGTATCTCCTTAAAAGGAGGAAGTCAATCCCCAGCCCACTGTGTTTATAGTAAGAGAAAAACTAGACTTACTAGGGTGGGAAATTTGTGTGCTGCTGTTAGGACTAAGGGAAAACAAATTATCGTTAGAAATGAACGATTCCCTTACGTTCTACCAGCAGCACAGATGGGGAGATAGCAAGAAGAAACCCCTAGGGAGGGCCTTCCTGCCTGGCAAAACTAAGAAAAGTCTGCCCAAAGGCCGAAAACTCAGCTAGACTGGCATCTAGTCTATAATGGGAGATGAATGTCGATTCAGAGCTCCAGGAGGCAGCTTTGCAAATCATGTTGAGAGGCAGAAGACTCCTCTCGGCAAAAGAAGTAGCCACAACTCTAGTAGAGTGGGCCTTCACGAATCCCGGAGGGTCCAGAGATTGTGGAAACAAAGGATTCCTTAATAGCCTCCTCAATCCACCGACTGATGGAAGGTTTGGATGCCTTTTAGCCTTTAAACTTACCGGCAACAGGATTAGCAGATTCTCATCTTTCCTGAACTCCTTGATCTATCCATATAGATCCGGAGACATCTCGAGACGTCCAGAGGATGTCTAGCAGGTTCCTAGGAGGAGGTGGTAGATGTCGACAGAACCGGGAGGAATATCACCCGGTTGATGTTCTGGAAGGAAGGAAATTTAGGCCTACAATACTGGAGGAATCTAAGAAGGTCCCAGTCATGTAAGAAAATGGTATAGGGCTCATGTGCTGAGAGAGCTTGAAGCTCAGAGACCCTCTTGGCCAAAGTCACTGCAAGGAGAAACACAAACTTCCAAGTGACGAACTTGATGTCCACCTCCTCTAACGGTTCAAAGGGGGGAGAAGCTAACCCCCTGAGAACTATTGAAAAACCCATTGAAAAAAAAAAGGGGTCTCAGTACTGTAGGCTTTAATCTTTCAGCTCCTTTAAGGAACAGTTTGATCAGCGGGTCCTTAGAAAAAAGCCTGTTAAGGCAAGCTGAGATGGCTGAAGCTTGAACCTTCAGAGTAGAAGGGCAAGGCCTCTATCAAGGCCGTCTTGCAGGAACTGAAGGATAGCGGAGAGCGGCGGATCTGCAGACGCCACCTCAGTTGAGGTACAACAGGATGAGAATATCCTCATAATACAAGAGTAGGCTCTCTTGGTAGAGTCCGCTCTAGAATGAGACAGCGTTCTCAGGACCGACTCTGAAAGCCCTTCTATTCTGGGAAGGGACTGATCAACCTCCAGGCTGTCAGGTTGAATCTGTGCAGATCTGAGCAGAGGTGAGTGTCCCACGACACCAGGGTCTGCAGTGGGGGGAGCCTCCAATATTGTCCTCGACTCAACTGGGTGAGCTAGGTAAACCAGGATCTCTTCGGCCAAAACAGTATGATGGCTATCACCGAGGCCTGATCCTGACGGATTTTCATCAATACCCTCGGTATCATGGAAAAGGGAGGGAAGATGTAAGCCAGCCTGAACCTCCAGGATATTGACAGAGCTTCTAACGCCAGGGGGTTGTCTTCCCTGTAAAGGGAGCAGAACCTCTCCACCTTGGCATTGAACCTTGTTGCCATGAGATCCACCTCTGGCATACCCACTTGAGGACTATCTGCTTGAATATCTCCGGATGTAAAGACCACTCCACCGACGGAAGACCGCGGCTCAGCCGCTATCATATTGAGGGAGCCTTGGATGTGGATCGCAGATAAGTGGGAAAGATACAACTCTGCCTAATCCAGAATCACCCCGATCTCTGACAGGAGGGGAAGTGATCACGTGCCTCCCTGCTGGTTGATGTAAAGTACCGCAGTCACATTGTCTGACTGGACTTTCACCGCTTTGCCCCAGATCTGAGGGGCTAAGTGAAGGAGGGCTAGCCGGATAGCTTGAATCTCGCGGAGATTGGATGAAAGAAGCCACTCCTGAGGAAACCAGGTCCCATGAACTGGAGAGTCGTCTAGGTGAGCGTCCCAGCCTACTTAGGACGCATCCGTAGTCAATATGACCCAGATTGGCTGGGTCATAGACTTCCCGTCTAAAAGATGGCACCACCATCTGAGGGAATACCGAGTTTGCCAAGTCAGGGAGCACAGGGAGTTTTAGCCCAGCAGGGCTGCCATTCCATTAGCAGAGGACCTCCGACTGTAGAGGGCGGAGGTGCCATAGAGCCCAAGGGACTGCTTCCGCAGACGCTGACATGAGCCCCAACATCTTCATGAGAGTCCGGATTGGAACTCGCCGGGGAAAGGAACTTGCCGTGTCCCGGATCTTCTTTCTGGAGTCAACTGGAGCGACATCCCAGTGGAGTCGATTATGAAGCCTAGATATCTTACTGAAGTCGACGGGCTCACGTTCGACTTCTACCAGCTAATGATCCAACCTAGGTGGAAAAGAAAGGAGATTGTTACCTGAAGAAGTTGGGTTAGGACCGCTAGAGCAGAGGCTTTCAAAGCCAGTCGTCCAGATAAGGAATGATGATCAGTCCTTGAAGCCTCAAAGCCGCCACCACAGAACCACCACCTTGGTAAAAGTGTGAGGGGCAGAAGAAATGCCAAAGGGAAGGGCAACAAACAGAAGATGCCTGATGACACAGGACACCTGGACCGTGATCCTGATATACTTCCTGGAACCAGGATGGATCGGGATGTGCAAATATGCATTCTTGAGGTCCAGGGTTGCTATCACGTCTCCAGGATTGACGACGTGAACTACTGACCTGATGGTTTCTACACGAAACTTCACCTTCCTTATAAATCGATTGAAATATCTCAGATCGATAATCATCCGGAGATCTCCTGAAGCCTTGGGAACCAGAAAAACTGGTGAATAGATCCCTAGGCCCTGTTCTCCTGCCGGAACCTCCTCCAGAGCCCCTTTGCAAATGTAGTCCTGAATGTAGGCCTCTAGGATCGCCTCCTTGGCAGCTTGTAGAAGGTTGATCTTGACAAACCTGTCCAGAGGAATAGAGGTGAGGTTGACTAAATAACCGTTGGAAATGATATTCAGGACCCAGGGATCTGAGATCTCTTGGATCCATTCTTCTCAGAAGTGGGAGAGACGACTCCCGACGGGTACATGAAGCTTAGGAATGGGGAAGCAGGAGTAACGGGAATTAACCAAGAGCCTCGAAGAGGCCCGTAGTCAGGAGTTGGATTTTCCATCTTTGGCTCCTCCACGAGAGCACCTCAAACCCTTTCGCTGTGCTCTCCAGTTACTACAAGAGCTTGTTTGCTGGCCAGACCTGCCACCGCGGTCTTATCTGCCCTGCCCTCGAAAGGACTGCTAGGGAAGGCTCTTCACCTTCTAGTCTGAAAGGCCCTCCATGATCTTATCTAGCGCCGAACCGAACAGAAGGTTGGGCTCGAATGGAAGGCCATATAAGCTGTATTTTGAGGAATTGTCAGCGACCCAAGGCTTAAGCCAAAATGGAATATGGGCCGCCGATCCCAGGGCCATGCTAAATATGAGCCCCTGATGTTATTTGATAGTATTGTTACAGGGTGCCAAAGGCACACTGGGTCTCCCATGAGCCGCAGACCTGCTGCTTAGCTTCAAGAGCAAGGATCTGTGTTTGGCCTCGTTCCCAGGACTTGCTTTGCTAGTGGGGAAGCTCCCTCGCTAGCTTCAACTGGAGCTGTGTGGTATCGCACAAGAAATCCGTAGCCAGGATGATGGTCTTGAAAGCAGCCAGTATGTCATCCTGGAAAAAACCTCTGGTTCGCATCAACTTGAATTTGATCCAGGCGAGACCGGAGGAACGTAGAGACTTCAAAAGCCACTATGGCAGCGGAAGCCGCAGCTGCCGTAACACCACGTCTTAGTGTGCACTCTGCAAGGGGGTCCTGCAGCTCGACCCATCGTCTGCAGGAACCAGAGTGTGCTTGGACAACTTGGCAATAGCCATGTCCACCTTGGGAATGGATCCCCATGAATCCACCAAGGGTTAAGCCATCGGGAACATGGATTTAAACTTCTTTGTTAAAACTGGACCTTTTCCAGGTTTTTTCCACTCTATATCATGACAGAGAGGAGGGTCTCATCCGCTTTGAAGACACAAGGTGCACAAGTAGCGGGAACGGGAGGCTCCCCACAGTCAACATCATGGTCCCCCGACCTGATGGACTTGAGCAATTTCTGTGTCTTTCCAGGGGAGAAAACGCAACGTCAGCTCCTCCTCCAACCGGTCTCCCAAGCTGGTCTTAGCCCAACCTTAAGCTGTTTAGCTTCTGCGATCTCACGAGTGCAGGTATGATCAGCTTACAATAACCGTAGACTGCTGCAATGGTAGCAGGATAGATGCTTCCTCTTGGAATCCACTTTCCTGCCTTCCGAATCCCGCGGAGAAGACATCACTGCGGGGAAAAAAGGGACAAATAAAACATTTGTAAACCACCTATCTACGCAGGAAAGGTAGAAAAACAGACCGGAGGCAGCTGAGGAAAAAAACACCACAAGTGGAACAACACCAATTTTAGGACTCTGGGAGCTAGCTGAAAAAGCATATGTAGCCAGAGACTGAACTGGAGCACACAGCCTCCCAAAATAGGGGAAGGGGAGGGATAGCCAATCCACCCTTCCCCCAGTAAATCCTCCACAGGAAGATGCATAAAAAAATCACATCTATGAATAAAATTGTGCCCGTGAAAAAATCACGGCCGGATTACCCGGAGGTGATGCAAAAGGAGAGTCCCCGCGTCACCTCCGGACCGAGAATCCTGGACCAAGGACGCCGCCAAAATACCCCAGCCAGGCGCAACTGAGCAAATAAGCTGCCGGCCAAACTGACAAGGTACCTAGGAAAAAAGGCAACGCCGTTACCCAAACGAAAAGAAGGCTCCCCGCACTTTCCATAAGAAAGGGGGGAACAAACCGCCTAGTCCACCTGTCCAGGAGGACAGAAAAAAACACAGTGGGCTGGGGGTTGACTTCCTCCTTTTAAGGAGATACTTAATTGTTAAATTGAGTTATTAGTCTTGGGCTCATTAAACATTCCGCCGGTCCTGCCAGTCCACGGGGGGTGGTTAACCCCCATCTGTGCTGCTGGTAGGACGTAAGGGAATAGGTGGGATAGTCCTAGCCTAGGCAGGAATCCCAGCAGAAATGGGTGGGGTCCCATAGGATAGAGTACTATACCCAGTTTTGTATAGCCTGGGAAATTCTGGGGACAGTCTTCTATATCAACAGACAGAAGAAAGCATGCCATGGTATGAGTGGTGAAAGGTGGTGTTTGGCATAGTGTGCTGTGACAGACAGTATGAACTGCAATTCTAAAAATGCCATTGTCTGTGAGCAGAGGATAAATAATTAAGGTAAGGGATGTTAGGATAATAAGTGAGTGTCTATTATATAATCTACGTCTTATAAGTAATAAGCCAGTAGACATTGCAACTCGGAATAACAGGTAGAGACTGCATGTCTCCAAAAAGAACCTAAACAAGTTCTTGCAAAAAAGGCTAAGGCCTCTTTCACACTAGCGTTGTTAGAATCCGGCGTGCACTTCCGTCGCCGGAATGCACGCCGGATCCTGCACAACGCAAGTGAACTGAAAGCATTTGAAGACTGATCAGTCTTCAAAATGCTTTCAGTGTTACTATGGCAGCCAGAACGCTACTAGCGTCCTCGTTGCCATAGTAGCAGTGGGGAGCGGGGGAGCGGCATACTTACATTCCGTGCGGCTCCCCGGGCGCTCCTGAATGACGTCAGAGCGCCCCGCGCGCATGGATCACGTGATCCGTGCGATCACGTGATCTATGCACTGGGGCGCCCTGACGTCATCCTAGAGCGTCCCGGGAGCCGCACGGAATGTAAGTATGCTGCTCCCCGCTCCCCTACTTTACTATGGCAACCAGGACTTTAGCGTCCTGGCTGCCATAGTAACCATTGACAAAGCTAAACGTCGGTTCCGGCAATGCGCGGAAACGACGTTTAGTAAAGGTCGGATCCAGACTAATGCCCTTCAATGGGCATTAATTCCGGATCCGGCGTTGCGGCATGTCTTCCGGATTTTTGGACGGAGACAAATCCGCAGCATGCTGCGCTTTTGTCAACGTCCAAAAAACGTTGACATACTGAACGGAAGACATCCTGATGCATCCTGAACGGATTTCTCTCCATTCAGGATGCATGGGGATAATCCTGATCAGTAGCTTTCCGTCCTAGAGACCCGAGGACGGATCTCTAGGACGGAAAGCTAAAACGCTAGTGTGAAAGAGGCCTAAGTAAAGTGTCAAAAAAAAATAAAAAAAAAATTGAATTATGCATGAACATAAATAAATGTGGAGAACATTTTGTTATATCAGAGGGTCTCTGAGAGGGAGTATGGTATCACATTCTCTGTATAGCAAATTAGCATCTTAGATTAGTTTATGAAATATAAAATGTGTATCATAGAATCCACATGAGTGGCCTGGGAAGCACCAAGAATCCAACTGTAGTGTGATCACATAGTGGTACTGTAGCTTAAAGAGGGAAAAGTGTCATCCCTAGGTCAACCACAGGATCTGCATAGGCAAAACAATGCTGACAGAAAGAGCAACATCGTTATCACAGTTAAGATATAATAATCACCACATACTGTCCATTAATGTTCCTCTGGGTGAAGGTGGCGAGGTGTCAGCTTTCCTGATTTCTTCTTAATTTTATGGGTCTTGCCATAGTTGACAGTCTCCCATGGTTCGGAGGGTGTGAATTCTGATGGTAAGGTAATATCAATTATCAAAAACTGTCTGGGATGTCAAGATTAGAGTTGAGCGAACCTGAACTGTATAGTGCGGGTTCGTACCGAATTTTGGGGTGATTGGACCCAGACCTGGACAGTTACTTAAGAGTTTGGGTTTGGTGTTCGGCGATTTCTATGCCACTTTTTGAAAGGCTGCAAAGCAGCCAATCAACAAGCGTCATTCTACTTGCCCCAAGAGGGCATCACAGACATGCCTCCTATTGGCATGGCTGTGATTGGCCAAGTGCAGCATGTGACCCAGCCTCTAGTTAAGCTGGAGTCACGTAGCGCCACCCGTCACTCTGCTCTGATTAGTGTAGGAATAGGATGCAGCTGCTGTGAGGGCGAGATTAGACAGGGAAGACTCAGCAAAATCACTTAATTAAATGATCGATCTACAGCTGTGAATCCTTCAACTTCTGTTAGTTCATTGCTCACTGGTTTTTAGGATGGCCAGAGCGTTTTTTTGTCACTTTTTCTGGGGTTATTAGCGGCCATTTTGTGACCTTTTGGTGCACCAGCACATGTTTGAAGCTGCCACCAAGTTCAACATACATTTTTGGGTTCAATAGTAAGCTTTTTTTTACAATATTCTACATCAGGGCTTGTGTTTATTGTCAAACCTTGAAACACAGGATAGAAATTGCTATATTTTATTGAGGGGTGAAATTCAATTGCCAAAATATTAATCCCCTAAATCAGTGGTTTCACCTGTTGCTGGCCAAGTGTAATACTGTCCGTAAAAGGATAGATTTTTTTTTCTGAGGCGAAATTCATTTGCCAAAATACCTATCCCCTAAATCTGGTGTTCCAGCTATGGCTGGCCAAGTGTAATACTGTCAGTCAAAGGATAGATTTTTTTCTGGGGTGAAATTCAATTGCCAAAATACCAATCCCCTAAATCAGTGGTTTCAGCTATTGCTGGCCAAGTGTAATACTGTCCGTAAAAGGATAGATTTTTTTTTCTGGGGTGAAATTTAATTGCCAAAATACCAATTCCCTAAATCTGGGGTTAGAAACATAGAAACATAGAATGTGTCGGCAGATAAGAACCATTTGGCCCATCTAGTCTGCCCAATATACTGAATACTATGAACAGCCCCTGGCCCTATCTTATATGAAGGATGGCCTTATGCCCATCCCATGCATGCTTAAACTCCTTCACTGTATTTGCAGCTACCACTTCTGCAGGAAGGCTATTCCATGCGTCCACTACTCTCTCAGTAAAGTAATACTTCCTGATATTACTTTTAAACCTTTGCCCCTCTAATTTAAAACTATGTCCTCTTGTTGCAGGGTTCCAACTGTTGCTGGCTAAGTGTAATACTGTCAGTCAAAGGATAGATTTTTTTCTGGGGTGAAATTCAATTGCCAAAATACCAATCTCCTAAATCAGTGTCTTCAGCTGTTGCAGGCCAAGTATAATACTGTCCGTAAAAGGATTGATTTTTTTTTTCTGGGGTGAAATTCAATTGCCAAAATACCAATCCTCTAAATCTGGGGTTCCAGCTGTGGCTGTCCAAATGTAATACTGTCCGTAAAAGGATAGATTTTTTTTTCTGGGGTTAAATCCAATTGCCAAAATAACAATCCCCTAAATCTGGGGTTCCAGCTGTGGCTGGCTAAGTTTAATACTGTCCGTTAAAGGATAGATTTTTTTTTCTGGGGTGAAATTTAATTGCCAAAGTACCATTCCCCTAAATCAGTGGTTTCAGCTGTTGCCGGCCAAGTGTAATACTGTCCGTAAAAGGATATTTTTTTTTTTTTCTAGGGTGAAATTCAATTGCCAAAATATCAATCCCCTAAATCTGGGGTTCCAGCTGTGGCTGTCCAAGTGTAATACTTTCCGTAAAAGGATAGATTTTTTTTCTGGGGTGAAACTCAATTGGCAAAATACCAATCCCCTAAATCTGGTGTTCCAGCTGTGGCTGGCTAAGTTTAATACTGTCCGTCAAAGGATAGATTTTTTTCTGGGGTGAAATTATATTGCCAAAATACCAATCCCCTAAATCAGTGGTTTCAGCTATTGCTGGCCAAGTGTAATACTGTCTGTAAAAGGATAGATTTTTTTTTCTGGGGTGAAATTCAATTGCCAAAATACCAATCCCCTAAATCTGGGGTTCCAGCTGTGGCTGTCCAAGTGTAATACTGTCCGTAAAAGGATAGATTTTTTTTCTGGGGTTAAATTCAATTGCCAAAATACAAATCCTCTAAATCTGGGGTTCCAGCTGTGGCTGTCCAAGTGTAATACTGTCCGTAAAAGGATAGATATTTTTTCTGAGGTGAAATTCAATTGCCAAAATACCAATCCCCTAACTCTGGGGTTCCACCTGTGGCTGTCCAAGTGTAATACTGTCCGAAAAAGGATAGATTTTTTTTTCTGGGGTTAAATTCAATTGCCAAAATACAAATCCTCTAAATCTGGGGTTCCAGCTGTGGCTGGCCAAGTGTAATACTGTCAGTCAAAGGATAATTTTTTTTCTGGGGGGAAATTCAATAGCCAAAATACCAATCACCTAAATAAGTGGCTTCAGCTGTTGCTGGCCACGTGTAATACTGTCTGTAAAATTATTGATTTTTTTTTTCTGGGGTAAAATTCAATTGCCAAAATACCAATCCTCTAAATCTGGGGTTCCAGCTGTGGCTGTCCAAGTGTAATACTGTCCATAAAAGGATAGATTTTTTTTCTGGGGTTTAATTCAATTGCCAAAATTCCAATCCCCTAAATCAGTGGCTTCAGCTGTTTCTGGCCAAGTGTAATACTGTCCATAAAAGAATAGATTTTTTTTCTGAGGTGAAATTTAATTGCCAAAATACCAATCTCAAATACCAAATCTGTGGTTCCAGCTATGGCTGTCCAAGTGTAATACTGTCTGTAAAAGGATAGATTTTTTTTCTGGGGTCAAATTTAATTGGCAAAATAGGAATCCCCTAAATCTGGGGTTCCAGCTGTGGCTGGCCAAGTGTAATACTGTCCGTAAAAGGATTGATTTTTGTTTCTGGGGTTAAATTTAATTGTCAAAATACAAATCCCCCAAATCTGGGGTTCCAGCTGTGGCTGGCCAAGTGTAATACTGTCAGTCAAAGGATAGTTTTTTTTCGGGGGTAAAATTCAATTGGCAAAATACCAATCCCCTAAATCTGGGGTTCCGGCTGTAGCTGGCTAAGTGTAATACTGTCTGTCAAAAGATAGATTTTTTTTCTGCGGTGAACTTTAATTGCCAAAAAACCAATCCCCTAAATCTGGGGTTCCAGCTGTGGCTGTCCAATTGTAATACTGTCCGTAAAAGGATAGATTTTTTTTCTGGGGTTAAATTCAATTGCCAAAATTCCAATCCCCTAAATCAGTGGCTTCAGCTGTTTCTGGCCAAGTGTAATACTGTCCATAAAAGAATAGATTTTTTTTCTGGGGTGAAATTTAATTGCCAAAATACCAATCCCCTAAATCTGTGGTTCCAGCTATGGCTGTCCAAGTGTAATACTGTCTGTAAAAGGATAGATTTTTTTTCTGGGGTTAAATTTAATTGGCAAAATAGGAATCCCCTAAATCTGGGGTTCCAGCTGTTTCTGGCCAAGTGTAATACTGTCCATAAAAGAATAGATTTTTTTTCTGGGGTGAAATTTAATTGCCAAAATACCAATCCCCTAAATCTGTGGTTCCAGCTATGGCTGTCCAAGTGTAATACTATCCGTAAAAGGATTGATTTTTGTTTCTGGGGTTAAATTTAATTGTCAAAATACAAATCCCCCAAATCTGGGGTTCCAGCTGTGGCTGGCCAAGTGTAATACTGTCAGTCAAAGGATAGTTTTTTTTCGGGGGTAAAATTCAATTGGCAAAATACCAATCCCCTAAATCTGGGGTTCCGGCTGTAGCTGGCTAAGTGTAATACTGTCTGTCAAAAGATAGATTTTTTTTCTGCGGTGAAATTTAATTGCCAAAAAACCAATCCCCTAAATCTGGGGTTCCAGCTGTGGCTGTCCAATTGTAATACTGTCCGTAAAAGGATAGATTTTTTTTCTGGGGTTAAATTCAATTGCCAGAATACAAATCCCCTAAATCTGGGGTTCCAGCTGTGGCTGGCCAAGTGTAATACGGCGATAATGGAATTTTAGATGCAGTATGCACGGGTCAGTCGCTCTGCGGATCAGCACTACTTCACCACCAGTGAATGGACCTGCATGTGAGACCTGTGTACCTTGTTGCAGTCTTCAGAGTACTCAACCAAAATGGCCAGTGCTGATGACGCCGTTGTTAGCATTACAATACCCCTTCTATGTCTCCTTGAAAAAAATATTACAGTGATGATGGAAGAGGGTGCAGCACAGGAGGAGGAGGAAGAGGGGGCATTTCACAGGGTTTCAGGCAGGTCGTACAGAAGTGGCTCAGAGGGTGGGTTCCTGCACCAGCAGAGGCCAGGTACACATGTGGACAGCCAGGGCACAATTCTGGAGGAGGAGGAGGTAGAGGAGGAGGAGGAGGAGGAATCGGTTTCACTGCAGGGTGGCACCCTACACAGGTTAGGGCCATTACTGGAGCGTGGCTGGGGGGATACAGAGGACACAGATGATACACCACCTACAGAGGACAGCTTATAGTTGCCTCTGGGCAGCCTGGCACACATGATCGACTACATGCTGCAGTGCCAGCGCAACGACAGCAAAGCTACCCACATTTTAACTTGCGCTGACTACTGGGTTGCCACCCTGCTGGATCCCCGGTACAAGGACAACGTGCCCACCTTAATTAACGCACTGGAACGTAATAGGAAGATGCGCGACTACAAGTGCACGCTGGTAGACGCACTCCTGAGGGCATTCCCAACTGACACGGGGGGATAAGTGGAAGCACAAGGCGAAGGCAGAGCTGGAGGAGGAGGAGGAAAAGGTCGCCAACGCAGCTGTGTCACGGCCAGCTTCTCTGACAGCAGGGTTAGCATATCAGAAATGTGGAAAAGTTTTGTCACCGCGCCACATAAAACTGCACCACCAGCCGATAGGGAAAGTGTTAGCAGGAGACAGCATTTCAACAACATGGTGGAACAGTAC
This sequence comes from Bufotes viridis, assembly GCA_033119425.1. Lineage (NCBI taxonomy): Eukaryota > Metazoa > Chordata > Amphibia > Anura > Bufonidae > Bufotes > Bufotes viridis. The sequence goes on along the minus strand of CM065591.1, from coordinate 196,955,851 downwards.
GTGTGCACACGCCTCCACGTACTGACTGATGGTTCTGCCCCTTTCAACTTCTGGTTCTCCAAATTGTCCACATGGCCAGAGCTTGCCCTTTATGCCTTGGAGGTGCTGGCCTGCCCGGCGGCCAGTGTATTGTCTGAACGTGTATTTAGCACGGCAGGGGGCCTCATTACAGACAAACGCAGCCACCTGTCCACAGCCAACGTGGACAAGCTCACGTTCATTAAAATGAACCAGGCATGAATCCCACAGGACTTGTCCGTACCTTGTGCAGAATAGACATTTATGACTGCCTCGCCCTCAACCATACTTTCTTGTACTCCAGGGCAGTTCTTTATTGAATCCTTTTTTTTTGATTGTACCATTATTTTGGGGACAACCCCAAGTTGAATGAACCTCTCTTCTGTCTGGGTGCCAGGGGCCTACATTTCAGCCAATCGCCTGCTGCTTTGGTGAGTGACATTAAACTCTTTTTGCTGTCAAATGACCTCTCCTCTGTCTGGGTGTCAAGGGCCTAAAATTCTGTTAATCGCCTGCTGCTTTGTCGGGTGACATCAAGCCTGATTTTCTGCTATGTGCGCTTTCTCCTCTTTCTGGCTGCTGGGGCCTAAATAACTAAAAGTGGCCTTTTCCATTGCTGGGTGACATGAAGCCTGATTTTCTGCTATGGGACCTCTCTCCTCTGTCTGGGTGCCAGGGGCCTACATTTCAGATAATCACCTGTTGCTTTGGTGGGTGACATTATCCTCTTTAAACTGTCAAATGACCACAACATTGTCTGGTTGTCAGGGGCCTATATTTCATTTAATCGCCTGCTGCATTGGTGTGAGACATTAAACTCTTTATACTGTCAAATGACCTCCCCATTGTCTGGTTGTCAGGGGCCTATATTTTGTTTCATCGCCTGCTGTATTGGTGGGAGACATTAACCTCTTTTTACTGTCAAATGACCTCTCCTTTGTCTGGGTGTCAGGGGCATACATAAATGATAATGGCCTGTTCCATTGCAGGTTGACCTGAGGCCTGTTTTGCTGTTACGGGACCGCTCTCCTCTTTGCAGGTGCCATGGTCCTGAATTAGTGAATGAGGCCCGTGGCACTGCTGGGTGAAATCAATACTGTCTTGGCATGATTTTAACTCTACTATTTGTGGGTCCCGTGGGCCTGAATGTTTGAATGAGGCCTGTGGCCCTGCAGGCAGACATGATTCCTTCTTGGCTGTGATGACAACTTCGACTCCCATGTATGGTTGCCATTGGCCTGAGTCTGTGAGTGAGGCCTGTGACACTGCTGGCATACATGAATCCCTATTGGCTGTGATGTGAACTTCAACTCCCATGTATGGTTTCCATGGCCCTGAGTCTGTGAAGGAGGCCTGTGGCACTGTAGGCAGACATCAATCCTTTTTGGCTGTGATGAGAACTTCAACTCCCATAGCATTCCCACCTGACGCCACCCCAACCACCTATTCCACCTCCTCCTCCAAGTTGCCAATTGATATTGGTTCATTTTTAATTTATTTTATTTTAAGTAATTTCTCTATCCACATTTGTTTGCAGGGGATTTACCTACATTTTAATGCCTTCTGCAGCCCTCTAGCCCTTTCCAGGGCTATTTTACAGCCTTTCTAGTGTCTAAAATTGACTTCAATGGGGTTCGGGGTCAAGTTCGGATTGAGTTCGGATCTCGAACTCGAACATTTTTGTGATTTTCGGCCAAACTTCTCGAACCCGAACATCCAGGTGTCAGCTCAACTCGAGTGCCTGGTTTACCAGCAGATGGCAGCAAACCTGGCAGAGCTATCTTACAGAGAATGGAGCTTTCTATTCCATTCTAACCGCCCTCTGTGGTGTGGTGGGCGTTTCCCACTTGCTGCAGGGAGGGTGGAGTTCTAGTTAGTGAGAGTACCCCCTGATAGGGGAAGGCAGCAGGTGCACGTCCTTGTTGGACGAGCCCTGGCTAGGCCAGCTGGAGCACCTTCAGCTCAGCTAGACATGGAGGCAGAAGCCTGAAGCCTCAGAGACCAGGAGTAAAGTGTTCCCTGGACAAAGCTATACACAGACCAGATTACAAAGTGAAGTAGAGCATAAAGAAGTAACTAAGTTCTATAGCCAGCCTGTCAGCACAGCAGAGCCAGAGAGCGACAAACGTAGCAAAGAGGAGTTTGCCTGCCAATGCTAAAGCCTGCTGGTAGCCAAGACAAAGTTGGAAGATTGTTTCTGATGAATGTTTACCAAAGAAAAGCTGTTATTAACTTTATCACAAGGTCTGGACTCATTTTATTTAATCATCCCCTTCAACTACCCCCTTTGTCTGCTTCAGAGCCAAAGCCTGGGGTTCGAGCGTATCCAGGTAGGAACACTGTGACACATGCACAAGAACACTTAAAGGGACATTGCAGGCTACCCTACACCACTCTGGTATTCCTACACATGGGTACCATATTACTAAAAGGGGCCCTGTGCCCTTGTTGCTTCACTGCAACTGGCGTCATGACAACAATCTCATCTTAAAGGGACCCCAGTGCGGACAGTGCCTATGTTGCACATGGAGATGTTCCATAGTAGGAGCACAATTGGAGGGAGTTTAATCTGATAATGTATGATTGGAAAGGAGATTCCATAGGACATCTGTCCCTAAAGCTCTACAGAGCACCGGAGTATAATGGAAGTCAATGGGAGAACCCGAGCATTAAGCCAGGCACCCCCTGCTCTGAAGAAATTGATGGAAACCCCACCAAAATGGTTCGGGAACAGCATGGGGAGGATGCCTGGATGCTTCTTGGACTCCCAGGTCGCTGCTGTAAACGATGTTGTCCGAGTAGTACGCCACTTTTACAGACTGACAATAATACACACAAAACTAAAGATAAAATCGATTTTAGAGGAATATATTTACTTGTATATAAAGTGCAAGTGCTGCCAAAAATTACAAGCAAGAGGCACTCCAATACAACCTGCATATCAAATAAAGGAGGGCCTCATTCACATTGTGGTACAATTGTTCAGGTAGTGGGACTCCTACACTCATAAAGCCTATGCACTAAGTGAAAGGGATGCCAAAATTTACAAGGAACCGGAACTACAATACACCCTTTATTACACATAAAAGAGGGCATCATACACACCCTTGAAAAATTATGATTGATGGCCTGCTGGGGACCCTCAAAAACATTTGGAGCAAGGGCCTGCTGATCTGACCATCTAAAACATTAGGGGCGAGGGCCTACTGCTAAGCTGACTCTCTAAAACATTATGGTTCAGGGTCTGCTGCTGAGCTGACCATCGAAAAAATTATGGTTGAGTGCCTGCTGCTTAGCTGACATTAGGGGTGAGGGTCTGCTGCTGTGCACCATCAGCATCACGGCCACTTCCCCGTCCCTTACTGCTCGCCTTCTTCATATTAAATGTTATATATGCTTGCAAGTATGTCACGCGTACAGTAGCATAAGATTTGGAAGTGTGTGCGCAAAAAAATATAAAAAGGTATTTGGGATGTGGAAACGTCACACAAGAGATATTCCGCAAATAATGTCAATGCTGTCACCAGCAGCTATTAAAAAATTACAAGGAATATCAATATTTGGGATGAGGAAACATTTTACCGGAGAGGTACCACCGGTAATGTCACTGTGTCTGCAGCGTCTACGGAAAAAGCATACTGTATATCACAGATAAATATTTTAAGCGCACACGTTACTCTGCAGATGTGGCACTGGTAATGTCACTGTCAGAAGTGGACACCGTCTATTGAAAAAGTACACTGTATGTCACAGATACATTTTTTAAGCGCACACGTTACACTGCAGATGTTGCACTGGTAATATCACTGTCTGCAGCAGACACAGTCTACTGAAAAAGTACACTGGATGTCACAGATATTTCTTAGATGCGCACACTTTACACAGGAGATGTGGCGCAACTAATTTCACTGTCCGCAGCAGACACCGTCTACTGAAAAAGTACACTGTATGTAACAGATAAATTTTTTCAGTGCACATGGTACACTGGAGATGTGGCACTAGTAATGTCACTGTCAGAAGCGGACACCGTCTATTGAAAAAGTACACTGTATGTCACAGATACATTTTTAAGTGCACACGTTACACTGCAGATGTAGCACTGGTAATGTCACTATTTTTTTCCTTTTTTTTTTACCTTTTTTTTTTCAAGATTCATATGGATCTTGAAGATCCAGTGGGCTTGATGGCTATACAGTGCGTTGCAATAGTCATCTATTGCAAATAACTGTATGGTTTGTATTACATTTACACTAAGGCTGATCAGACCCTCAGGGTCTGATCAGCCTTAGGTACATGGCAGCCCGGACGCCTTGGCAACCAATCATCAGCCCGCTGCAATCGTAGCAGCAATGGCCTGATGGAAGAGAGCGGGAGCATCCTCTCTCTCAACCCCATGGATTCTGCGGGCAGCTACTGACCACGGCATCTAGGGGTTAAACGGCCGAGATCAGTGCATATATGGGGGTGAAATGGTGGCATCTGGGTGCATTTTTAGGGGCACTGGGGGGGGCACCAAATCACTGGGGGCACAGAAATGATCACGCTTTTCTGGGCCAGGGCTTTTCCCCAGATCAAAAGAGGAGAGTGTGTCTGCTACTTCCAGTAGAGTAACTAGGGCTAAGGAGGTCGCTTACCTTGACATGGTAGACCCAAGGAAGAATGTCATTTGGATAGTTCTATCAATATCAGAGGATTTTGTGGAAGTGGATTAAAGATTGTACAGTGCTGAATAAAAGTCTCTAAAGGCTCCAGCGATTTCCTTTGTACTAAAACACAAAGAGTCATCAGCAGTCTTTATAGAATTAATATACATGCAGTCCCTCCGTTTCTTTATTAAGGAAGACATGAATTTTTCACCATTGTCCCCATGGGCATAAAATAAGGTACATAGATTTAATTGGACATCAGTAAAGAATGGAGTGTATTTCCTTCTCCCTGTCTCGCTTAATTCTAGTTCTGACAGAAATAAACAATCCCCTGATGAATGCCTTATGGGCCTCCTGTATAACTTTATTAGGGACATCTGGAGTAACACTTAGCTCAAAATAAGAGTGCAATTGTTCGGTCAAATATTTAACATGCCCTGGGTCAGAGAAAATTGATTCATTAAGCTTCTAAGTCCACTTCTTTCTAGGAAGGTAAAGTGTGAAGATTTAGGGACCAATTTATTAAAATCGGCATTCTAAATGTAAGACAGCTTCCTAGCTGTCTTACATTTAGACCTTTTTCTACACCTTTTTTTAAACCGGGCGTGAGCGGGGAGAAGTCTCAGATTGCAGTGCAAGCAATCTGCGCCTGAAATATGGCTAACATAGACATATTTCAGCTAAATAAATTATCCCCTTAGTTTCTGATCATTTGGAGTCCATTCTGTATCTGTTCATATTGTATCAGTTCATATCTGTTCATTTTGTTCCTGTTAGAGCCATTGTGGCCTATGAATGAACTGAAGATTTGTTTAGAATTGTTTGTGGAAGGTAGTTATACTTCATGTGAATATATTTTGAAGCTTGGTCTGGGATTCTGACACACTGCAGACCTGGGAACTGGCCACTCCAAGGTCTGGGGTGATAGCAGATGAACAACACAGTGACAGTTATGGAACACATGCGCTGGCGACATTCCACTGGAGAATGGACCTTTTGTTTAAACCTTATACAGATGTACCCCTTCAGGAAAGGGGTCTGAAGCATATCCTATGGGGGGACGCCTCATATAGGGACCTAATTGCTGTTTTCCCGATCAAGACACTGACTGCTTTTGCTGAACGGGCTATACAGCTGATGTGTCACTTTCAAATTATGTATTTACTCCATCAGTAAAGTAAGTACCTTCACTCTGGATGCAGTCAGGACTCCAGTTGAAGTATTGATGTAATTGTATATTATGTTCTTTATCCATTGTATATAGATAAGTGCAAAAGAAGGATATTATATCTCTATATGTATATGTACTACTTATATTTAATAAAATAGGCCTTGAAACAGGACTTGGATATTAAATAAGCCAGAACTTCATCTGCAGACAGACTGGGGTGATTGCCCCTCATCGGTGCAGAGCAGAGAGTACTGACTTAACTGGGTGACAGGCCTAAATCCCCCCAGAAACAGCTGTCTGCAGATGAAGTGTTGGCTTATTTAATATCCGAGTCATGTCTCAAGACCTATTTAAAGGGTTGAACATTGACTTATAACTGCTTACAACTGCCTTACTTCTGGCGGCATTAAAGGCAGAGATTGTTAAGAGCTCATTTGTATGTAAGCCCTGTAAGTCTCCTCATGTTGATTAAGGCACTCTCTCCCCAAGAGAGATAGTACTAGAGATGAGTGAACACCTGGAAGTTCGGGTTCGGGAAGTTCGGCCGAACTTCCCGAAAATGTTCGGGTTCGGGATCTGAACTCGACCCGAACTTTATCCCGAACCCGAACCCCATTGATGTCAATGGGGACCCGAACTTTTAGGCACTAAAAAGGCTGTAAAATAGTCCAGGAACGGGCTAGAGGGCTGCCAAAGGCTACAAAATGTAGGTAAATCCCCTGCAAACAAATGTGGATAGGGAAATGAATTAAAATAAAATAAATAAAATGAATCCAATATCAATTGGAGAGAGGTCCCACTGCAAGAAATCATGCGTCATATCACCCACCACCGGAGAAGGCCACTTTCAGTTATTTCGGCCCAGAACCCAGACAGAGGAGAGAGGTCCCACAGCAAGGAATCATGCGTCATATCACCCACCACCGGAGAAGGCCACTCTCAGTTATTTCGGCCCAGCACCCAGACCGAGGAGAGAGGTCCCACAGCAAGGAATCATGTGTCATATCACCCACCACCTGAGAAGGCCACTCTCAGTTATTTCTGCCCAGCACCCAGACAGAGGAGAGAGGTCCCACAGCAAGGAATCATGCGTCATATCACCCACGACCGGAGAAGGCCGCTCTCAGTTATTTCGGCCCAGCACCCAGACAGAGGAGAGAGGTCCCACAGCAAGGAATCATGCGTCATATCAACCACCACCGGAGAAGGCCACTCTCAGTTATTTCGGCACAGGACCCAGACAGAGGAGAGAGGTCCCACAGTAAGGAATCATGCGTCATATCAACCACCACCGGAGAAGGCCACTCTCAGTTATTTCGGCCCAGCACCCAGACAGAGGAGAGAGGTCCCACAGCAAGGAATCATGCGTCATATTAACCAACACTGGAGAAGGCCACTCTCAGTTATTTCCGCCCAGCACCCAGACAGAGGAGAGAGGTCCCACAGCAAGGAATAAGGCGTCATATCACCCACCACCGGAGAAGGCCACTTTCAGTTATTTCGGCCCAGCACCCAGACAGAGGAGAGAGGTCCCACAGCAAGGAATCATGCGTCATATCAACCACCCCCGGAGAAGGCCACTATCAGTTACTTCGGCCCAGCACCCAGACAGAGGAAAGAGGTCCCACAGCAAGGAATCATGCGTCATATCAACCACCACCGGAGAAGGCCACTCTCAGTTATTTCGACCCAGCACCCAGACAGAGTAGAGAGGTCCCACAGCAAAGAATCATGCGTCATATCAACCACCACCGGAGAAGGCCACTCTCAGTTATTTCGGCCCAGCACCCAGACAGAGGAGAGAGGTCCCACAGCAAGGAATCATGCGTCATATCACCCACCACCGGAGAAGGCCACTCTCAGTTATTTCGGCCCAGCACCCAGAAAGAGGAGAGAGGTCCCACAGCAAGGAATAAGGAGTCATATCAACCACCACCGGAGAAGGCCACTCTCAGTTATTTCGACGCAGCACCCAGACAGAGGAGAGAGATCCCACAGCAAGGAATCATGCTTCATATCACCCACCACCATAGAAGGCCACTTTCAGTTATTTCGGCCCCACCACCCAGACAGAGGAGACGTTCATTCAACCTTGGGTTGCACCGCAAGATCATGGTAAAGTTAAAAAAATGAGGATTCAATAAAGATGTGCCCTGGAGTACAAGAATACATGGTTGAAGGGGAGGCAGTTATAAATGTCTATTCTGCACAAGGGAAGGACAGGTCCTGTGGGATCCATGCCTGGTTCATTTTTATGAACGTCAGCTTGTCCACGTTGGCTGTGGACAGGCGGCTGCGTTTGTCAGTAATGACGCCCCCTGCCGTGCTGAATACACGTTCAGACAAAACGCTGGCCGCCGGGCAGGACAGCACCTCCAAGTCATAAAATGCTAACTCTGGCCACGTGGACAATATGGAGACCCAGAAGTTGAATGGGGCCGAACCATCAGTCAGTACGTGGAGGGGTGTGCAGACTTACTGTTCAACCAGTCGTGTCTAAATCCCGTAATTCGAGAATACATCTCTGAGGGACATGAACATGTGGAGTCACTGTGGGTAGAAATACATGGAGCAAAAAACAATAATAAAATACTAATAGGAGTGTATTATAAACCACCTAATATACCAGAGTCCACAGAAAATCTATTACTAAACGAGATAGACGAGGTGGCAAATCAAAATGAAGTCATTATCATAGGGGACTTTAACTACCCAGATATAGACTGGGAAACTGAAAGCTGTACATCCCATAAAGGAAACATGTTCTTGGCAATAGCCAAAGACAATTTCCTTTCCCAACTGGTTCAGGACCCCACTAGAGGGACGGCCATACTGGACTTAGTATTAACCAATAGACCTGATAGAACAACAGATGTGCAGGTTGGGGGACACCTGGGAAATAGTGACCATAAAGTTATAACCTTCCAATTATCCTTCAAACGAGAGTTTCTAAAGGTAAAAACAAAAATACCAAACTTCAAAAAAGCTAAATTTAGCCAACTAAGCGAGGCCATAGGCCTAACTAACTGGGACAAAGTCCTCAAAAATAAAAATACAACCATAAAATGGGAGATTTTTAAAAGCATTGTAACATCTAATTGTGAGATACCTTATACGAATAAAAGGCTAAGGAACAATAAGAAACCAATGTGGATAAATGGAACCGTAAAGAAGGCAATAAATGACAAAAAGAAAGCATATAAATTGCTAAAACAGGAGGGGAGTCAGGAAGCACTGATAAACTATAAGGAAAAAAATAGAATATGTAAAAAACTAATAAAATTTGCCAAACTAGAGACCGGGAGATTAATTGCCAAAGAGAGTAAAACTAACCCTAAAATGTTCTTCAATTATATAAATAGTAAAAAATATAAATCTGAAGGAGTCGGCCCTCTACATAGCAATGAGGGGGGTGTTGCAGAGAGCAACGACGATAAAGCAAAACTATTAAATATTTTTTTCTCCACTATATCCACTGAGGAAAATAAACTGTCAGATGAAATGCAGAATGTAAAAGTAAATCCCCATTAAAAGTGCCCTGTCTGACCCAGGAAGAAGTACAACAGCGACTTAAAAAGATTAAAATAGACAAATCGCCAGGACCGGATGGCATACACCCCCGTATCCTAAGGGAATTAAGTGATGTCATAGCCAGACCATTATTTCTGATATTTACGGACTCTATAATAACAGGGAATGTTCCACAGGATTGGCGCATAGCAAATGTTGTGCCAATATTCAAAAAGGGTCCAAAAACAGAGCCTGGAAATTATAGGCCGATAAGTTTAACATCTATTGTTGGTAAACTGTTTGAAGGGTTTCTAAGAGATGCTATTTTGGAGTATCTCAATGAAAATAAGCAAATAACGCCATATCAGCATGGCTTCATGAGGGATTGCATTCAAAGATTTGGTTGCACCAAAAAATCGTAGGTGCTGTGTTTAGGGATCCTACCCCGGTATAAGTAACAAGTAGAAACACAGCACAACTTTGTTTCTTGATTGCTTAGTGAAGTTTTATTTTATTCCAACAGTGGCAGTACGTGTGTAAACGTTTTCGACCCGTAGGTCTTCTTCAGACACTATGCCAGTCGTTGGGTAGAGGGTAAATAAGGTGAAATTGTAGATAGTTCGAGTGATATGCGCCTGGTTCGCGCTAGTTGGAAAGCTTTCCAACTAGCGCGAACCAGGCGCATATCACTCGAACTATCTACAATTCACCTTATTTACCCTCTACCTAACGACTGGCATAGTGTCTGAAGAAGACCTACGGGTCGAAAACGTTTACACACGTACTGCCACTGTTGGCATAAAATAAAACTTCACTAAGCAATCAAGAAACAAAGTTGTGCTGTGTTTCTACTTGTTACTTCATGAGGGATTGGTCATGCCAAACAAATTTAATCAGCTTCTATGAGGAGGTAAGTTCTAGACTTGACAGCGGCGAATCAATGGATGTCGTATATCTGGACTTCTCCAAAGCATTTGACACCGTACCTCATAAAAGGTTAGTATATAAAATGAGGATGCTCGGACTGGGAGAAAATGTCTGTGTATGGGTAATTAACTGGCTGAGTGACAGAAAACAGAGGGTGGTTATTAACGGTAGATACTCAGATTGGGTCACTGTAACTAGTGGGGTACCTCAGGGGTCAGTATTGGGCCCTATTCTCTTCAATATATTTATTAATGATCTTGTAGAAGGCCTGCACAGTAAAATATCTATTTTTGCAGATGACACTAAACTGTGTAAAGTAATTAACACTGAAGAGGACAGTTTTCTGCTACAGAGGGATCTGGATAGATTGGAGGCTTGGGCAGAAAAATGGCAGATGAGGTTTAACACTGACAAATGTAAAGTTATGCACATGGGAAGGAATAATGCAAGTCACCCGTACATATTAAATGGTAAAACACTCGGTAACACTGACATGGAAAAGGATCTAGGAATTTTAATAAACAGCAAATTAAGCTGCAAAAACCAGTGTCAGGCAGCTACTGCCAAGGCCAATAAGATAATGGGTTGCATCAAAAGGGGCATAGACGCTCGTGATGAGAACATAGTCCTACCACTTTACAAATCACTGGTTAGACCACACATGGAGTACTGTGAACAAGACAGACATAGCAGAGCTGGAGAGGGTTCAGAGGAGGGCAACTAAAGTAATAACTGGAATGAGGGATCTACAGTAACCTGAAATGATATCAAAATTTGGGTTATTCACTTTAGAAAAAAGACGACTGAGGGGAGATCTAATAACTATGTATAAATATATCAGGGGTCAGTACAGAGATCTGTCCCATCATCTATTTATCCCCAGGACTGTGACTGTGACAAGGGGACATCCTCTGCGTCTGGAGGAAAGAAGGTTTGTACACAAACATAGAAAAGGATTCTTCACTGTAAAAGCAGTGAGACTATGGAACTCTCTGCCTGAGGAGGTGGTGATGGTGAGTACAATAAAGGAATTCAAGAGGGGACTGGATTTATTTCTGGAGTGTAATAATATTACAGGCTACAGCTACTAGAGAGGGGTCGTTGATCCAGGGAGTTATTCTGATTGCCTGATTGGAGTCGGGAAGGAATTTTTTTTCGCCTTAAGTGAGGAAAATTGGCTTCTGCCTCACAGGGTTTTTTTGCCTTCCTCTGGATCAACTTGTAGGAAACAGGCCGAACTGGATGGACAAATGTCTTTTTTCGGTCTTATATACTATGTTACTATGTTACTATGTTAGTGAAATGCTGCCTCCTGCTAACACGTTCCTTATCAGGTGGTGGTGCAGTTATCTGTGGCGTGGAGACAAAACTTTTCCACATTTCTGACATGCTAACCCTGCCCTCAGAGAAGCTGGCCGTGACACAGCTGCATTGGCGACCTCTTGCTCCTCCTCTGCCTTCGCCTTGGGCTTCCACCTGTTCCCTTGTGACATTTGGGAATGCTCTCAGGAGCGCGTCTACCAGCGTGCGCTTGTACTTGCGCATCTTCCTATCACGCTCCAGTGCAGGAAGTAAGGTGGGCACATTGTCTTTGTAATTTAGAAGAGAAAAGAAAAATACGGATTAAGTAGTGGGGTTCAATGGACTGTTCCAATTTCACACCCACCCAGAGGCGCCAACAGGGAGGGAGCAAGGAATGGATAAAAAAGTAAACATATATTTGTATAATAAAGAGGGGCAGCTGTAGCGTTAGTAACCACTAAACGCTTCTGATATCAATGGTCACAGGAAAAAAGAGAAAAAATGTAATAAAAACAGGTATATGTGGTCCTGGCTAAAGTGTCCAGGTGTCCCTGTAAGGATTTATTAAAAAGCGCCAACCTCTTTTTGGCGCCAACCTCTTAGAAGTTGAAGTAAGCACATAAGCAGGGCTTCTGTTCAAATTCTTTAATAAGGTGATACAAGCTTAAGGTGAGCTTGTATCACCCTATTAAAGAATTTGAACAGAAGCCCTGCTTATGTGCTGACTTCAACTTCTAAGATTCTTTATGCGATCCTGGCCGGGGGGGGTACTGTCTCAGGCGTCTTGAGCTTAACCTGTTAGACAGCCCCCCAGTGAAGTGAGTAGACTCTAAGTCACAACTGTTTTTAAACATCAATTATTATCTATTCGTCTATAGACTCGTATGTTTCTATGGTAAAGTAATATCTGTAGTCAACATTTTACTAACAAAAAGAGGTTGGCGCTTTTTAATAAATCCTTACAGGGACACCTGGACACTTTAGCCAGGACCACATATACCTGTTTTTATTACATTTTTTCTCTTTTTTCCTGTGACCATTGACATTGTCTTTGTACCAGGGATCCAGCAGCGTGGCAACCCAGTAGTCCGCACACGTTAAAATGTGGGCAACTCTGCTGTCGTTGCGCAGGCACTGCAGCATGTAGTCGCTCATGTGTGCCAGGCTCCCCAGAGGTAAGGACAAGCTGTCCTCTGTGGGAGGCTTATCGTCATCGTCCTTCGTATCCCCACAGCCACGCACCAGTGATGGGCCTGAGCTGTGTTGGGTGCCACCCCGCTGTGAACCTGCTTCATCCTCATCCTCCTAGTCCTCCAGTAGTAGGCACTGGCTGGACACATTTGTACCTGGCCTCTGCTGTTGCAAAAAACCACCCTCTGAGCCTCTTCTAACAGACTGGCCTGAAAGTGCTAAACCTCATCCTCCTCCTGGGCCACCTCCTCTTCCATCATCGCCCTAAGCGTTTTCTCAAGGAGACATAGAAGTGGTATTGTAACGCTGATAACGGTGTCATCGACACTGGCCATGTTGGTGGAGTTCTCGAAACAGCGCAACAGGACACACAGGTCTCGCATGGAGGCCCAATCATTGGTGGTGAAGTGGTGCTGTTCTGCATGTGCGACTGACGCGTGCGTCCTGCAGCTGAAACTCCACTATGGCCTGCTGCTGCTCGCACAGTCTCTCCAGCATGTGCAAGGTGGAGTTCCACCTGGTGGGCACGTCGCATATGAGGCGGTGAGCGAGCAGGCCGAAGTTCCGCTGTAGCGCAGACAGGCAAGCAGCGGCAGGATGTGAACGTCGGAAGCGCGCACAGATGGCCCGCACTTTATGCAGCAGCTCTGACATGTCTTGGTAGTTGTGAATGAACTTCTGCACCACCAAATTCAGCACATGCGCCAGGCAAGGGATGTGCGTCAAACCGGCTAGTCCCAGAGCTGCAACGAGATTTCGCCCAGTATCGCACACCACTAGGCTGGGCTTGAGGCCCACCGGCAGAAACCACTCGTCGGTCTGTTGTTCAATACCCCGCCACAACTCCTGCGCGGTGTGGGGCCTGTCCCCCAAACATATGAGTTTCAGAATGGCCTGCTGATGTTTACCCCGGGCTGTGCTGAAGTTGGTGGTGAAGGTGTGTGGCTGACTGGATGAGCTGGTGGAAGCAGAGGAGGAGGAAGCCGAGTAGGAGGAGGAGGCTACAAGAGGCAAAGAATGATGCCCTGCGATCCTTGGCGGCGGAAGGACGTGCGCCAAGGAACTCTCCGCCTGGGGCCCAGCCGCCACTACATTTACCCAGTGTGCAGTTAGGGAGATATAGTGTCCCTGGCCCTGCTTACTGGTCCACGTATCTGTGGTTAGGTGGACCTTGCCACAGATGGCGTTGCGCAGTGCACACTTGATTTTATCAGATACTTGGTTGTGCAGGGAAGGCACGGCTGTCTTGGAGAAGTAGTGGCGGCTGGGAACAACATACTTTGGGATAGCCATGGACATCAGCTGTTTGAAGCTGTCTGTGTCCACCAGCCTGAATGAAAGCATTTCAAAGGCCAGTAGTTTAGAAATGCTGGCATTCAGGCCCAGGGCTCGAGGGTGGCTAGGTGGGAATTTACGCTTTCTCTCCAAGGTTTGTGAGATGGAGAGCTGAACGCTGCCGTGTGACATGGTGGAGATGCTTGGTGATGCAGGTGGTGGTGTCGGTGGCACATCCTCTGTTTGGTGGGCGGCAGGTGCCAACATTCCTCCCGAGGCAGAGGAAGAGGCCGAGGCAGCAGCAGAAAAGGGAGCAGGGGGAGCCAGAGTGAGTTCCTTGCTTTTAAGGTGTTTACTCCACTGCAGTTCATGCTTTGCATGTAGATGCCTGGTCATGCAGGTTGTGCTAAGGTTCAGAACGTTAATGCCTCGCTTCAGGATCTGATGGCACAGCGTGCAAACCACTCGGGTCTTGTCGTCAGCACATTGTTTCAAGAAGTGCCATGCCAGGTAACTCCTTGAAGCTGCCTTTGGGGTGCTCGGTCCCTGGTGGCGGTGGCCAGTAGCAGGCAAACTCTCTTGGCGGCGGCTGTTCTGCTTTGCCCCCTGCTCCCTCTTTTGCTACGCTGTTGGCTCGGTCTCACCACTGCCTCTTCCTCTGAACTATGAAAGTCAGTGGCACGACCTTCATTCCATGTGGGGTATAGCACCTCATCGTCCCCTGCATCATCTTCCCCACAGTCTTCCTCCCTGACCTCCTGTTCGGTCTGCACACTGCAGAAAAACGCAGCAGTTGGCACCTGTGTTTCGTCATATTCAGAGACGTGCGGACTCTGATGAGGTGGTATTCCCATGTCCTCACCATCCGGAAACATCAGTGGTTGTGCATCAGTGCATTCTATGTCTTCCACCACTGGGGAAGGGCTAGGTGGATTCCCTTGGGAAACCCTGCCAGCAGAGTCTTCAAACAGCATAAGAGACCACTGCATAACTTGAGGCTCAGACAGTTTCCCTGATATGCATGGTGGTGATGTGACGGACTGATGGGCTTGGTTTTCAGGTGCCACCTGTGCGCATTCTGCAGAAGACTGGGTGGGAGATAATGTTGTGAACGTGCTGGATCCACTGTCGGCCACCCAATTGACTAGCGCCTGTACCTGCTCAGGCCTTACCATCCTTAGAACGGCATTGAGCCCCACCAAATATCGCTGTAAATTCTGGCGGGGACTGGAACCTGAGGTAGTTGGTTCACTAAGACGTGTGGCTGTGGCAGAATGGCCACGTCCTCTCCCAGCACCAGACTGTACACTAACACCACCATGACCGCGTCCACGTCCCTTACTAGACGTTTTCCTCATTGTTACCGTTCACCATGCACCTCAATAAGGAAAAAATTATTTGTCCCAATGTATTGATTTCAAATTATGGCCTTTTTTTACAGGCACCTAACACTATCTGCCTATTTATTTATGTAGCGTATTACACTAATCCAGGCACAGCAGTAACCACTGATTTAGGGGAATATCTCTTTTAGGGCTACTATTAAGGCCCTGTATGAAAGGTATCCTTTTATGGACAGATTTACACTTGGCCTGCAACAGCTGGGACACCAGATTCAAGGTATTGCTATTTTGGCAAGTGAATTACACCCCAGAACAAAATATATGTTTTGGCGGACACTATGAAACTTTGCCTGCAACAGCTGGGACACCGGATTCAGGGTATTGCTATTTTGGCAAGTGAATTACACCACAGAACAAAATAAATGTTTTGGCGGACACTATGAAACTTGGCCTGCAACCGCTGGGACACCAGATTCAGGGTATTGCTATTTTGGCAAATTAATTTCACCCCTGAACAAAATATATGTTTTGGCGGACACTATGAAACTATGGCTGCAACAGCTGGGACACCAGATTCAGGGTATTGCTATTTTGGCAAATTAATTTCACCCCAGAACAAAATATATGTTTTGGCGGACACTATGAAATTTTGCCTGCAACAGCTGGGACACCAGATTCAGGGTATTGCTATTTTGGCAAGTGAATTACACCCCAGAAAAAAATATATGTTTTTGCGGACACTATAAAACTTTGGCTGCAACAGCTGGGACACCACATTCAGGGTATTGCTATTTTGGCAAATTAATTTCACCCCAGAACAAAATATATGTTTTGGCGGACACTATGAAACCTGGCCTGCAACAGCTGGGACACCAGATTCAGGGTATTGCTATTTGGGAAAATTAATTTTACCACAGAAAAAAATATATGTTTTGGCGGACACTATGAAACTTGGCCTGCAACAGCTGGAACACCAGATTCAGGGTATTGCTATTTTGGCAAATTAATTTCACCACAGAACAAAATATATGTTTTGGCGGACACTATAAAACCTGGCCTGCAACAGCTGGGACACCAGATTCAGGGTATTGCTATTTTGGCAAATTAATTTCACCCCAGTACAAAATATATGTTTTGGCGGACACTATGAAACTTTGCCTGCAACAGCTGGGACACCAGATTCAGGGTATTGCTATTTTGGCAAGTGAATTATACCCCAGAACAAAATATATGTTTTTTCGGACCCTATGAAACTTTGCCTGCAACAGCTGGGACACCAGATTCAGGGTATTGCTATTTTGGCAAATTAATTTCACCCCAGAACAAAATATATGTTTTGGCGGACACTATGAAAGTTTGGCCTGCAACAGCTGGGACACCAGATTCAGGGTATTGCTATTTTGGCAAATTAATTTCACCCCAGAACAAAATATATGTTTTGGCGGACACTATGAAACTTGGCCTGCAACAGCTGGGACACCAGATTCAGGGTATTGCTATTTTGGCAAATTAATTTCACCCCAGAACAAAATATATGTTTTGGCGGACACTATGAAACCTGGCCTGCAACAGCTGGGACACCAGATTCAGGGTATTGCTATTTTGGCAAATTAATTTCACCCCAGAACAAAATATATGTTTTGGCGGACACTATGAAACTTTGCCTGCAACAGCTGGGACACCAGATTCAGGGTATTGCTATTTTGGCAAATTAATTTCACCCCAGAACAAAATATATGTTTTGGCGGACACTATGAAACTTTGCCTGCAACAGCTGGGACACCAGATTCAGGGTATTGCTATTTTGGCAAGTGAATTATCACCCCAGAACAAAATATATGTTTTTGCGGACACTATGAAACTTTGCCTGCAACAGCTGGGACACCAGATTCAGGGTATTGCTATTTTGGCAAATTAATTTCACCCCAGAACAAAATATATGTTTTGGCGGACACTATGAAACTTGGCCTGCAACCGCTGGGACACCAGATTCAGGGTATTGCTATTTTGGCAAATTAATTTGACCCCAGAACAAAATATATGTTTTGGCGGACACTATGAAACTTTGCCTGCAACAGCTGGGACACCAGATTCAGGGTATTGCTATTTTGGTAAATTAATTTCATCCCAGAACAAAATATATGTTTTGGCGGACACTATGAAACTATGGCTGCAACAGCTGGGACACCAGATTCAGGGTATTGCTATTTTGGCAAATTAATTTCACCCCAGAACAAAATATATGTTTTGGCGGACACTATGAAATTTTGCCTGCAACAGCTGGGACACCAGATTCAGGGTATTGCTATTTTGGCAAGTGAATTACACCCCAGAACAAAATATATGTTTTTGCGGACACTATTAAACTTTGCCTGCAACAGCTGGAACACCAGATTCAGGGTATTGCTATTTTGGCAAGTGAATTACACCCCAGAACAAAATATATGTTTTTGCGGACACTATAAAACTTTGGCTGCAACAGCTGGGACACCACATTCAGGGTATTGCTATTTTGGCAAATTAATTTCACCCCAGAACAAAATATATGTTTTTGCGGACACTTTGAAACCTGGCCTGCAACAGCTGGGACACCAGATTCAGGGTATTGCTATTTGGAAAAATTAATTTTACCACAGAAAAAAATATATGTTTTGGCGGACACTATGAAACTTGGCCTGCAACAGCTGGAACACCAGATTCAGGGTATTGCTATTTTGGCAAATTAATTTCACTCCAGAACAAAATATATGTTTTGGCGGACACTATAAAACCTGGCCTGCAACAGCTGGGACACCGGATTCAGGGTATTGCTATTTTGGCAAATTAATTTCACCCCAGTACAAAATATATGTTTTGGCGGACACTATGAAACTTTGCCTGCAACAGCTGGGACACCAGATTCAGGGTATTGCTATTTTGGCAAGTGAATTATACCCCAGAACAAAATATATGTTTTTTCGGACCCTATGAAACTTTGCCTGCAACAGCTGGGACACCAGATTCAGGGTATTGCTATTTTGGCAAATTAATTTCACCCCAGAACAAAATATATGTTTTTGCGGACACTATGAAAGTTTGGCTGCAACAGCTGGGACACCGGATTCAGGGTATTGCTATTTTGGCAAATTAATTTCACCCCAGAACAAAATATATGTTTTGGCGGACACTATGAAACTTGGCCTGCAACAGCTGGGACACCAGATTCAGGGTATTGCTATTCTGGCAAATTAATTTCACCCCAGAACAAAATATATGTTTTGGCGGACACTATGAAACTTTGCCTGCAACAGCTGGGACATCAGATTCAGGGTATTGCTATTTTGGCAAGTGAATTATACCCCAGAACAAAATATATGTTTTTGCGGACACTATGAAACTTTGCCTGCAACAGCTGGGACACCACATTCAGGGTATTGCTATTTTGGCAAATTAATTTCACCCCAGAACAAAATATATGTTTTGGCGGACACTATGAAACTTGGCCTGCAACCGCTGGGACACCAGATTCAGGGTATTGCTATTTTGGCAAATTAATTTGACCCCAGAACAAAATATATGTTTTGGCGGACACTATGAAACTTTGCCTGCAACAGCTGGGACACCAGATTCAGGGTATTGCTATTTTGGTAAATTAATTTCATCCCAGAACAAAATATATGTTTTGGCGGACACTATGAAACTTTGGCTGCAACAGCTTGGACACCAGATTCAGGGTATTGCTATTTTGGCAAATTAATTTCACCTCAGAACAAAATATATGTTTTGGCGGACACTATGAAACCTGGCCTGCAACAGCTGGGACACCAGATTCAGGATATTGCTATTTTGGCAAATTAATTTCACCCCAGAACAAAATATATGTTTTGGCGGATAATATGAAACTTTGCCTGCAACAGCTGGGACACCAGATTCAGGGTATTGCTATTTTGGCAATTGAATTTCACCACAGAAAATAATCTATCCTTTGCCAGACAGCAGACAGTATTATACTTGGCTAGCCAAAGCTGGAACACCAGATTTTGGGGATTTGTATTTGGGCAATTGTATTTAACCCCTTAATAAATATAGAAATTGCTATCCTGAGTTTCTAGGGGTGACAATTAGCACAGCCAAGCCCCTGATGTAGGATATAGCAAAAAAAAAAAATAGTATTAATGGATTGATGGACTTGGCGGCAGCTTGTTCTGGTGCACCACAAGTCACAAAATGGCCGCCAATCAACCCAGAAAATAAGTGACAGAAAAACGCTCTGTGCAGCCTAAAAACCAGTGAGCAAGTAACTAGCAGAAGTTCAATCATTCACAGCTGTAGATCGATCACTTCATTAAGTGCTGTTGCTGACTTTACCCTGCCTAATCTCGCCCTGACAGAAGCTGCGTCCTCTCCCTACACTAATCAGAGCAGTGTGACGTGCGGCGCTACGTGACTCCAGCTTAAATAGAGGCTGGGTCACATGCTGCACTTGGCCAATCACAGCCATGCCATTAGTAGGCATGGCTGTGATGGGCTCTTAGGGCAAGAAGTAAAACGCTAGCTGATTGGCTGCTGTGCAGCCCTTCAGAAAGCGGGAAGTAATCGACGAACAATGAACTCGAACCCAAACTTTTTTGAAAATGTCCGAGTTCGGGTCCGTGTCCTAGACACCCCAAAATTCGGTACGAACCCGAACGATGCTCGAACTGTTCGCTCAACACTAGATAGTACCCACCAAAAAGTGTTCATGGTGTTCATGAGAAAACAGGTAATCCAATCTCTGGTGAGATTTTTGGGGGGCAGAGAAATAAAAAGCATCAATGTGGAGTGAAGTATCTTCCAGGTATCACCTAAGCCCATTTTAGATAGTGTAATCCATAGTTTTCAGAGAAAGAAAAGTACTCCTAATAGAAGAATCAACTATCTGATGCAAGGTGACATTAAAGATACCACAAAAGATAATGGGGGCTTCAGCAAAAGCATGGAGAGCATGCAATGTAGACAAAATATCTAAGATTTATTGAGGGCATATATATTGGCAGGGGTGTATGTTGCAGTAGTTATTCTCCCCTGCAAGAAGATGGCACTGCCCACTCTGTCACGATAGCAATCCAAGAAAGAAAAAGGGACATTTTTATGTAATGTAACTAAGACTCCCCGAGAAGAGAAGTAAAAGTTGCAACCATGAAACCAATGTGTAAAGTAGTTAATTGGTAATTTAGGGATCCTACCAAGCTTAACCGCTACAGGACCGCCTAACGCAGGGATGCGTCCTGCGGGCGGTCCTGTAGCTCTGAGATGACGCATCGGCGCGTCATTTCGCGAGAGCCGTGACTTCCTGTGAACGTGGAAGCACTTCACAGTGAAGCGCGTCTTGGCAGTTGAGCTACAGCCTGCCAGCGATGATCCATCGCTGGCAGGCTGTAGATGTGAATTATATCGCATCAAACAGCTATATCAGACTCTGTTTTGTGAACAGCGTCTGATATAGCTGCTACCTGGTCCTCTATATAGAAAATGCTTTTTCATGTCCGCAATTGAGGACAAGAATAGGACATGTTCTATATTTTTGCGGAACGGAAGTGCAGACCCGGAAGCGCGGATCCGTAATTCCGGATCCGAGCGGGACAAAGTCTGTCCCCATAGAAATGAATGGGTCCACAATTCCGTTCCGCAAACAGAATTTCGGACGTGTGAATGGGGCATAAGAGTCTCTTATCACCGCCAGTTAGTTAGCTACTTGTTAGGTAGCTAGCGCCCAGCCCACCGCACCGCAGTCACTGATTTTGGCAGAGATTTTTTCATCCACATTGATCGATGCGAATGAAAAAATCTGTGCCGTTCATTTTTTTTTTTTTCAGCGCAGAGGCTGAACGGAAAAAAAAAATCTCATTACCCGTATGCTCAATATAAGGAGAATCGCAGAAACTCCGAATACTGGCCATACGTGTAATGATTGCGGAGACCCTTAAATGCCAGGGCAGTACAAACACCCCAAATGTGACCCCATTTTAGAAAGAAGACACCCCAAGGTATTCCGTGAGGGGTATGGCGAGTTTATGCAAAATTTTATTTTTTGTCACAAGTTAGTGGAATATGAAACTGTAAAAAAAAAAAAAAAAACAATTTCCGCTAACTTGTGCCAAATTTTTTTTTTTCTGTGAACTCGCCATACCCCTCACAGAATACCTTGGGGTGTCTTCTTTCCACAATGGGGTCACATGTGAGGTATTTATACTGTCCTGGCATTTTAGAGGCCCCTAAAGCGTGAGAATCCAAATGCGTAAAAATGGCCTGTGAAATCCTAAAGGTACTCATTGGTTTTAGGGCCCCTTTGCGCATCTTGGCTGCAAAAAGTGTCACACATGTGGTATCGCCGTACTCAGGAGAAGTAGGGCAATGTGTTTTGGGGTGTATTTTTACATATACCCATGCTGGGTGAGAGAAATATCGCTGTAAACGACAACTTTTTACATTTTTTATTCAAAGTTGTCAATTTACAGAGATATTTCTCTCACCCAGCATGGGTATATGTAAAAATACACCCCAAAACACATTGCTCTACTTCTCTGAGTACGGCGAACTATGAGTGACACTTTGCAGCCAAGATCGCAAAGGGCCCAAATTCAATGAGTACCTTTAGGAGGGCATTTTACACATTTTCTTCTCATGCTTTAGGGCTCCTAAAATGCCAGGGCAGTATAAATACCCCACATGTGACCCCATTTTGGAAAGAAGACACCCCAAGGTATTCGCTGAGGGGCATAATGAGTCCATGAAAAATTAAACTTTTTGTCAAAAGTTAGCGGAAAGAGAGACTTTGTGAGAAAAAACAATAAAAAATCAATTTCCACTAACTTGTGCCAAAAAAAAAAATCTTCTGTGAACTCGCCATGCCCCTCATGGAATACCTTGGGGTGTCCTCTTTCCAAACTGGGGTCACATGTGGGACATTTCTACTGCCCTGGCATTTTAGGGGCCCTAAAGCGTGAGAAGAAAAATGCGTAAAAATGCCCTCCTAAAAGGTACTCATTGGAATTTGGGCCCCTTTGCACATCTTGGCTGCAAAAAAGTGTCAGTCATGTGGTATCGCCGTACTCAGGAGAAGTAAACGCTATAACTTTTACCCAAACCAATAAATATACACTTATTGGACTTTTTTTTTTTTATCAAAGACATGTAGAACAATAAATTTAGAGAAAAATTTATATAGAAATGTAGTTTTTTTTAAAAAATTTTACAACAGAAAGTGAAAAATGTCATTTTTCTGCAAAAATTTTGTTAAATTTGTATTAATGGCAAAAAAAGTAAAAATGTCAGCAAGAATCAAATACCACCAAATGAAAGCTCTATTAGTGAGAAGAAAAGGAGGTAAAATTCATTTGGGTGGTAAGTTGTATGACGGAGCAATAAACGGTGAAAGTAGTGTAGTGCAGAATTGTAAAAAGTGGCCTGGTCATTAAGGGTGTTTAAGCTAGGGGGGCTGAAGCGGTTAAAGGGAACCTGTCACCAGGATTTTGGGTATAGAGCTGAGGACATGGGCTGATAGATGGCCGCTAGCACATCCGCAATATCCAGTCCCCATAGCTCTGTGTGCTTTTATTGTGTAAAAAAACTGATTTGATACATATGCAAATTAACCTGAGATGAGTCCTGTCCCTGAGATGAGTCACGGACAGGACTCATCTCAGGTTTATTTGCATATGTATCAAATCAGTTTTTTTACACAATTAAAGCACAGAGAGCTATGGGGACTGGATATTGTGGATGTGCTAGCGGCCATCTAGGAGCCCATGTCCCCAGCTCTATACCGAAAATCTCAGTGACAGGTTCCCTTTAAGGTGCATTTCCTGAAAAAACACAATTGATACTTTGTCCATCTTCAGAGAGGTAAACAACTGGCTCCTTTTTACCAGGGATTTCATCCCCCTGACATTAAAGGTGACTACATTGATGTGTGCCATGACTTAGAATGGTATAACACTAAATTGCAACATTTTACCTCACAGGTTGGGGAGGGGGAGGAGAGGGGTAAAGGCAAGGAGCCAGTGAGGTGGAAAAGAAATATAAACAAACAAATAAATGCTCAGCAGTAGGTGAACAGAGAACATCTTGATCACAGTGAAAGAGATGTATGAAAGGTGTGAGTGTACAGAACAAAGAAGTATAAAAAGCTTGTAGAAATGAAGAGAAAGAAAGTGTGAGGAAATAAATAAGTTTAAGGGCCTTGGTTAGGCACCGCCTGCACAGTGATCATTGTGAAGGAAAAATCAAAAAAGCGTGACTGACAGCAAGATCATAACTAGTAGACTACATATGTGGTGCAAACAATAGCATCCTGTAAAATATAGAGGACCCACATGTAGCACAGAGATATAAACCATCTACGTAGACAATATACTAAAGTGTCCACATCCATATTAGGTCTAGCCTTCGCCTTCTTAGGAAATTTTGCTCAGATTGCACCGACCAGGGGTGATGCAAGGAAAATCTGGCAGCTTCAAGTATCCTGAGTAGGCATCCATGACTGGATATCCAAAGGTGGTATTTTGAGCTTTTCCCAGGCCTCCAACATATCACCTGGAGTGTGAATGGTGAGCCGTTGGCCATCTCTGAGCACAGCTAGGCCAAACAGGTAGCAGCACAGTTGACACCACCTGTCGGGCCAGTAGTACTAGCAGCAGCATGCCATGGTTTTCCCTTGCTTCCATTAGACATAAGACTATTATGATGGAGGACAAAAAGAAGGACATTGTGGGTAGAGATGAGCGAATTTTTCAAAAATTAGATTCGCCGGTTCGCCAATTGTTTGGGGAAAAATTTGCTTCGATCCGAATTTATTTGAGGCGAATCGTGTTAAAAAATGGCTATTTCCTGGCTGCAGTGGTGTAGAACACTGTGCCTTGCAGAAACAAGCATAGGGAGTCTGCTTTGGTAGTGAAATTATACTGTGAGTCCATATGACATGCAGATGACAGGCATAGCTCTTTGATTCACTGCACACTTCATTTATTTAGGCAGACACGGGGCCAAAGCTGACGAAACATAACTCAAGTATAAACTCGGCATTACAGGTCGATGTTAGCTCATAGAAGATACGCACTCCTTTTACACCGTCGTCAGCATAGATGTCAACAGAACCTGTTCTATTAAACGCTTATATAAGTAAAGCTCCCAGACAGAGTGGAGAGGGTGTCCGCAGTAAGTTTGTGTTGACGTAACTGATTATTTTGCCCTTCCTCTGATCCGTCAGAACAATAACCCACAAAAAACGGATTCTGATGGTGGAGCATCCGCCTTCACTCGGTCAGCATTTGGTCAGTAATCCATTAGTATTGCTAATGCCAAAAAAAAACAGGAGTGGATCTAAAACAGAGAATGACACGTGAATGAAATATTTGCATGTCTTCTGGGTTTTGTACCCACTCCTGCTTTTGGCTACCAAATCATAAGCCAATTCTAATGGGACCATGCAGGCCTTACAGCTGCTACACAGACAGGATCCGTTGTGCGTCTCATTTTTCCTTCCTTCTGACAGATCAGAAGAAAGGTCAAATAAATGATTATGTCAGCTAGGCCGAAAGGAAAAATAGTGGTCCAATCATAAAGTGGGGAGGGTGGGAACAGCATGAGAAGTCCACAGAGTGCCCTATGACATAGTGGTGAGGTGGAAGCAGCATGAGGAGACCACAGAGTGGCCAAATGACAGGGACAGAGCCTGGAGGTTGCAGCAGCATTAGGAGGCCACAAAGTGGCACAATGGGCAGAGTCTGGAGGTGGCGGCAGCAGCAGTTGAAGCATCAGGAGAAGGCGCCACCGAGTGGTACAATGACAGCGTCTGAAGGTGGCAACAGTATGAGGAGGCCACTGAGTGGAACAATGATAGAGTGTGGAGGTGGCAGCAGTATGTGGAGGCCATTGGGTGGCACAATGACAGAGTCTGGAGTTGGAAGCAGTATGAGGAGGCCACCGAGTGGCACAATGACAGAGTCTGGAGTTGGCAGCAGTATAAGGAGGCCACCGAGTGGCACAATGACAGAGTTTGGAGTTGGCAGCAGTATGAGAAGGCCACCAAGTGGAACAATGACAGAGTCTGGAGTTGGCAGCAGTATGAGGAGGCCACCGAGTGGCCCAATGACAGAGTCTTGAGGTGGCAGTAGTATCAGGAGGCCACCGAGTGGCACAATGACAGTGTGGAGGTGGCAGCAGTATGTGGAGGCCACCAAATGGCACAATGACAGAGCCTGGAGGTGGCGGCAGCAGCAGTAGCAGCATCAGAAGAAGGCCACCGAGTGCCATAATGACAGAGTCTGGAGGTGGCAGCAGCAACAGTAGCAGCATCAGGAGAAGGCCAATGAGTGGCACAATGACAGAGTCTGGGGGTAGCAGCAGTATGAGGAGGCCACCGAGTGGCACCATGACAGAGTCTGGAGGTGGCAGCAGCATAAGGAGGAGACCACAGAGTGGCAAGGTGACATAGTGTGGAGATGGCAGCATCAGGAGATCACAAAGTGACCCAGTGACAGAGTGGGGAGGTGGGTGGTAATACCAGTATCTGCTGACGAAGGTGGGTAAAAGATGGAGCACTTGGCATCAGATTTGTGGCATCAGGTGGGTGGCAGCATCAGAGTAGTAGATGAGGCAGGTAGCCAGAAGAAACCGGTCTCTTTTGTCAAGGTTTGGGTGAGGGGGCATGGATGATCTAATCAGATGCATCAGGCATTGGTGGGTAGAAATCCTGGCTGATCAAGGCCTGATTCATCTTGACAAAGGTCAGTCTCTCCACAATTTGCGTGGACAGGCCACAGTTGAGGCCACAAATTCAGTTTTGCTGCCCAATAGTCCAGCGGATCTTCAATGTGAGGTGGCAGGGTGCTGTCCAAGTATGTCACCACCTGCTGGTTCAGGTCCTGCTCCAGGTCTACCTGCTACTGCTGGTGAGTAGTTTCTTCACTATACGGGTGAGGAAAGCTGCTCATCAGCGACTGTAGACTTAGGCTGCTGCTGATGGAGCTGGTACTGCTCCTGCCACCCCACCCCTCCCCAGCAGCCATGGCAGTGGAATGTGATCGCAGAGGGCCCCCCTGACAGACCTGCAAGAGGACAGACGATGGCGCGGCTAGGCAGCGGCCAACTGCCTACATAGGATGTCTCTGTAGTAATTAAGTTTGTCCTCCCTCTCAGAGGGTATTAAAAAGGCCCCCATTTTGGACCGGTAGAGAGGGTCCAACAAGGTGGAGAGCCAGAAGTCATCCCTACGCAAGCAAGTGTGCATGCATCAGGCCATTTGTGCAAGTGACTCGGAGGGATTTCCTGCCTGCATCTCTGCATACTGCCATGATGTATCTGGGTCCTCTGTCTCATCTTCCTCATCGACCTGTAGCTCCTCTGGCTGCTCCTGCTCTTCTGTCAGCCGAGTAGAAAAAACACCCATTTCGCTACACATTGCCTGTGCTCCAATGTCCTCCTGTCAAGGATGGAGAACAGTTAGCAGGAACTGATAAATAACGACAGACTGGCTTGATCCCAAACTAAGGAAAACATAGGAGGGCCCTATAAATCCCTAAGAACTCTCCCTAAGTGCTATGCACATGTACAAGTCCCGGTGGTAGACAGATACATGCCCTCGTACCTAAAACTGAGTGACACTTGAATTCCCTATAGTAGTGAGGGGAACGGCCACCAGCTCCCTGCACAGAATACGGAGGCAGTCAGGGTCACCAAGAATCAAGCCAGCAAACAAAACACAAAGTAAACGGAATGCACTTATCTTAGAGCAAAACAACTGCAGCCTCCAGCAGCACACACTTCATCCAGGAAGTAATAAAAACCGCAAAGAGAAGCAGTATGGGAGGGAATATAAAGCAAGCCAATTAATCAAGATAAGAGGCAGCTGAGGGAGAGAAAGGAACTGAGCAAAGTGAAACCAAAACAAAGAACGTCATACACAAGACAGGGAGGAACCTCTGACCGACTGTCTCCCAGAACCGGCGGTGACAGTACCCCCCCTTCTACAGGTGGACTCTGGACACTCAGGACCGACCTTCTTAGGATGAGACCAATGGAAAGCCCTGATGAGACGAGTGGCCTTAATGTCCACCAGTGGGACCCACATCCTCTCCTCAGGACCATAACCCTCCCAATGAACGAGGTACTGAAGAGAACCGCGGATAATGCAGGAATCCACAATCCTGGAGACCTGAAATTCAAGTTTACCATCAACTAAAATCGGGGGAGGAAGCAAAGAGGAAGGAACAGTAGGTTGGACATAAGGTTTCAGTAGGGACTTGTGAAAAACATTTTGGATCTTCCAAGTCTGAGGAAGATCAAGGCGGAAAGCAACGGGATTGATGACGGATAAGATCTTGTAAGGCCCAAAAAACCTAGGACCCAACTTCCAGGAGGGAACCTTCAGTTTGATATTCTTTGTACCAGATCACTCACATTCAGGTCCGGACCAGGCACACGTCTCTTATCTGCCACACGCTTATATCTCTCACTGATTTTCTTTAGATTACCTTGAATCTTTTGCCAAATAAGTGACAAGGACGAGGAAAATCTCTCCTCATCAGGTAAACCAGAAGACCCCTCTCCAGAGAATGTCCCAAACTGCGGATGAAACCCATATGCACCAAAAAATGGTGACTTATCAGAGGAGTCCTGACAACGGTTATTTAAAGCAAACTCAGCAAGGGACAAAAAAGAACACCAATTCTCCTGATTCTCAACAACAAAACAGCGCATATATGTCTCCAGATTCTGATTGACTCGTTTGGTCTGACCATTTGACTGCGGATGAAAAGCAGAAGAAAACGACAACCAAACCCCCAAGCGAGAACAGAAGGCCTTCCAGAATCTGGAAACAAATTGCGTGCCCCTATCAGAAATGATGTCAGAAGGAATGCCATGTAATTTAACAATATGATCAACAAACACTTGCGCCAGCGTCTTAGCATTGGGTAACCCAGGAAAAGGAATTAAATGCGCCATTTTGCTAAAACGGTCCACTACCACCAGAATCACAGTCTTCCCGAGAACCGAGGCAAGTCCGTAATTAAGTCCATGGACAGATGCGTCTAAGGACGGGAAGGTATGGGTAAGGGGAGGAGAGATCCCAATGGCCGTGAATGAGGGACCTTGGCACGAGCGCAGGTCTCACAGGCTGCCACAAACCCCTCAACCGTCTTACGAAGAGCTGGCCACCAGAATCTGCGAGCAATGAGATTCACAGTGGCTCTACTCCCCGGGTGCCCAGCAAGAACACTGTCATGGTGCTCCTTATAAACTTTGTGTCGCAAAGCGAGCGGCACAAATAACCTCCCAGGAGGACAAAGATCAGGTGCCTCTGCCTGGGCTGCCTGAACCTCTGCCTCCAAATCAGGATAAAGAGCAGAGACGACCACCCCATCAGCCAAAATGGGACCTGGGTCCTCAAAGTTCCCCCCTCCCGGAAAACAACGTGACAGGGCATCCGCCTTCAAATTTTTAACCCCAGGGCGGAACGTAACAACAAAATTAAACCTAGAAAAGAACAAGGACCATCTGGCCTGTCTCGGGTTCAGACGCTTGGCTGATTCCAAATAGGCCAGATTCTTATGGTCGGTAAATACGGTAATTGGGTGTCTGGCTCCCTCCAACCAATGACACCATTCCTCAAAAGCCAATTTGATGGCCAACAACTCCCTATTTCCCACATCAAAATTTCTCTCTGCGGCGGAGAGCTTTTTTGAGAAAAAGGCACACGGTCGCCATTTAGCAGGAGAGGGACCCTGAGATAAGACCGCGCTCACCCCCACCTCAGAGGCATCCACCTCAACAATAAAAGGTAGAGAGACATCAGGTTGTACTAAAATGGGAGAGGAAGCAAAACGCTCTTTAATACTAGAAAAGGCTTGAAGCGCCTCTTCCGACCATGAGGAAAAATCCACCCCCTTTTTAGTCATATCAGTGAGTGGCTTAAAAAACAGAGGAATAATTCAAAATTAACTTTCTGTAATAATTAGCAAAACCCAAAAACCACATCAGCGCCTTCTAATTTTCAGGAAGCTCCCAATCAAGCACGGCGCGGACCTTCTCTGGGTCCATCCATAAACCAGAAGCGGAGAGAAGAAAACCAAGAAATTGAATCTCTGGAACCGCAAACACACATTTTTCCAGTTTAGCGTACAATTTATTCACCCGTAAAATCAGCAGGACCTGACATAGGGGGTCCCGATGAGTCTTCAAATCAGGAGAAAAAATCAAAATGTCATCTAGATACACCAGCACAAATTTCCCCATTAAATGATAGAAAATGCTGATCACAAAATGTTGGAAGACGGCCGGAGCATTCATCAAACCAAACGGCATAACCAAGTTCTCAAAATGACCCTCTGGGGTTTTGAAGGCCGTCTTCCATTTGTCCCCCTTCCTGAACCTGACAAGGTTGTATGCCCCTCTTAAAATCCAACTTAGAAAAAACTTTAGCCCCCACAATCTGGTTAAACAAATCCCGGATCAGAGGAAGCGGATAGGGGTCACGAATCGTGATACGGTTAAGCTCCCTGAAATCCAGACAGGGTCTTAAAGAAGCATCTTTTTTAAACAAAGAAGAAACCAGCGGCAAGAGGTGATTTCGAGGGTCTGATATGTCCCTTTCTCATGCTCTCAGAGATATAAGGACGCATGGCTGCTCTCCCAGGTTGAGAGAGATTGTATAATCGTGATTTAGGCAGCTTGGCCCAGGGATGAGATTAATTGGACAATCATACTCCCAGTGAGGGGGCAACTCCTGGACACTAGAGATGAGCGAACACATGGATGTTCGGGTTCGAGAAGTTTGGCCGAACATCCCAAAAAATGTTCGGGTTCGGGATCCGAACTCGACCCGAACTTTATCCCAAGCCCGAACCCCATTGAAGTCAATGGGGACCCAAACTTTTTGGCACTAAAAAGGCTGTAAAATAGTCCAGGAAAGGGCTAGAGGGCTGCAAAAGGCAGCAATATGTAGGTAAATGCCCTGCAAACAAATGTGGATATGAAAATGGATTAAAATAAAATAAAATAAATAAAAATTAATCAATATCAATTGGAGAGAGGTCTCATAGCAGAGAATCATGCGTCATATCACACTCCACTGGAGAAGGCCATTTCCAGATATTTAGGCCCCAGCACCCAGACAGAGGAGAGAGGTCCCACAGCAAGGAATAAGGCGTCATATCACCCACCACTGGAGAAGTCCACTTTCAGTTATTTAGGCCCAGCACCCAGACAGAGGAGAGAGGGCCCACAGCAAGGAATAAGGTGTCATATCACCCACCACTGGAGAAGGCCACTTCCAGATATTTAGGCCCCAGCACCCAGACAGAGGAGAGAGGTCCCACAGCAAGGAATAAGGAGTCATATCACCCACCACTGGAGAAGCCCACTTTCAGTTATTTTGGCCCCAGCACCCAGACAGAGGAGAGAGGTCGTATGGCAGAGGTTCAGGCTTTATGTCACCCACCATTGTAACAGGCCATTTTCAGTTATTTAGGCCCCGACGCCCAGATTGAGGAGAGGTTCATTCAACTTTGGGTTGCACCGCAAGATCATGGTAAAGTTAAAAAAAATGAGGATTCAATAAAGAAGTGCCCCGGAGTACAAGAATACATGGTTGATGGGGAGGCAGTTATAAATGTCTATTCTGCACAAGGGAGGGACAGGTCCTGTGGGATCCATGCCTGGTTCATTTTTATGAACCTCAGCTTGTCCACGTTGGCTGTGGACAGACGGCTGCGTTTGTCAGTAATGACGCCCCCTGCCATGCTGAATACAAGTTTAGACAAAACGCTGGCCGCCAGGCAGGCCAGCACATCCAAGGCATAAAAGGCTAACTCTGGCCACGTGGACAATTTGCAGACCCAGAAGTTGAATGGGGCCGAACCATCAGTCAGTACGTGGAGGGCTGTGCAGACGTACTGTTCAACCATGGGTTGAGTCGAGGGGGAATGCGTGGGAACGGCATTCCTGCACTTTTATCATGGCAGGAACGCCATTCCCTTTCAGGGCAAAAGAACCAGGAAGCGCTTTCTGGTCCTCGGCTGTCAGCTGTGAAGGCTGTGCACAGGAGTGAGTCGCTCTGTGATGTGACTCCGTGCGCAGCCTTCACAGTCGACAGCAGTAGAAGAGGAGCAGGAGAGGTAACTGTTTTTTTTCTTTTCATATTTTATGGGCTGAATGGAGAGGCACTGACTGGAGGCTGGTGGATGCGGCACTGGGGGCTGGTGGATGGGGCACTGGGCGCTAGTGAATGGGGCCCTGGGGGCTGGTAAGAGGCTCTGGGGGCTGATAAGAGACACTAGGGTCAGATTAGAGGCACTGGGGGCTGATTAGGGGCACTAGGGGCAGATTAGAGGCACTGGGGGCTGATTAGAGGCACTGGGGCTGATGAGAGGCACTGGGGGCTAATGTAGAGGCACTGGGGGCTGATGAGATCTGCTGGGGGCTGATATAGAGGCACTGGGGGGCTGATGAGAGGTACTGGGGGCTGATGAGAGGCACTGGGGGCTGATGAGAGGCACTGGGGGGTTGATGAGAGGCACTGGGGGCTAATGTAGAGGCACTGGGGGCTAATGTAGAGGCACTGGGGGCTGATGAGATCTTCTGGGGGCTGATGAGAGGTACTGGGGGCTGATGAGAGGCACTGGGGGCTAATGTAGAGGCACTGGGGGCTGATGAGATCTGCTGGGGACTGATATAGAGGCACTGGGGGGCTGATAAGAGGCACTGGGGGTTGATGAGATCTGCTGGGGGCTGATATAGAGGCACTGGGGGGCTAATGAGAGGTACTGGGGTCTGATGAGAGGCACTGGGGGGCTGATGAGAGGTACTGGTGGCTGAAGAGAGGCACTGGGTGCTGATGAGAGGCGCAAGGGGGCTGATGAGAGGCGCTGGGGGGTGATGAGAGGTACTGGGGGGCTGATGAGAGGTACTGGGGGATGATGAGAAGTACTTGTGGCTGATGAGAGGCACTGGGGGGCTGATGAGAGGCACAGGGGGGCTGATGGAGAGGCACAGGGGGGCTGATGGAGAGGCACTGGGGGCTGCTATGAGGCTACTGGGGGCTGCTATGAGGCATGGAGCTATTATCTGAGGTCTGATTGGGGGTCATTCATATTGGGGTCTGATCTGAGGTCTTATTGGGGTCTAATTAACATTGGGGATCTTATTGGGGCTGTTAGCTGAGGTCTGATTAACATTGGGGGTCTGATTGGTGGTCTGACCTGAGGTGTAATGAAAAATATTTTTTTCTTATTGTCCCCCTCTAAAACCTAGGTGCGTCTTATGGGCCGGCGCGTCTAATAGGGCAAAAAATACAGTGCTTGCCCCAGCCGACCTCCTCTGCCCTTTGCGAACGCCGCACGCTGTGACACCATGCGGAGGCACCTGGGTGAGTTCCCACACTTTTTTTCCCAGGACTTGACCCCTGTGTTCAACCATGTTAGTGAAATGCTGCCTCCTCTAACACGTTCCGTATCAGGTGGTGGTGCAGTTAGCTGCGGCGTGGAGACAAAACTTTTCCACATTTCTGCCATGCTAACCCTGCCCTCAGAGGAGCTGGCCGTGACACAGCTGCGTTGGCGACCTCTTGCTCCTCCTCTGCCTTCGCCTTGGGCTTCTACCTGTTCCCCTGTGACATTTGGGAATGCTCTCAGGAGCGTGTCTACCAGCGTGCGCTTGTACTCGCGCATCTTCCTATCACGCTCCAGTGCAGGAAGTAATGCGGGCACATTGTCTTTGCACCGGGAATCCAGCAGGGTGGCAACACAGTAGTCCGCACACGTTAAAATGTGGGCAACTCTGCTGTCGTTGCGCAGGCACTGCAGCATGTAGTCGCTCATGTGTGCCAGGCTCCTCAGAGGTAAGAACAAGCTGTCCTCTGTGGGAGGCGTTTTGTCATCTTCCTCCGTATCTCCCCAGCCACGCACCAGTGATGGGCCTGAGCTGTGTCGGGTGCCACCCCGCTGTGAACCTGCTTCATCCTCATCCTCCTCCACTTCCTCCTCATCCTCCTCGTCCTTCAGTAGTGGGCCCTGGCTGGCCACATTTGTACCTGGCCTCCTGGCCTCTGCTGTTGCAAAAAAACTTCTAACAGACTGGCCTGAAAGTGCTAAAAATGACCCCTCATCGTCCTCCTCCTCCTGGGCCACCTACTCTTCCATCATCGCCCTAAGCGTTTTCTTAAGAAGACACAGAAGTGGTATTGTAACGCTGATAATGGTGTCATCGCCACTGGCCATGTTGGTGGAGTACTCGAAATAGCGCAACAGGGCACACAGGTCTCGCATGGAGGCCCAATCATTGGTGGTGAAGTGATGCTGTTCCGCAGTGCGACTGACGCGTGCGTGCTGCAGCTGAAACTCCACTATGGCCTGCTGCTGCTCACACAGTCTCTCCAGCATGTGCAAGGTGGAGTGAGGCGGTAAGCGGGAAGGCCGGAGTTACGCTGTAGTGCAGACAGGCGAACAGCGGCAGGATGTGAACGCCGGAAGCGAGCACAGACGGCCCGCACTTTATACAGCAACTCCGACATGTCGGGGTAGTTGTGAATGAACTTCTGCACCACCAAATTCAGCACATGCGCCAGGCAAGGGATGTGCGTCAAACCGGCTAGTCCCAGAGCTGCAACGAGATTTCGCCCAGTATCGCACACCACCAGGCCGGGCTTGAGGCCCACCGGCAGAAACCACTCGTCGGTCTGTTGTTCAATACCCCGCCACAACTCCTGCGCGGTGTGGGGCCTGTCCCCCAAACATATGAGTTTCAGAATGGCCTGCTGACATTTACCCCAGGCTGTGCCGAAGTTGGTGGTGAAGGTGTGTGGCTGACTGGATGAGCTGGTGGAAGCAGAGGAGGAGGAAGCCGGGTAGGAGGAGGAGGCTACAGGAGGCAAAGAATGATGCCCTGCATGATGCCCTGATAAAGCGTCCCTGGCCGTGCTTACTGGGCCTTGCCACAGATGGCGTTGCGCAGTGCACACTTGATTTTATCGGATACTTGGTTGTGCAGGGAAGGCACGGCTGTCTTAGAGAAGTAGTGGCGGCTGGGAACAACATACTGTGGAACAGCCATGGCCATCAGCTGTTTGAAGCTGTCTGTATCCACCAGCCTGAATGACAGCATTTCAAAGGCCAGGGGTTTAGAAATGCTGGAATTCAGGCCCAGGGCTGGAGGGTGGCTAGGTGGGAATTTGCGCTTTCTCTCCAAGGTTTGTGAGATGGAGAGCTGAACGCTGCCGTGTGACATGGTGGAGATGCTTGGTGACGCAGGTGGTGGTGTCGGTGGCACATCCTCTGTTTGGTGGGCGGCAGGTGCCAACATTCCTCCCGAGGCGGAGGAAGAGGCCGAGGCAGCAGCAGAAGAGGGAGCAGGGGGAGCCAGAGTGAGTTCCTTGCTTTTAAGGTGTTTACTCCACTGCAGTTCATGCTTTGCATGTAGATGCCTGGTCATGCAGGTTGTGCTAAGGTTCAGAACGTTAATGCCTCGCTTCAGGCTCTGATGGCACTCTTTTGCTACGCTGTTGGCTCGGTCTCACCACTGCCTCTTCCTCTGAACTATGAAAGTCAGTGGCACGACCTTCATTCCATGTGGGGTCTAGGACCTCATCGTCTCCTGCATCGTCTTCCACACAGTCTTCCGCCCTGACCTCCTATTCAGTCTGCACACTGCAGAAAGACACAGCAGTTGGCAACTGTGTTTCGTCATCATCAGAGACGTGCGGACTCCGATGAGGTGGTATTCCCATGTCAGGAAACATCAGTGGTTGTGCATCAGTGAATTCTATGTCTTCCACCACTGGGGAAGGGCTAGGTGGATTCCCTTGGGAAACCCTGCCAGCAGAGTCTTCAAACAGCATAGGAGACTGCTGCATAACTTGAGGCTCAGACAGTTTCCCTGATATGCATGGGGGTGATGTGACAGACTGATGGGCTTGGTTTTCAGGCGCCACCTGTGCGCTTTCTGCAGAAGACTGGGTGGGAGATAATTTTGTGAACGTGCTGGATCCACTGTCGGCCACCCAATTGACTAGCGCCTGTACCTGCTCAGGCCTTACCATCCTTAGAACGGCATTGGGCCCCACCAAATATCGCTGTAAATTCTGGCGGGTACTGGAACCTGAGGAAGTTGGTTCACTAGGACATGTGGCTGTGGCAGAATGGCCATGTCCTCTCCCAGCACCAGAGGGTACATTAACACCACCGCATCCACGTCCCTTACTAGATGTTTTCCTCATTGTTACCGTTCACCAAGCACCACAATAAGAAAAAAAATATTTGGCCCAATGTATTGATCTCAAATTCAGGCCTTTTTTTTCAGGCACCTAACACTATCTGCCTATTTATTTATGTAGCGTATTGCACTAATCCAGGCACAGCAGTAACCACTGATTTAGAGGAATATCTCTTTTAGGGCTAGTATTTAGGCCCTGGGTGAAAGGTATCCTTTTATGGACAGATTTAGACTTGGAGATGCACAGTAGCGTGTGAAAAAATATGTAGGATTATGCCTTCAGCAATTGTATTTTAACACTGTGTGTAATATACCCTTTAATGGACAGAAATACAATGGAAGATGCACGGTAGCATGTGAAGTTATTTAGGAAGACCCTCTCAGCACTTGTATATACACCTTGAATGTAATATTCCCTTTTACGGACAGATTAACACTTGGCCTTCAACAGCTGGAACACCAGATTCAGGGTATTGCTATTTTGGCAAGTGACTTTCACCCCTGAACAAAATATATGTTTTGGCGGACACTATTATACTTTGCCAGCCACTGCTGGAACACCAGATTCAGGGTATTGCTATTTTGGCGATTGAATTTCACCCCAGAACAAAATATATGTTTTGGCGGACACTATTATACTTTGCCAGCCACTTCTGGGACACACGACCGGCGTACCGATCACAGACGTTTGGCGCAAAGGTAGGGAAAAGGGAAAGCCCTGTCCAAGGGAGAGGGAAAGGTGGTGACCCCAAATTAACCTTGAAGCTGGCACCTGACTGCCCTGATGTCCCTAGACGGGTTCTTCACCCGTACGCCGATCACGTGCCTAAACCCTGGCTTTCCTTAAGCTGAGCCCTGAGTAGTGAATAGGGCGGTGGGAGCACTAGTTCTCACCACCAAAACTAAAGGAAAACACCAGGGAGAGGACAGACAATGCAGACAAAACATATAAGCCCAGTTGGGCGACAACAGCGGACAACAAAAACCCAACAGGGATCCGGAGGATAATGCTCTGGTACGACAACCAGGAACCACAGCAACAC
This sequence comes from Bufotes viridis, assembly GCA_033119425.1. Classification (NCBI taxonomy): domain Eukaryota; kingdom Metazoa; phylum Chordata; class Amphibia; order Anura; family Bufonidae; genus Bufotes; species Bufotes viridis. The sequence goes on along the minus strand of CM065591.1, from coordinate 196,919,202 downwards.
AGCTCCAGTGGGTCAGTATAGAAGTCCAGGCAGGAAGCTCTATATCTTGGAACCAGAGAAGTGGAAAGGGGGAATATGAGGAGGTAGGGAGTGGCGGACAAGAAACAGCTGAGGAGAAGAAGCTACGTATCCCTGAGTAAGACAAAAAGGATTGCAAGGCAAACACAGAAAGCTACCATTAAGTAACAGCATGATCTTTAGACATAGAGCGCGCAGCCACTCGCTGCGACTTCCTGACCCCGGGTATAACAGAGTCAGACGTGGCTCCTGACACCCTCGTGACAGTACTCCCCTTTCTACGAGGGACCTCCGGACACTCAGGACCAGGTCTCTCAGGATGAGAGTCATGGAAAGCCTGAACTAACCTGTTGGCGTTTACCTCTGACGCTGGTACCCACATTCTTTCCTCGGGACCATAACACCACCAATGCACCAGAAATTGAAGAGAGCGGCGGACCCGATGAGAATCAACAATTTTGGATATTTGAAACTCCAGATTACCATCAACAATAACAGGAGGGGGTGGTAGCGGTGACTGTTCTAGAGGTGCAACATACCTTTTGAGTAATGACTTATGGAAGACGTTATGGATTTTAAAAGTCTGAGGTAGCTCCAGGCGAAAAGCCATGGGGTTAATGATGGCTACTATTTTGTATGGACCAATGAACCTAGGACCCAGTTTCCAAGAGGGAACCTTTAACTTAATATTCCTAGTAGACAACCACACATAGTCATTCACTCCTAGGTCCGGACCTGGTGAATGCTTCTTATCAGCCATGCATTTATATTTACCCCCCATATTTTTGAAGTTAGCTTGCACCCTCTGCCATACAGATGAAAGTGATGACGAAAACCGTTCCTCCTCGGGAACCCCTGATGACCCCCCTTCTTTGAAAGTACAGAATTGGGGATGAAAACCATATGCACCAAGAAATGGTGACTTGCCAGTGGATTCCTGACGGTGATTATTTATAGCAAACTCAGCTAACGGTAAGCATGATGACCACTCCTCTTAGTTTTCAGACACGAAACACCTTAGGTATGTCTCAAGGTTTTGGTTAGTACGCTCAGTCTGTCCATTCGATTGAGGATGGAATGCTGAGGAAAAGGACAAGTGTACCCCCAAACGGGAACAGAAAGCTTTCCAAAACTTAGAAATAAACTGGGTTCCCTGATCCGAAACAACATCGGAAGGGACCCCGTGAAGCTTCACGATTTCACTGATGAATACCTAAGCTAGAGTCTTAGCATTAGGTAGTGCGGGTAACGCAATAAAGTGTACCATTTTGATAAACCTGTCCAATACTACTAAGATAACAGTTTTACCCGCAGACAAAGGTAAGTCAGTGATAAAATCCATTGACAGATGTGTCCATTGCCTATTGGGAATGACAAGTGGCAATAAAGACCCTGCTGCCACGTGTATGAGAGACATTAGCGCTTGCACAAGTAGAACAAGTAGACACAATATCCATTACATCCTGACGCAACCTCGGCCACCAAAAACAACGAGACAGTAGCTCCAAGGTTGCTTTACTACCCGGGTGCCCAGCAAGTGCCGAATTATGATGTTCCTTTAATAATTCGAGACGCAGGTTTAACGGTACAAACAATTTCTCTGAGGGGCAAGAGACCGGGGCGTCCCCCTGGGCCTCTACCACCTTCCCCTCCAGAACAGAGTGTACAGCTGTTGTGGAAACATATATGAAATGTATACTTGCTTGTATTATAACTAACAGTTTGCCTAACAAAATGGCCCCTGAAGCAGCAGCCAACTCCCTTGCTAAAATCTTACTAATCATCTTATGACAATGATGACTTCAGCTATTCTGCTGTGATACGTGTCCATTAGAATTTAGTAATGTGACAATGAGATAAAGTAGTTGAGTCATTAAGTTCCTCTTTTCTTCTATATAAACCCATGTATGACGTACAATAAACAGAACAATTGGCATTGACTTCCCTGTGACAGTCTGTGTGTGATTTCTCTCTTCTCTCGGCGTACGCCTAATATCTAATACCAATTCGGAGCAGTACATCAACTCAGCCTGAGTATTGGGTCAGAACCAGAACATAATGGCGCCCAACGTGGGGCTCGAGGATTGGACCTCCTGCTGACGTACCCCCAGAGACTGGACAAGGAGAGACGAGCCAACAGACACTGGGCCGGCCCGTAATAAGAGGTGAGAAAATATTCATCTTACCTATTTGTTCCTTGGCCTAGTCAATCAATTTGTTCTAGGGAGGGGTGCACCGGCAGTCTGGGACAACCTCGAGGGCATGAGAGTAAGAACCCCATTGTATTGATAAGGTTTAATGTACTGTGTTTTATTATTTTTATGTGTGCGGTTGGTTTCTCTGTGAGGAAAGGTACAGACTGACAGAACAACAGAAGGAAGTCTCCCTAAGTGCCTACATTGAGGGGTAATCCTAGTGTGTGACCCCAAGAAATAGTAGCTTGCTGACAACCCAGTGTGTGTTAGTCTCAAGCTCAAGGTGTTTGTTTGTCAGTGTCTGTGCTATCCAAATATCAGAGACAGTAAGTGAAGGCTCCAGGATGTGTTTTGTTGCGAAATGGGTAACCAAAAAAGTGTCCCGAAGGGTTACTGTTCGCCTGAACAGTACGTGGCGGACCGAAGAGGAAAATGTCATGTTAAAGGATTAAGCAAGTTAGAGAAAAGTTATGATATTGCAAAAGGTGGTATACTGAGTTCTGCTACATGGCAGACATTGTTAACTGAAAAGAGAGGCAAATGGCAAGATGACAAGTTGATAGATACAGTCAGGGTGTGGCTGGACTGTAGCAGAGAATTTGAACAGACAAAAGGAGATGCAATGTTTGATGAAAAGTCAGGACGCCATTACTATCGGCCTGGCCCAGTCTTAGCACGGGAACAGCCACCGCCTTATAATGGTGCCGCTGAGAGAAAAAGGGGAAGTTGGATTTGTACAGTGTGTGGTCAGCAGAACCCTGCCTCCCGTGATACGTGCTTAGCCTGTGGTGCTCCACGCCCACATGACCACACTCTTTTAGCTCCTCAGCACGTCCCACCAGTCCCGGCAACAACGCCATCTTGTCCGCAGCCAACGCCCAAGGCTGGACTCATAGTTTCCCCCAAACCTACCCCTTCTGTCCTGCCCCGAGTCACTACCATATATCCCATGATAAATCCTGACGGCACCTACATGCCACCCAGTCAACCCATAGTGCCTGCTCCTATAATGGTAGGAGGAGGCCACTCAGGTCAGGAAGATGAGGAGGGGGAGGACCACAAAGAACCCCCAGGGGAAAAGTCAGAGGTAACGGTGGAATATGCACCTAATGTAACTGGCGCAGAACCAACCCCGGTATGAGGGATGCCGCCTCTTAAACATTTTTATAATATTTCCCCGACTAGCCAGGATACAAGAGTAACAAATGACTATTTCCAAAACCAAATTGCACAGCTGCAAAGAGATTTGCAGAACTTAGAACCTTAGAAGGAAATCATACCATTATAAAGGAGGCATTGTTAAATACCCACCCAGTAGGGCCACCTAAGTATGTGTCCTTCACCCCCCCAGCAGTTATTCACCATAGTGAATCTCATGCCAGACCCAGACACTCACCCTATGCCCTTTTTCAGAAAACTGTCTCAAGTATGTCAAACATATGGGTGTACATGGTCAGACCTACAGAGTATTGTAGAAAATAAGACTGGTGAATACTCTTCAGTTATAATGGATCACATATGCCAACCAGAGCTCCCTGGAGCAAACTTTGACACCCGAGACTCAGAGTCCGGTGGTCATTTCATTCAACAGTTATATAAGTGGGCAAAGGACAAATTAGCAGAACAATCCACCACCCTGCAGGATATGGTACAGGATAGAACGGAGTCAGTGGAGAAATTTGTCCAGAGAGTTAAACAAAACTATAAAGATATGGGATTCAGTCCAAATGAACCTGTGCATCTGAGACTCCTGGCTCGATCATTTGTGGATGGCCTTAGGCCAGATTTGAACAAAGCTCTTGTTACCTGCCGCCCCGAATGGAAATCATTAACCATAGAAATCTTAAAACAAGTTGCAAAGGGGCTGGAGAGCAATACCATGAAAACTCGCACAGCAGTTATTGCCGTCATGACAGGGGAAGAGGAGGAAGAAAGGCCCCCACCCCGTGTCTGTTATGGGTGCGGCGAGCCCGGACACATAAAGAGGAACTGCCGTTCTAGGCATCTGTGGCCAATGGATCAGGGCCAAAGAGGAACCCCTCCTGCATGGCCAGCTCCACCCAAATAGGATGTTGGCAAGCCAGTGTTGCTGGGAGGGGACACCCTGTGTATGGCAGTCTCTGCCCCTCCTGCTGGGCTCACCCATCAAATTACCCTCAATTTGGCAGGGAAAGAACTCTCATTCCTTGTAGACACTGGTGCAGCCCGCAGTGTGTTATGTGAGACTGCGATACTCCCTTCCTGGCTCACAAATATCTATTTACCCTGCTCTGGTCTAGAAGGGGTCACTCAACACAACCCTGTCACTAAGCCTCTCTTGATTTCTCCCTCCCAAGGCCAATTCCCACAATTGCATCTACCCACTGGAGTAGTGTCACAGTTTGTTGTAAGCCAGACATGTCCCTTTAATTTGTTAGGCTCAGATTTTCTCCAGAAAATCCGGGCCAACATTCAATTCAAAGAAGATGGTACAGTTGCCCTCAGTACAGCCCTGTGCCCAGAGGAGACCTGCCTTCTCAGGGCACTAACAGCCCAGCCTGTTGACTCACCCAAACAAGGGGAAAAGTTGCAGAGCATTTTGCACCTCATCCCTCATACCCTAAATGCAGCATACGGGTAGGTTACCCGACACTGCTATATTTTAATGTGTATCTCCCTTTAAGAAAGGTAGGCCTGTAGCAGGCAATTCATATTCCAGCCAGCAGAGGGAGCCCCCAGTTTAGTATAAATAGGCCAGGGCCTAGCCTAGGAAAGTTAGTTGGAAGTTCCAGTTCAGAGTCAGTTCTGAGAAGATTCAGGACTCAGTAACTGAGTGCAGAGATTGCACCACTGGTGTGGAGGATCATTTTCATCCAGTCTTCCAGGTCAAGTATACCTGAGGTACTCCAAGTAAGAGCCTGTCACTAGCAAGTGGGACAGAAAGTGTAACCAGCAAGCCAGTTCGCATATCAAGTATAGAGCCTGTCACCAGGAGAGAAGTAAACCTCTACAAAACCTTTGCTCAAGGATTATCACTGTTATTCGGGTGTCTGGACCTTGAGAGTATTGCCTACAGCCAGGAACTAAGGCAGGAGAGAAAGTAAGTGTACCCCTGCAGAGAGAATAGTTGCCTGAAGTGTATTGCTGCATTGAGAGTAAGAGGAAAGCCCTGATCCTAGGAGGCCTGTCTTGAAGATAGCTTTTGCGACTGTGATTAATAGCCTGAACCACTGCTGTGACTGTATTGTAACGTGTGGAATATTCTGGAACTGTACTTACTGACTGTTCATCTATCTTCAACTACGTTCAGTAAAGTTATCCTGTTATTCAAG